>CAUYUJ010004647.1:155556-235556 GCA_963575745.1 Prorocentrum cordatum
CATCATCATCATCATCATCATCATCATCATCATCATCATCATCATCATCATCATCATCATCATCGTCATCGTCATCGTCATCGTCGTCGTCATCGCCATCGTCATCGTCATTCTCCTCCTGTTCCTCTCCCTCTTCCTCCTCTTCCTCGTCCTCCTCGTCCTCCTCCTCCTTCTCCTCCCTCCTCCTCCTCCCCCTCCTCCTACTCCACCTCACTCTCCTCCTCTTCATCCTCCTCCTCTCTTCGCCTCCTCCCCAGACATCCTGCGGTTCCAATTTTCTTGATGCTTGGGCCCAGGGGGTCTGCACCATTTCCTCAGGGCCGGTTCTTCGCCCCGAGTCGTTTTCTGACGGCCCCGAGGCCCAGCGATGGCCCCCAGGCCGAAGACGGCCCCAAACCGGTCGCTCTGATTTTGTCGGAGCGTCGGATCTCTGGGTCCTCCTCCTCCTCCTTCTCCTCCTCCTCCTCCTTTCTGACGCTGATCAGACATGAAGAACGGTGCTTCTTGCGTCGAGAAAATACAATGCTAGGCCCCAACGAATAAAATAACGCCGACTTAGGCCAGGAGAAACAAAGTAAGGCAGCCGCCAGTGCGGATGTGGAATTGCAAGACGATGGGGAACAAATTGTGGCCATAAAGGGCATAGAGTAATTAAGTGAGCTTCCGTTGGGAGGGAAGAACAACAAACCATAAGGTGAAACAGTAACAACATCGTCGTCGTCGTCGTCCTCCTCCTCCTCCTCCTCCTCCTCCTCCTCCTCCTCCTCCTCCTCCTCCTCCTCCTCCTCCTCCTCCCCCTCCTCCCCCCCCCCTCCCCCCTCTCCCCCTCCTCCTCCTCCTCCTCCTCCTCCTCCTCCTCCTCCTCCTCCTCCTCCTCCTCCTCCTCCTCCTCCTCCTCCTCCTCCTCCTCCTCCTCCTCCTCCTCTCCTCCTCCTCCTCCTCCTCCTCCCCCTGCCCCTCCCCCTCCCCCTCCTCCCTCCCCCCCTTGGCGGCGCCGGGCCTGCCCCCGCCGAGCCTCCCCCGCCGGGTCAGGGGCCTGGGGCGCCTCCTGGGGCGCCTCCGCGCCCCGGCCGGCCGCCGCCTCCTGGGGCGGCAAGGGCGCGGGCGCCTCCTGGGGCGGCTCGCCGCGGGGGAGGAGGAGGAGGAGGGGGAGGAGGAGGGGGAGGAGGAGGAGGGGAGGAGGAGGGAGGAGGAGGAGGAGGAGGAGGAGGAGGAGGAGGAGGGGGAGGAGGAGGAGGAGGAGGAGGAGGAGGAGGAGGAGGAGGAGGAGGAGGAGGAGGAGGAGGAGGAGGAGGAGGAGGAGGAGGAGGAGGACCCAGAGATCCGACGCTCCGACATAATCGGGGCGGCCAGTTTTGGGCCGTCTTCGGCCTCTGGGGGCCGTCGGGCAACGACGCGGGGCGAGAAACCGGCCCTGGGGAAGTGGTGCAGACCTTTGGGTCCCAGGCACCGACAACAATCGGAGCGTCCAGGTGTTTGGGGGGGAAGCGGGTCCTGAGGGAAACGGGTCCTGAGGTTTTTCGCAGTTTTGCTAGGCCTCCCAGATGGGGTCGGAGTAGACGGGGTCGGAGGATCGCGCCGCATCGCCGATGCATCGCCGATGCATCGCCCATGCATCGCCGATGCGGCTCGATGTGAGGCCCTATTTGCTTCACGTCGACGACGCCGATGCATCGCCGCCGATGTATCGCCGATGCATCGCCGATGCGGCGAGATTCTCCGACCCCATCTATTCGGACCCATCTAGGAGGCCTCCAGAAGCGACAGAAGCGGGTCTTGAGGGAAACGGGTCCTGAGGTTTTTCGCCGTCTTCGGGCTCTCGGGGCCCTCCACGGGCCCCAGGGCCGTCAGAAAGCGACCCGGTCGGGAGCCTTGAGGTCGGGGGTCAATGCAAACGGGGGTCAGCCAGAGCGCCGGATCTTGCAGGATCCGGCAAAGCCAGTGCTGCAGTGGCCTGGGCTTGCGCGCAGGGTCCTTGCAGGATCCTGCAGGACCCTGCAACGCCTGACTGGCCCTGGTTTGCATTGGCCTGGCTCCGTGCGTCCCCGACTCCGTATGAAGATCTCGTCCTGGGGGAAGGTAGCAAATCGTGGGAGCCTCGTGGAAGCGCGTAATTTTGGCTTGAGAGTGCACCAGCGTCGTCCAGCGTCTTGTAATCGACGAGATCGCGCCGAGTGAGCGTCGATGAGCCTCGACCAGCGTCGATCAGCGTCGATTTAGCGCCGATCAGCGTCCGATTTGCAAGAGCCCACAAGCTGGTATACAGTCAGCCCGCATAGTAGGGATGGACAACCTTCCCAAGGATACCCTTGCATCCTTGCCTCCTCGGCCCATGCTTGGCCACTTTCGTTGGCCGCGCCCCGCTCGAAAAGCTTCGGAATGGGCGTCCAAGGCCATTGCATCCTCATCGCGCATCCTTACAGTGGGGGCGCGCCTCAAGAAAACATCTGCTTTTCGTCAGGATATCCTGGGTTTCTTCGCTCCTCGCGATGCGCGGTGACTTCCCGCAGCCGTTGAAGGAGCTGCTGCGTTCACGGTGCTCTAGGTTTCCCCTCAGGTGCACCTCGCGCGCGGGTTCTCAGGGTTGGGTTTCTTGCGAGGGTTTCTCGCGGTCGCACCCGCACTGTCTGATATGGGCCGACTGCACGGGGCTCCCACCAAGTCGGGCCCGCCCCTCTCTACAGGGGGAATCTTCAAACATAGTAGCACAAATAATCAGGTGACGATGTTTGGAGCCACCTCCTCCTCCTCCACCTCCTCCTCCTCTTCCTCCTCTTCCTCCTCCTCCTCCTTCTCCTCCTCCTCCTCCTCCCTCCGGCTATTTTGGAATACTTGTTTGACATTCTTTTTGATTCTTCGTCCACGACCCCCCCCTGCAGGGGGGACAGGCCCGACCCGAGGCTCCCACGAGCTGCCGCAGCACGCTTCCCCTCGGAGAGCCCGTGCCCCCGCGTGCGCCGCAGGCGGCAAGGGCGCGGGCGCCTCCTGGGGCGGCAAGGGCGCGGGCGGCAAGGCCCCTCCTCCTCCTCCTCCTCCTCCTCCTCCTCCTCCTCCTCCTCCCCCTCCCCCTCCTCCTCGTCCTCGTCCCCGTCCCCCTCCTCCTCCTCCTCCTCCTCCTCCTCCTCCTCCTCCTCCTCCCCCTCCTCCTCGCGGGCGAGGGCCCTCCCGGGAAGGAGGCCAGCGCCAACCGCTTCGGGCCGATCCCCGCCACCTGGGGCGGAGTCCAGCCCCCGAACGGGGGCCGATGCCGACGCGAGGCGGTCCCAGATGGATTCCACGAGACGAGCACCGGGGTGCAACCAGAGGGCAAGCTCTGCGGAGCCTCTGCAGAGCTTCTGAAGCGCTCGCTTCACCAGCGCCTCCGAAGCGCTTCACAAGCGCCTCCGAAGCGCTTCACAAGCGCTTCGCTTTCGCTCTCGCTCGGCCTCTCGCCCAAGGCATGCCACTCCCCGAGCTCCGCTTGGAATGCCTGGCCGTTCAAAGGGGGACCCTACAAGACTCGTCAAACATACATTGGTGGTTCATGTTTTCGGTGCTTGCGTGGTGGGCGCCACTTCAATGCTGGCATGAGGTATTTGGCCCAGACGCAGGGGTGTCCGAAATCCGGCAGTACCCTCACAGCATTGAAGAACACTTTTTCTTACAAATGCCCGAACTATCGAGCGCCTCGATCTTGAACAGAGTTTCAATTCATTTTTGACGAGGCTTGTATAGGATATGCGCCCAGACCCCCTCGCTTTGTGAAACACTCACGACGGGATGCTTTTCGGTTTTTTTTTGGCCTGTTGGGGCCCCTACCGGGCCTCGGGACCGTCAGAAAACGGCTCAGGATGAAACATCGGTCCTGGGGAAGGAGTCCAGGCCTCTCGGGGTCGGCGCTGTGAAAAGCACCACGGCGCGGGGCTCCTCGGGCGCACCCCTAATCGAGGATGGGCGCCCCCCAACAGTGTGCGGTCGGACCCGGGTATGAGGTCGAGGTCGGTTCGGGGAGGGCATGCCCTATAGTGCTCTTCGTGCGTCTGTCGGGAAGGTTACCCTTGGGGTGTTCTGTCTGTCTTTGCCGACGGAGGGCCTCATAATCTTGAAGGATGCTCTTCAGGCCCAGGCCCGCTTGTACCCCCATCGAGGATGGACGCCCCCCCATCTCAGAGCGTGAATTACCTACCCCGCTTTCGCTTCCAGGCAAAACCAAGTCATACCACGCGCCTCCTCGTCAAGCGGCCTGACCAGTACAGGCCGTGGTTTGGCATCGCTTGGTATCTCTTGGAAGCGAGGGTGGTCAAAAGCGAGGTAGGTTTGTTTTGCCCCTACCATCGTACATCCCAGGGCCGGGTCCAGCATTCCTGGCCCATCCGAGCGCCCTACGAGGCCTGGGACAGGGGTGGTCCCCGAGATCCGACGCTGCGAAAAAAAGCTGCAACGTCGCAAAAACTCACGACCGGAACCCCAGTCCATCTGTCTGCGTCATTTTTCTAGCCGGATCGATTTGTGAGGGTCCCCGGGCCCGGAAATGAGCGAAAAAGTCCGGCTAGAAAATTTGAGTCGCCAGTATCTCAGGGGTCAGCATATCTCCTGCTATTCCTATAGCCCGAAGAAGGCGGTGCGTTGCCCTGCAGGGTCGCTCCCCTTTTCGCCCTCCCTTCCCTTCCCGCCCGCCCTCTTCGCCGGCCCGGTCCTTCGGAGGGTCTCGACGCACGGTCGGAGCGAGGCGCAAGAGCATGCTCGCCATGGGGGACGGCACCGGATGTTCTTCGCTTCTGTTGCATGCTCTTGTGCAGCCTGGGGGGAGGGGCATCCTCGAGTGTTCTTCAGTTTGACAGCTTTGCTCGTTCGTTCTGGTCAGGCTGGGGTTCCGAGCCATGTCTTTCCGTGCTCACCGTGGCCTCCTCGATGGGCCGGGCAGCGAAGGTCGCGTGGCTCTTCGGAAGGGACCTTCGGTGACCTCGTGTTTTTGGGTCTTCTCGCCAGCGGAGGGGCCCATGATCTTGCAGCACGTGTGTTCTTCTGCCCCTGCTTCGACTCTGTGCGCCACGTCGCGTGGTCGGCCAGGGGGATCGGCGGCGAGCGCGGGGGGGAAGCGAGAAGGGGCCCGCCTTCCGAGAAGGCCCGGAAGTCCCCCGGCCTCCTGAGAAGCCCCGGCGCAAGGCCTTCTCCTCTTCTCGGGCGCTGCGTAATGGGGGGTCATAAATGGGGGGGCGGCGAGTGTGGTCCGAAAAGGTACCCAAACGGTACCTCAACGAGCCCCCTGGGGCTCTGGAGGGGCCCGAAAGGGGCACGACAGGGGACCTTTTCACTGACCCCCCCTCATGTGTGACCCCCCCCATTCAGCCACGCCCAATCTTCGCTTCCCCCCTCGCCCGCCGCCGAAAGGAGCCTGCCAGCTCGTTCGGCGAAGCAACTCTGCCCCTGCCCCACGGGCCGGGAAGGCTCGGGGGGGGCGCCTGTGCACCGCAGTCCTCGGCCGAGGGCGGCGACCCCCGGCGCAGCTGCTCTCCGGGCCCCCCCCCCCGGCGTGCTGGACGAGCGCGGGGGCCCCAGGGGTTCCTCTCGCCCTCTTGCGGGCTCTCGGGGCCCCTGCCCGGAGCTCTCCGACGGCGGTGCCATGGCATCCCTCGGACGTGCGCCCTTTTTTTCTCGGCGAGGGCCCTCGAGGAGCCTCTTGCGCCATCGCTCGGACGTGCGCACTTTTTTCTCGGCGAGGGCCCTCGAGGAGCCTCTTGCGCCATCGCTCGGGCGTGCGCACCTTTTTCCACGGCGAGGGCCCTCGAGGAGAGCCTGCCGGCTCCCCGAGCGAGCAAGCAAAACACCGCGCACGAGATCGAACAACAGGTGCGCGGGGACGGGGCGCCCGAGCGATGGCGAGGATTTTTTTTTCTTGCAGCCCTGGGACGGTGCCTCGCATCCTCGGCCGCTCGCGGGCCCGCGAGCGGGCGCTCGGGTGTGCCCGCAGAGGTGGGCCCCTCTGGGGCGGAGCGCTGCCCCCCCCCGGGGGAGGCGTCCTCCTCGTGCCCCCGGGGGCGGCGTCGGGGGGTGCACAGTGAAGTCGGGCGTGTCCCTTCACAGGAGGAGTGTTCAGACATAGTCGAAAGTTGCAGTGGGGGCGCGCCTCGAGAAGCCATATGCTTTTCGTCAGGGTATCCTGGGCTTCTTTGCTCCTCGCGCTGCGCGGTGACTTCCCGCAGCCGTTGAAGGAGCTGCTGCGTTCAGGGTGCTCCAGGTTTCCCCTCAGGTGCACCTCGCGCACGGGTTCTCAGGGTTGGGTTTCTTGCGAGGGTTTCTTGCGGCCGCGCCCGAACTGTAGTCTGGGGACGATTTCTTGATCATTGAGATGAGTTTTTTTTTTTTTTTTTTGTTTTTTTTTGTTGTTGTCGTCCAAAATCCGCCTGTAGGGGGGCAGGCCCGACCTAAGTGTACGGTCGAACCGAGGTATCAGATCGAGGTCGGTTCGTGGAAGATACCCTAGTGTTCTTCGTGCCTGTGGGATGCTCCTGTGCCTCCTAGGGAGGCTACCCTTGGAATTTCTGCGTGTTCTGGCCGGCGGAGGGTCTCATGTTCTCGAAGGATGTTCTTCTGTCCCAGGTCCGACTGTAGGCGATAGGCTCAGGGGGGGATGAATCGACCCCACATCGCCCATGGATCGCCAGCAGGGGCTGGAGAGCCCACCCCACCCGGGAGCATGCGTTTCCGCCCTCGAGAGCCCGTCGCCGATCTGCGATGTCTCCCCCCCCCCGGAGCCATGGGCAGGTCGGCACGGAGGTGAAGGGGTCTTGGAGCAAGTCTCTGAACGCGTGTTGTTGTTGTTGTTGTTGCTGTTGCTGTTGTTGTTGTTGTTGTTGTTGTTGTTGTTGTTGTTGTTGTTGTTGTTGTTGTTGTTGCTGCTGCTGCTGCTGCTGCTGCTGCTGCTGCTGTTGTTGTTGTTGTTGTTGTTGTTGTTGTTGTTGCTGTGCTGCTGCTGCTGCTGCTGCTGTGCTGTTGTTGTTGTTGTTGTTGAACATTATTCCTTCTAAAGAATTATTATTGTTGGGACCCCTGGTGCGCGACCTCTGCGCCGCGCCTAGGCCGCAGCTACATTTTCATCATTTTTTCGCGAAAGCTTCAGAAAAGTGGATGAGCTCCGGATCCGGTTTTTTGTTGACGCTCGTTTTCCCTTGCAAAAAACAATAGAAAATGAAAATTCTTGTTTTTACTTGATCAAATTGCAAGAATCCCTTGCAAAAAATAAGGTAAAGTGGACATTCGTGCGCGCAAGACGAAATCCTTCCAAAACCTTAGGTTTCGTAACGATTTTAACATAAAAACATCAAAAACCCAATGGTTTTCTCAGAACAAATTGTCAAAATGTCCTTCCGCGCGCTCTTGCGGATTCCTAGGAAACCCACCAGATTTTAAACATTTCTGTTAAAAGGGTCTTTGCGAGGAACCTTTTCATATCTATCATACGTAACACATCTACTTGTGTAATCGCCTTCCCAGGAATTTGCCTCAAAAATGTGACCAACTATCTTGGCACTGCGTACCATCTCACGTGTACCGTGTACCACATCTTCTCAGGTTGCCTCACACATGTGACGAATCTCTTTCTATCTCTCTCTCCACTGGCTCTCTGTCTTGCTCTCTCTCTCTCTCTCTCTCTCTCTCTCTGTCTCTCTGTACTATGTATGTCATACGCAACAAATGCACCATGCGGGGCACATGCGGGGCCCAAACAAGTGATCAACCTCTGCGGGTGTGTACTCCACGCCAGTGTAGTATCCACGATCGTCCGCGCGCCACGAAGTGAAGTGTCCTGACGTCATAGGGCGGGAAGCTGGGTGTGGGTGGTTCCCGAGAGTCGTGTGGATGTTTGGTAGAGCTTGCATTGCCCCCCCACGAAGTGGGGGTATTGGCTGGCGTCGCATGAAAACCCTGGCACTGGGGAGAACACTGAGCGTTCGGGTAAAATGATTGTTGTTGTTGTTGTTGTTGTTGTTGTTGTTGTTGTTGTTGTTGTTGTTGTTGTTGTTGAACATTATTAATTCTAAAGAATAATTATTGTTGGGCCCCCTGGTGCACGGCCCCCCCGCCCGCCTAGGCCGCAGCTACATTTTCATCATTTTCGTGAGGAAGCCTCAGGTAATTCGATGTGATCAAGATCCGGTTGTTTTGTTCCCCCCCGCTTTCCCTTGCAAAAAACACTATAAAATGACATTTCTTGTTCTAATATAATCAAATTTCAAGAATCCCTTGCAAAAAATAAGGTAAAGTGGACATTCGCGCGCGCAAGACGAAATCCTTCCAAAAGCTTAGTGTTCGGAGCGATTTTAACATAAAAACATCAAAAAACCAATGGTTTTTCAACAAAAAAATGTCAAAATCTCATCCCGCGCGCTCTTGCGGATTCGTAGGAAACCCAACACTTTTTAAACATTTCTGTCAAACGGGCTTTTGCGAGCAACTTTTTCGAACTTCTGCGACAACGGTTGCGCACCTGCCAGGGCCATCATCCCTGTCAAATAATACCATGCGGGACACATTCGTTTTTTCTTCGCGCGCGCACGCCGAAATCTCCAAAAACCATTGGGCTTCTTAAGAATTTTAGCACCGCGCATCATAAAATCACACGAATCGCACCGTAGGTCCTCGAAAAACACCTGCACGACTTTTCAAAATTTCTACCCGCGCGCGCTGTCCTAACAACTTCTGTGGGTGTGTACTCCACGCCAGTGTAGTAGCCACGGTCGTCCGCAGGCCACGAAGTGAAGTGTCCGAACGTCATAGGGCGGGAAGCTGGGTGTGGGTGGTGGCGAAGAGTCGTGTGGATATTTGGTAGAGCTTGCACTGCCCCCCCCACAAAGTGGGGGTATTGGCTGGCGTCGCATGAAAACCCTGGCACTGGTGAGAACACTGAGCGTTCGGGTAAAGTGATTGTTGTTGTTGTTGTTGTCGTTGTTGCTGCTGTTGTTTTTTTTTTGCGTGGTAGAAAATAAGCAAAAACAAGGAACACACACACAAGTAAGTGCTCTTCTTCGAGTTCGGCCCCTCGGGGCCTGTCATCGGGCCCCTCGGGGGCCATCAGACGTGGAAATTCGCTGGGACGGCACCACGTCCCCCGGGGAGGGGGCCCTCCGGCGCCGTGGGGGCCGCGGGCCGAACGCAGCACGCATGGAGGACGTCGGAGGACGGGGTCCCGGAGAGGCTCTGCGCGGCCCGTGGGCGCTCGGCCGCCCGCTGTCGTGGCCACGGCTCGGGCGACGAAATCTATACATATCCACTGCTCCCTGGCCAGGCCCATCCTGAACCCAGGAGTTGTGCATACGCCCTCCTGGCCACGCCAGGAGGGCGCAGCGTATACACAGCTTCTGGGTTCAGGATGGGCCTCGCCAGGGAGCAGTGGATATGTATAGATGCCGTCGCCCTATCGGGAGGAGCAGCTGGCCCACGGGGAGCGCCCCCCAGGCCCAGGGTCCGTCCCCACCAGGGCTCTCCAGGAGCCGAGTTTTTTTTTGTGGCGCGAGCACGCAGCGCGCGTGATGTGGCCTCCCACCCACCCGCCCACCCAGTGGATAACAGATCGCCCTCCGCTTCACCCGCCCCCCTGTTGCAGCAGCGCCTGCTGTTTGGCGCGCAGGTGTGCTGTTCGTAGTGCGCGTGCAACGTGTTATGGTATGTGCCAGCGAACCCGCCCACCCACCAAGCCACATAACGCGAATTATGCGGTTTCCAGATCGGCACGGAGAGGGAGAGGCTCGAGCAGGAGGTCGGAGGTTTGGGTGTTTCTTTTCGCACCTCTGGGGCCTCCTGGAGGCTTTTTGCCGCCACAGCTGGATTCCCTTCGAGGTTTTCGTCAAAGCGCAGCCCCGGAGAGGTCCGGGGGGGCGCTGTTTGAGGGGAGATGAAGATCGCCATGCAGAGAGGGGGTGCTGGAGGAAATGGATGGGTCATGGAGGTTCCTCACCGTCCGAGTGCTCCCTGGGCCCTTCCTCGGCCCTGGGGCCGTCGGAAAACGACTCAGGATGAGAAGCTGGTCCCAGGCCCTCTCTCCTCCTCCTCTTCCTCCTCCACCTCTTCCTCCTCCTCCTCCTCCTCTTCCTCCTTCTCTTCCTTCTCCTCCTCCTCCTCCTGTTCTTCTTCCTCCTTCTCCTTCTCTTCCTCCTCCTGCTTCCCAGGGGACGCCCCCAGGTGCAGGACCCGTTCCCGACAGGACCCCTTCCCCTCATCCCGAGGTAGCAACGCCTTCAGCAAACGCTGCCAGCGTCATGTGTCACAGCCTCTGACAGCATCTCATGGCCTCCTAGTACATGTGAACGACGGAAGAAAACGGGATCGGTCGAATGTGCCGACATTGGCGCGTAAGCTGCCCGCAGAAGGTTGCGCGTGAGCTCCATCGTCTCCAATGTGGCGTGCCGCGCTGGCGGCCCGCGTGAGTCACAACGTAAGATCGCTACGTTGTCTCGCGTAAGACCAGTTTCTTTTCGTCGCTCATGTGTCACAGCCTCTGGCAGCATCACGTGGCCTGTAGTGGATTTGGCATGTGGCAGCGCTTCCTCGGCGGGAAGGCCGGATGCACGACGACGATGATGATGTGATGATAATGTTGACGATGATTATGATTAGGATGATGATGCTGCTGATGATAATGATGATGATGACAATGCTGATGCTACCGATGATGATGCTGATGCTGACGCGTATGATGAGCATGATAATCATGCTGCTGGTTAGGGCGCTTCTGATACTGATGCTCCTGAGGCTGCTGCTCTCATGATGATGAAGATGCAGATGACGCTGCTGATAATAATGCTGATGATGAGCTGCTGAGGATGATGGTTATGATGATGCTGATGATGATGTTGATGATAAGGATGGGGATCACGATGCTGATGATGATGATGACGCCGGTGACGATGATGTTGATGCTGCTGCTGATGATGATGTTGATGATGCTGATTATTATGATGCTGCTGCTGATGATGCTGATGGCGATGATGATGATGATGATGATGATGATGTGATGATGATGATGATGATGATGATGATGATGATGATGATGATGATGATGATGATGATGATGATGCAGCTGCTGCTTATGATGATGATGATGACGATGACGATGATGACGATGCTGCTGATGATGACGATGATGATGATGATGATGATGATGATGATGATGATGATGATGATGATGATGCTGATAATGGTGATGATGATTATGCGTCTGATGGCGATCAGGAGGAGGATCAAGAGGAGGAGGAGGAGGAGGAGGATGACACCATTCTAGCCATCGCGTGTGCGACATACTCTACTACAACGCCACCTCTGATCTTTCATGAGAGCCGCGGTCTCAAGGTAGAGCGACGCCCGCGAATGGTGGCGAAAGACGAGGAACCAGCAGAACGCAAGGATACCGCAGACGAGTCCCTTCAGCGTGTAGCGGTGCAACATGTTCACTCCTTACAGTCCTATACAGGAACAAGTTGCAGTGAAGCAGCGAGAACACAATGATTGCACATCCTGTCGAGGCAGGTCGCCATACATCCCAATCGTACATCTTCTTTAGTCCCACGCACCGAAACCGCTTACACAGCCCGCCTCCCATCAACTCCGCGATTGAGGTACGCCCAATGGTGGACCAGTCAGTACCAGGGCCATTCCCTTTTGCCTCCTCCCCTCCCCTTGGCGCGGACGTCGACCAATCTGTCCAGGGAACCACTGGACGCTCAACGGACTTTCATGAAGCACGAAGAGCGCCGAGCAATGCCACCAACTGCTTCCAGAGTTAAACATATCGAAAAGAGAAATGGTGCACCACTGAAGAACCTGTCTTGCCCAGCACTCGAACCAGAGAAAACCAATGACTGACATATTGGTGAAAGTTGAGCCCGCTCTCTGTTCTGAACGGCTGCCTTGCTTCGTCGTCCAGAAAACTTGCCCGACGATTCCGAAGCCACACTGCCCAACACAAGGATGCGCCCGATCCCGCGAAGATCACGATGTGAAAACGGACGCCCGACTCCCCCCGTCTCGGGGAGCGCGCTTGGACACCCGACCACGCGGCCACGTTGACGCCCCCCAGGCGCCACGTAACGGCGCAGGACGCGGCTCAAAGCATCTCCAGCTAGGCAACATCTGCTGACGGAGAGCCTTGGGCCGCATGTGTTGGAGAGGAGGAGGAGAAGGAGGAGGACTATCAGGAATAGAAGTACGAGGAGGAGGAGGAGGAGGTAGAGGAGGTAGAGGAGGACGAGGGAAACGGAGAGGGGATGACGATGAGGATGAGGCTGATGCTACTGCTGTTGCTGACGCTGCTGATGACGATGAGGCTGCTGCTGCTGGTGATGATGATGACGATGATGATGATGACGATGGTGGTGCTGCTGATGATGATGATGATGATGATGATGATGCTGATGATGATGATGATGCTGATGCAGAGGAGGGTGATGATGATAAGGAGGAGGAGGCCAAGGGAGGAGAGGGCAAGAAACGAGGTGTATGAGCAGGATAAGCAGCATGAGGGGGGAGAGTGAGGAGGAGGAGGATGAAGATGAGGAGGAAGAGGAGGACCAGTGCACACCCAAGAGTCACCATCGACGTTGGAATAAGCCATCTCCCCAAGCTCCCTCTTCATAGTCCCCTACAACGGTTCATTTCCACAGAGCTGTCTCGTTGCAAGACAACCGTTTGAAGACCCCGAAGCATGCCAAAACATTGTTCTCGGTATTCAAACGCCACGGATAAACCTGACTGCTGCGTCTTGACGATCCTGAATCGTGCCAGAACGCCATTCCTGGGACTTTAACACCGCGAATCATCGTAACTGTTGCGCACTCATAATCGTGAGTCTTTCCAACATATAATTTCTGGGATGTCGATTATGGGAATCCGTGAAACTCTTGCAGTTTTTAAAAATAAGGTGCGCGGCGCTAAGGCGAGAGCCACATTTTGAAAAGGAGCCGACCTCAATCCGTGAAGGTCTTGCACCTTTTTTGAAACACGAATGTACGCGGCGCTAAGGCGAGAGCCATATTTTGAAACCACCCGCCCTCCATCCGTGAAGCTCTTGCAAGTTTTGAGAACGAGTGTGCGCGGCGCCAATGCGAGAGCCACATTTTGAAAACGACCCGCCTCAATCCGTGAAACTCTTTCAAATTTTCAAAACGAACGTGCGCGGCGCTAAGGGAAGAGGCACATTTTGAAACCCTCCGCCCTCGATCTGTGAAGCTCTTGTTTTTCAAGCGAATGTGCGCGGCGCTGGGGCGAGAGCCGCATTTAGGGAACCACCCGCCCTCAATCCGTGAAGCTCTTGCAAGTTTTGAGAACGAATGTGCGCGGCGATGTGGCGAGAGCCACATTTTGAAACCACCCGCCCTCGATCTGTGAAGCTTCTGTCCTTTCCTAGCGAATGTACGCGGCGCTAAGGCGAGAGCCACATTTTGAAACCCACCCGCCCTCAGTCCGTGAAGCTCTTGCAAGTTTTGAAAACGAATGTGCGCGGCGCTAAGGCGAGAGCCACATTTTGAAAACGACCCGCCCTCCATCTGTGAAGCTGTTGTCAATTTTTAAGCTTCAGGGTCATAAGTGGTGAGGAAGTCTCGGGCGAAACGCCCGGCCCGCCCGAAAAACTTGCCTCGGGGTGCGACAGGGATACATTATTCCCAACCCTCCTTGGTTGGGTATTCGTTTTGAATAGAGCAGTGTGGTCGCGTCCCTTCTCCCGCCTCCCGCCTCCCGCCTCTTCCTGTCTTGCCCGCGGGGGGCTGCGATCTGTGAAACTATCGCAATTTTCGAGGCCTGCTGGGGGGCCCAGCACAGTGAGGGCCACGGGCGGACCCAAATTAGACCTCGCCATCCCTGGGGGGCTGCGATCTGTGAAACTGTCGCCATTTTCGAGCCCTGCTGGGGGGCCAGCACAGTGAGGGCCACGGGCGGACCCAAATTAGACCTCGCCATCCCTGGGGAGCTGCGATCTGTGAAACTGTCGCCACTTTCGAGGCCTGCTGGGGGGCCCAGCACAGTGAGGGCCACGGGCGGACCCAAATTAGACCTCGCCATCCCTGGGGGGCTGCGATCTGTGAAACTGTCACCACTTTCGAGGCCTGCTGGGGGGCCCAGCACAGTGAGGGCCACGGGCGGACCCAAATTAGACCTCGCCATCCCTGAGGGGGGCTGCGATCTGTGAAACTGTCGCCACTTTCGAGGCATGCTGGGGGGCCCAGCACAGTGAGGGCCACGGGCGGACCCAAATTAGACCTCGCCATCCCTGGGGGGCTGCGATCTGTGAAACTGTCGCCATTTTCGAGCCCTGCTGGGGGGCCCAGCACAGTGACGTCCACGGGCGGATCCAAATTAGACCTCGCCATCCCTGGGGGGCTGCGATCTGTGATACTGTCGCCACTTCCGAGGCCTGCTGGGGGGCCCAGCACTGTGAGGGCCACGGGCGGACCCAAATTAGACCTCGCCATCCCTGGGGGGCTGCGATCTGTGAAACTGTCGCCACTTTCGAGGTCTGCTGGGGGGCCCAGCACAGTGAGGGCCACGGGCAGATTCAAATTAGACCTCGCCATCCCTGGGGGGCTGCGATCTGTGAAACTGTCGCCACTTTCGAGGCCTGCTGGTGGGCCCAGCACAGTGAGGGCCACAGGCAGATTCAAATTAGACTTCGCCATTCCTGGGGGGCTGCGATCTGTGAAACTGTCGCCACTTTCGAGGCCTGCTGGGGGGCCCAGCACAGTGAGGGCCACGGGCAGATTCAAGTTAGATCTCGCCATCGCTGGGGGGGGCTGCGATCTGTGAAACTGTCGCCACTTTCGAGGCCTGCTTGGCGGGCCCAGCACAGTGACGCCACGCGCGGACCCAAATTAGACCTCGCCATCCCTGGGGGGCTGCGATCTGAGATCTCCGCTTTCGAAGTGGCTAGGGTTGCTCAGGGATTGCAACTAATCAGCTTTATCTAGTCCTTGTCCTGAAGCCAGTTTCCTGCGAGTCTCCCGAATTCCGTCTGCAGACATATGTAACCCTTGCTCCGTCATCGCCCCCCTTATAAAGTGTCCTAAACTATTTGCGCCCCGCGTTTGCGCAGGGGTTGGGTACGTCGCCAGGGTAATTTTTAAGGAAAAGGTAAAGGAATAGAGGAGGAGGAGAAGGAGGAGGAGGAGGAGGAGGAGGAGGAGGAGAAGCAGGAGGAGGAGGATGAGGAGGAGGAGGAGGAGAAGCAGGAGGAGGAGGAGGAGCAGGAGGAGCAGGAGGAGAGAGAGGAGGAGGGAGGGAGGAGGAGAGGAGGAGGAGGAGGAGGAGGAGGAGGAGCAGGAGGAGCAGGGAGGAGGAAGGAGGAGGAGGAGGAGGAGGAGGAGGAGGATGGAGGAGGAGGAGGAGGAGGAGGAGGAGGAGGAGGGAGGAGCAGGAGGAGCAGGAGGAGCAGGAGGAGCAGGAGGAGGAGGAGGAGGAGGAGGAGGAGGAGGAGGAGGAGCAGAATGACGATATCTGGTCACACTGTCGTTCTCGCCCAGCCCCACAAGGGCGCTGGCTCTTGGGGCCAGCGGCCGCCGGTCGCCTCGGCGAAGGGCGGCAAGAGGCCGCAGAAGGGCTGGTGGTGACGCGCCGGGCAGCCTTCTCACCCTCCTTTACTCCTCCCCTTCCTCGTGCTTCCTCCTCCTTCTCGTCCCCCTCCTCGTCCTCCCCCTCGTCGTCCCCCTCCTAGTCCTCCCTCTCCTCGTCCTCCCCCTCCTCGCCGACGGCGACGACGACGGCGGCGACGACGCCGACGACGCCGACGACGACGCCGACGACGCCGACGACGACGACGACGACGACGTCCTCCTCGTCCTCCTCGTCATACACGTCCTCCGCCTCCCTGTTCTTCCCTTCCTCGACCTCCCCATCTTCCCCTTCCCCTCCCCCTCCTCATCATCGTCCTCCTCAATCCCCCCTTCTTCCTCCTGCTTGTCCTCCTCCTCCCTTCCTCCTCGTCCTCGTCCTCGTCCTCCTCCTCCTTCTCGTCGTCGTCGTCGTCCTCCTCCTCCTCCCAATTGTCTTCGTCGTCGTGGTCGTCGTCGTCGTCGTGGTTGTCGTCGTCGTCGTCGTCGTTTTTCTCCTTGTTTCCCTTACCTCATCCTGTTCTCAGCTGGCTCAGGTCTGTGTCCCGTCGCCAGTAGGATAGGATATGTGTGCGGTGTGCGGTTCCGCTATCAATGCACACTTACATCTTCATCCCTAACGTCGTGACCAATGTGAGCATACTGTTGCAATCTGTCCGCTGCTGTAACATTATGTTATGGCAGGTTGTGCTTGGAACTTCGTGATCATGATGCCGCGCGTTATGCTTGTGATTCAAGAGCCTGACGCAATTCCGCCGAGTCTCAAACGTTGGATATATCAATTTAATGATTCCTGTGCCCCGCATCCCAGGCAGCCCATCCAGAAACGATACCTGGGTGAACCGTCGATTAGCATACATCGATACGAAACGGCCAACAAGCTGAACATAGAGATCTTTTGGAGCCTCTTGGAGTCACCTTGGCAAGTGCTCTTGGGTTTTTGTTTGTTTGGGTCTCCCTTGGGGGCGGAGGGGGACCTCTTGGAGCAATCCTGGAGGCCATCGATTCGAACAGAAGGTCCTAAATTACACGTCGGTCGTTGACAGTAGGTATTTTGGGATTCCTAGGTCCTAATCTATTTCAGCCGCCTTCCTACTTTAAGAGTTGAGCGGTTTTCCCTCTTCCCTCCTCTTCAGGGGGCGGGCGGAAGCCCAATCTACTTCCACCGCCTTCCCACTATATGCTTCTACCCTCTTCTTCCGACCGACGCGTAGGGTCCCCCGCTTGGAGACAGAACATTTGCTTCTTGGGGAGCTAGCTCTTGGGGGCCTTCTCGGCCGTCTGAGAGCGCTTCTGTTCCCGTCTCGGCGCTGTCTTGGGCGATTTTGGAGCCATCTTGACGCCCCAGAACCACAACGGAAGCGAAAAGGCGCAAAAGGCCACACCAATATAATTATCTCAGTTGCAACCCAGGACTTCGGCTTCTCGGGGATAGCATTTGGAGGCTCCGTGCCCATTTTGAGCCGTCTTGGGGCCCCCTGGCCTTGTAGGAGCTCCCCGTGAACCGTCTTGGAGAGCATTTTTGGCTCATCGGATGCGTCCGAGGGGGGACTTGAAGGCCCAGAGGGCCCAGGAGCTGCGCCAGGGGAGCTCGGCAAGCGGCGTTTTGGACCCCCCCCCCCCCTGGGAGGGGGAACGGGAGGAGGGGAGGAGGGGGAGGCGGAGAAGGAGGAGGGGGATGAGGAGTAGTTGGAGGAGGAGGAGGAGGAGGCGCAGGAGGAGGAGGAGGAGGACCACGTGGAGGAGGAGGAGGAGGAGGAGGAGGAGGAGGAGGAGGAGGAGGAGGTTGAGAAGGAGGAGTAGGAGGAGGAGGACCAGGAGGAGCAGGAGCAGGAGCAGGAGGAGGAGGAGGAGGAGGAGGAAGATGGGGATGAGGTTCAGGATGAGGTTCAGGATAAGGATGATGATGATGATGATGATGATGATGATGATGATGATGATGATGATGATGATGATGATGATGATGAAGCTGATGATAATGATGATGATGATGATGGTGATGCTGGTGATGCTGCTGATGATGCTGATGCTGGCCCTGATGATGCTGATGATGATGATGCTGATGCTGCTGCTGATGTTGATGATGATGATGCTGATCATGATAATGCTGCTGATGCTGATGCTGATGCCGATGATGATGCTAATGATGATGGCGCTGATGCTGCTGCTGATGCTCATGATGCTGATGCTGATGATGATGCTGTCGATGATGCTGCTGATGATGCTGATGATACTGCTGCTGCTGCTGCTGATGCTTATGATGCTGCTGCTGCTGCTGATGATGATGATGATGATGATGATGATGGTGATGTTGATGCTGATGATGCTGATAATGCTGATGCTAATGCTGATATGGTGATGCTGATGATGATGACGTTGCTAATGATGATGCTGCTGATTATGATGATGATGATGCTGCTGATGATGATGATTCTGCTGATGCTGAGGGTGATGATGAAGCTGATGCTGCTGATGCCGAGGATGCCGATGATTATGATGCTGATGATGATTATGATGATGATGCTGATCATGATGATGATGAGGATGACGACTATGATGATGCTGATGATGATTATGATGCTGCTGATGATGACGATAATGATGCTGATGCTGCTGATGAGGATGCTGATTCTGACGCTGATGGTGATGATGCTGATGATGATGCTGATGCTGATTCTGCTGATGCTGATGCTTCTGTTGGTGCTGCTGATGATGATGATGATGCTGATGCTGATGCTGATGCTGTTGATGATGCTGATGCTGATGCTCATGCTGATGATGATGATGATACGGATGATGATGCTGATGACGATGATGACGATGCTGATGCTGATGATGATGCTGATGATGAGGATGATGCTCATGCTGATGCTACTGATGCTGATGCTGGTGATCATGATGCTGCTTCTGGCAATGCTGATGCTGCCTCTGATGATGCTAATGCTGGTCCTACTGATGCTGATTGTGCTGATGATGCTGATGACGATGCTTATGATGATGATGATGGTGCTGCTGGTGAGGCTGATGATGCTGATGTTGATGATGCTGATGCTCATGATGCTGATGCTGATGCTGTCGCTGATGCTGATGCCGACGAGGATAGTACTGTTTTTGATGACGCTGATGAAGATGATGATGCTGATGATGCTGATGGTGAGTGTGATGAGGATGGTGCTGATGATGATGCTGATCACGTTGATGATGATGATGCTGATGATGCTGATGATGCTGAGGCTAGTGATGATGATGATGATGATGCTGATGATCATTGTAATGCTGATGCTGATGATGATGGTGATGGTGATGGTGATGATGATGACGATGCTGATGCTGCTTGTGATCGTGTTGATGCTGATGATGCTGACGCTGATGATGATGGTGATGATCATGCTGATTCTGCTGCTGATGATGATGCTGATCCTGCTGCTGATGCTGATGCTGACGATGATAATGATGCTGATGACGCTGATGATGCTGATGATGATGCTGCTGATGATGCTGATGATGCTGCTGCTTCTACTGATGATGATGCTGATGATGATGTTTATGATGATGATGATGATGATGCTGATGATGATGATGAGGATGATGATGATGATGATGATTGTGCTGATGATGATGATGATTATGATGATGAGGATGATGAGGATGCTGATGCTGATGATGCTGATGCGGACGATGATGATGATGATGCTGATGATGGTGATCATGTTGATGATGCTGATGCTGATGATGCCGATGATGCTGCTGCTGATGATGATGATGATGATGATGATGATGATGATGATGATGATGATGATGATGATGATGATGATGATGATGATGATGATGATGATGATGATGATGATGATGATGATGATGATGATGATGATGATGATGATGCTGATGATGATGATGATGATGGTGTGATGATGATGATGATGATGATGATGATGATGACGCTGTTGCTGATGCTTAATGATGATGATGATGATGATGATGAATGATGCTGATGATGATGATGATGATGATGCTGATGATGATGCTGATGATGATGATGATGATGATGATGATGATGATGATGATGATGATGATGATGATGTGATGATGATGATGATGAGTGATTGATGATGATGATGGTGATCGAGGATGAGGAGGAGGAGGAGGAGAGGAGGACAATGAGAGGAGGAGGAGGGACAAACGGACAACGGAGGAGGAGGAGGAGGGAGGCAAGGAGGAGGAGGAGGAGGAGGAGGAGGAGGAGGAGGAGGTGAGGAGCAGGAGCAGGAGCAGAGGAGTAGGAGGAGGAGGAGGAGGAGGAGGAGGAGGTGAGGAGGAGGAGGAGGGAGCAGGGATGCAGGAGCAGGAGGAGGGGTAGGAGGGAGAGGAGCAGGAGCAGAGAGGAGGAAGGAGGAGGAGGAGGAGGAGGAGGAGGAGCAGGAGGAGGAGGAGGAGGAGGAGGGGAGGAGGCGGAGGAGGCGGGGGAGGAGGAGGGGAGAGGAGAACGAGGAGAAGGATGAGGGGGGAGAGGAGGAGGAGGAGGAGGTGGATCAGGAGGAGGAGGGGGAGGGGGAGGTGAAGGGGGAGGGAACTGGGGAAGGGGTATGGGGGAGGGGGAGGGGGAAGGGAAGGAGGTGGGGGAGGAGGGGGAGAAGGAGGAGGATGAGGAGGCGGAGGAGGAGGCGGAGGAGGAGGACCAGTGTAAACTAAAGAGTCATCAATGTTGTTGGAATTTACCCTCCCTCCATGCTCCTTCTTCATAAGCCCTAAACCCTTCATTTCCATTCAGGGAACTGCCTCGTTGGGAGACACCCTTGAAGACCCTGAAGCATGCCAAAACATCGTTCTCGGGATTTCAGCGCCACGGATCAACCTGACTGTTGCGTCTTGACGAGCCGGAATCGTGCCAGAACGCCGTTCTTGGGGTTTCAACGCCGCGAATTAACAAAATTGCTTCACTCGCATTATCCTGAATCCTTCCAAAACGCCGTTTCTGCTACTTTGAGTATGGGAAGCAGTTTTTTGTAAAAATAAATGAATGTGCGCGGCGCTAAGGCGAGAGCCACATTCTGAAAAGGAACCGCCCTCAATCCGTGAAACTCTTGCGAATGTTTAGGACGAGTGTGCGCGGCGCTAAGGCGAGAGCCACATTTTGAAAACAGCCAGCCCTCAACCCGTAAACTCTGGAAAATGTTTAAAACGAATGTGCGCGGCGCCAAGGCGAGAGCCACATTTTGAAAAGGATCCGCTCTCAAGCCTGACACTCTTGCAAGTGTTTAACATGAGTGTGCGCGGCGCTAAGGCGAGAGCCACATTTTGAAAACGACCCGCCCTCAATCCGTGAAGCTCTTGTAATTTAGAAAAACGAGTGTGCGCGGCGCTAAGGCGAGAGCCACATTTTGAAAACCACCCGCCCCTCCATTTGCGAAGCTGTTGCCATTTTTTAATCTTCAGAGTCATAAGTTGTGAGGAAGTCTTAGGCGAAACGCCCAGCCCGCCCTAAGAACTGGCTTCGGGGTGCGACAGGGAGAAGTTATTTATAAGGAAAAAGAAAGGAGGAGGCGGAGGAGGAGGAGGAAGAGGAGGAGGAGGAGGATGAAAAGGAAGAGAATACGAGGAGGAGGAGGAGGAACAGGAGGGGGAGGATGAGGAGGAGGAGGAGGAAGAGAAGGAGGAGAAGGAAAGGAGGAGGATGAGGAGGAAAAGGAGGAGCAGCAACAGGAGGAGGAGGAGGAGGAGGAGGAGGGAGACGAAGAGGAGGAGGATGAGGAGGCGGAGGAGGAGCCGAGGAGCCGGATGAGGAGGATGAGGAGGATGATGAGGAGCAGGATGACGATGATGATGCTGCTGATGCTGATTCTGATGCTGATGATGATGATGATGAGGTGCTGCTGATGCTGATGATGATGCTGATGCCGGTTATGATGCTGATGATGCTGATGATGCTGATGCTGATGGTGATGATGATGCTGATGATGACGATGATGATGATTGTGATGTTGATTCTGATGATGCTGCTGATGCTGATGCAGATGTTGATGCTGATGATGATGCTGATGCTGCTGATGATGCTGCTGCTGCTTATGATGATGCGGTTTATGAGGATGATTGTGATGATGATTATGTTGATGATGATGTCGATGATGATGCTGATGCTGATTGCGACGATGATGATGCTGATGAGGATGACGATGCTGATGTTGCTGCTGATGACGCTGATGATGTTGATGCTGGTGATGTTGATGCTGATGATGCTGCTGCTGATCATGATGATGCTGATGCTGATGCTGATGCTGCTGCTGCTGATGATGATGCTGATGACGATGATGATTGTTATGATGCTGATCATGAATATGATGACGATGCTTATGATGATGATGCTGATGCTGATGATGATGCTGCTGATGACGATGATGATGATGATGATGGTGATGCTGATGATGATGCTGATGTTGATGCTGATGCTGACGACGATGATGATGATGCTGATGATGATGATGCTGATGATGATGTTGATGCTGATGCGGTTTATGATGATGATTATGATGTTTATTATGCTGATGATGATGCTGATGATGCTTACGACGATGCTGATGATGATGATGCTGATGAGACTGCTGATGCTGATGTTGATGATGATGCTGACGACGATGATGATGCTGATGATGATGATGCTGATGATGATGATGATGGTGCTGCTGATGATGATGCTCATTCGGATGACTATGATGATGCTGCTGATGTCGACGATGATGCTGAACATGACGGTGATGCTGATGATGCTGATGATGGTGATTATGATGCTGACGATGACGACGACGATGATGATTATGATGGTGGTGGTGGTGGTGGTTATGCTCATGCTGATGCTGCTGCTGGTAATGATGATGCTGCTGTCTCTGATGATGATTACGATGGTGGTGGTGGTGGTTGCGATGATGATTATGATGATGATGATGATGATGATGATGATGATGATGATGATGATGATGATGATGAGTTCGATGATGATGCTGATGCTGCTGACGAAGCTGATTATGATTATGGGTATGCTGATGCTGATTATGATGATTCTGCTGCTGTTGATAAGAATGATGATGATGCTGCTGATGCTGATGGTGATTCTGCTGATTATTGTGATGTTGATGCTGATGATGTAGAAGAAGGATGACACTATCATTTTTAGGATTTGGGGTAACACTATTCAGTGTACTAACAAGACAAGGCCTGATACTAACAATAAATAGGTCAACACATACTTGTATCACTAACAATGTTAAAAAGACTATCAAAAAGCCATGTACTACTACTAATACTCATGCTACTAATAGGAAGAACCATCATAATAATAAGAAGGCTAATGCTAAGGACACTGAGGGTACTCATAGTATTAAGAAAAAGAGCAGTATTATGAATACTACCACGAATAGTAACAACAATCAGAAGAATAATATTAATAAGAATACGAGGAAGAATAAGAGTAAGACGGCACCTAACAATAATAATACGGAGAATAAGAAGAAGAGGTAGACGAGGAGGAGGCGGAACAGGAAGATGACGATGATGAGGTGGAGGAGGAGGAGGCGGATGAGGAGGAGGAGGAGGAGAAGGGGGAGGAGGAGGAGGAGGAGGAACATGATAATACTAGCAAGAAAAGTATAGACACGAATTGTAATGATACCAATAACTATGAACAAACGAAGAATACGAGTGATACTGACACGACTAATGCTAGTACTAGCAATACTACTAATATGGTGAAGAACAGACGTGAGACAACTTCGAGTAATACGAAGAACACTGACAAGCATAATGCGAAGACACATTCTACGACTACGAATAACCATACTACTGATAATGCGAATGGTAAGGGCCAGAGTGATGACGATGATGATGTTGATGTTGTTGATGATGATGCTGATGCTGATGCTGATGCTGATGTTGCTGATGATGCTGATGATGATGATTGTATTGGTAGTATACTGGGAATGGTAATGATAAGAAGACGCAGAAGGAGATGATGATGATGAGGAGGAGGAGGAGGACGCGGAGGAGGCGGAGGAGGCGGAAGAGGCGGAGGAGACGGAGGAAGCGGAGGAGGGGCAGGGGGGGGAGGAGGGATAGAAGGAGGCGGAGGAAGAGGCGGCGGAGGAGGAGGAGGAAGAGGAGGAGGAGGAGGAGCAGCCGCAGGAGGAGGATGAGGAGGAAGGAACGTAAGACGAGTAGTAACCACAATGCTAACACGAATGCTACTAATACTAGTAAAAGTAAGAAGACAATGGTTAATACCAAGGGGAACAATAAGACAATACGCAGAACACGACTAATGATATTGATTCTACAGGCTTACGCCACATCCGCCGACCCCTTCTGTGACTGTTGCGAGGCCAGGAGTTTCTGGCCAGCGGCGTCTTGTGTGAGGGTGCGGTGTCGCGCGCGGGTGGTGGCAGATACGTAGGGGGTCCACATGTTTGCGTGATGCCGGTGGTCTGGGGCGTGTTTTGCGAGCGCTTTGCGTGCTGTGCACCCGGGTGCGGGGTGTCCTTCTGGGAGGTCGGCCTCTCGCCCCTCAACCAAGTGGAGGAGCACCGGAAGACGAAAGGAGCAAGAGTAGCGTGCGGAAGCTGTGATCAGCGAAGCATCACCGCGAAAGATGTGGCAGATGAGTCGAAACGGGTGAAGAGGCTGTTGACGTTCGCAGCGCGCACGAAACAGTTCGCGTAGCAGCAGCACGTCGCGTAGCACAGCGCCGAGCAAGATTGTGAGCACGTCGCGAGGAAGAGCAAGGCTGCATGCGCGGAGTGCATTGCAGTTGGCTTGACGGCTCGCAATGCGGAAGCGTCTGGTGGTCTTTTGGAGGCCTCCTGGGGGCCTCTTGGGGGCTCCTTGGGGCGTCTTGGCGGCCTCTTGGGGGCCTCTGGCGGCCTCTTGGGGCACTCTTGGGGCCCCCTGGGGCTCGTGGGGGCGGGAAGCTAGATTTTTGAATTTTTGGTTGCCCTCTTGGGCCCCTCTTGGTGCCGTCTTGTCGGAAATGCGCGGAAGAACGTCAGAGGACGACGCTTGAGTCCAATAATAGGAAACGGAGAGCCGAGGCGGAAGCGAAGCCGCTGACGTGCGCGGCGTGCGGAGGAGCGTTCTCAGACACGAAACATTTGAGGCAGAGCCAAAAAGAACATCATCGATGGTCGAATCAAAAAAAGGTGGTGTGCGGAAGCTGCGCGGCACTCGGGTTCACAGCCCGCAGTTGCCAGGCGTATCAGTGCAGCGGCGCGTGCAAGAGAAGACTACCGAAGTCGGCGTTCCCCGACCCTCACAATGTCCCGCGCGACGCAAAAAAAAGCACTCTGAAGTGCAAGACCTGCAAATGATGCCGAATCGGGCGCGCGCGCTGAGGAAAAAGGAGAACGAGGACAGGAGAATGGGGGGTGAGGCGGAGGACACAGGGGAGAATCATCGAACGTGTCGAGGTGACGGGCCATGAACAAGAGGAGGGGGACGAGGAGGAGGGGGACGAGGAGAGGGTGGTTGAGGAGGAGGATGAGGGGGACACTGAGAGGAGGCTCTGGGTTATGGTCTTTGGGTGAGAGGTTCTTGTATGTGTATCGGAATTTCGCGGCACTCCTTTCGGGGGCCTCTGGAAAGCAGTTTTGACGCCACTGGGGGGCCGACGTGGACAAGGCGGGTGAGGGGGAGGAGGAGGGGGACGCGGAGGAAATGTTCTGGGTCATGGTTTTGGAATTCTTCGCCTCGGGAGCGCGAATCCCGCTTGTGCGATGATCGCTGGGATCTCTGGTGGTGCTTCTCGCGGGACTCTTGGAGGCAGTTTCGAAGCCTCTTGGGGGCCGTTTTGGGGCCGTTCTGGGGCCTCTTGGGGGGCCTCTTGGGGCCTCTTGGGGGCGTCTTGGGGGCCTCTTGGGGCCTCTCGGGGCCTTTTAGGGCCGTCTCGGGGCGGAAGGCTCGGGATGTCAGTTCGGGCTCCCTCTCTTGGGCCCCTCTTGGGGCCGTCTTGGGGCTCTCTTGGGCCGTCCTGGGGGCCTCTTGGGCTGTCTTGGCGCCCTCTTGGGCGGACTTGGGCGCGTGTTGGGGGCCTCTTGGGCCGTCTTGGGGCGGTCTTGGGGTGCTCTTGGACCGTGTTCAACGCCGTGAAGGCCGAGAAGCCGTATATGATCAAAATGTACGTTTTCCATAGGAATTTGAAGATTTTCGGCTCTTCGGCCCTTCTGAGAACTGCTCTTGGAGGCCTCATGGGCCGTCTTGGAGGCCTCTTGGCCCGTCTTGGGGCCATCTTGGGCGCCTTGGAGCGTTCGTTGGGCGTCTCGGGGCCCTCGTGGGCCGTCTTGGAGGAGTCTTGGGGCCTTCTCGGGCCGCCTTGAGAGACTTTTGAGCCCAAAGAAGCTCCGTGAGTCGCTCGGGCGGGGCCATGGGGGGGGGGTCAAATCGCCAGTTTGGGGTCCCTGGGGGGGGACTGTAGGGGGGGGAACTATCTCACACGCCTAGGGGCCCACAAGGGGTCGGCGGATAATCTTAGCGTGTATATGAGCAGTAAGCGTATTGATACGACTAAGGCTGCGAATAATAAGACACATGCGAGTGCCATTGAGAAACTGATAGGAATAGCAATGCTATTTGTAGAAGTCATACTGCGAATCACATTGGGACTAACAATGCTTGTTATGCTCTTAATCATGATATGATTAGTCATAATAGGAGTAACACGGATAATACTATTACCACGAATGCTACTAACGCTTATATTAATAACACGACGATCCACATAGTATTAGTACTGATGTAGTAATACTAATTATAATTGTATTAAAATTTGCATTGAGATGAAGAATAATACGAGTACTACGCAGCCTCGAAATATTTACTACTATTCATATGCATAGTGCTAATAACACGAACGTTACGAATACTAGTAATGCTACTACTACTATTACTATCACTACTACTACTACTACTACTACTACTACTACGGCTACTACGGCTACTACTACGACTACTACGACTACTACTACCACTACTACTACTACTACTACTACTACTACTACTACTACTACTACTACTACTAATATTAATATTGACTCTAATACGAAGGGTACTACTACTACTACTACTATTACTACTACTACTACTACTACTACTACTACTACTACTACTACTACTACTACTACTACTACTACTACTACTACTACTACTACTAGTATTAAAACTACTAATGATACTACTACTCATAATAGTAATCAAACTACCGCTACTATTACACCAATATTGAGAGGAGGAGGTGGAGGAGCAGGAGGAGCAAGAGAAGAAGGAGGAGGATGAGGAGGAGAAGCAGGGGAAGAAGGAGGAGGCGGAGGAGGAAGAGGACGAGGAGGAGGCGGAGGAGGAGGAGGAGGGGGAGAAGTTGGAGGAGGAGGAAAAAGAGAAGAAGAAATCGTGGATGATGATGAGGAGGCGGAGGAGGAGGAGGAGGAGGAGGGGAGGTGGAGGCGGAGGCAGGAGGCGGAGGAGGCGGAATTGGCGAAGGAGGAGGAGGAAGCGGAGGAGGAGGAGGCGGAGGAAGCGGAGGCGGAGGAGGAGGAGGAGGAAATGGACAAGGAGTCGGAGGCGGAGGAGGAGGAGGAGGAGGAGGTTGAGGAGGAGGAGGAGGAGGAGGAGGAGGAGGACGAGGCTTACGCTTCACGTGCTTTCGTCGTCGTCTCCCCCCATCCCCCCAGACTGGATGGGGGGAGAGGGGGCGACGACGCCGACGCCGACGCCGACGGCGCCGTCGACGACCGCGACGACGACGAAAACGTCGACGACGACGACGACACTGATGCCGACGCCGTCGCCGACGCCGACGCCGACGCCGACGACGCCGCCGCCGCCAGCGCCGACGCCGACGCCGACGCCGACGCCGTCGCCGCCGCCGCCGATCTCGACGACGACGACGACACCGACGCCAACGCCGACGCCGACGACGACGACGGCGGCGGCGGCGATGACGACGACGCCGACGCCGACGCCGCTGCCGCCGATAACGACGACGACGACGCCGACGCCGACGCCGACGCCGACGTCGACGACGACGACGACGACGGCGTCGACGACGACGACGACGAACCAACCCAGTCCCACAGGGGCAGTGGGGTGCCGCCGATCAGCGCTGCCGCTGGCCAGGCCGACGGTCCGCGGCCGCCCCGCCGCTTGCCGGGGCCCGGCCTGCAGGGAAGAAAGCTATTCCCCCCAAAAGGGGTTCGATCGAAGACGAAGAGGGCGGGTATCGAGGGTTTGGGAAGTACGCGTTATTAGACACTCGAGCGCATAAGGGCGAACAGTCTTAAAATGATTGTTGTTGTTGTTGTTGTTGTTGTTGTTGTTGTTGTTGTCATTGTTGTTGTTATTGTTGTTGTTGTTGTTGTTGTTGTTGTTGTTTTTGTTGTTGTTGTTGTTGTTGTTGTTGATGAATGTTAATTACTAAGCAAATTTTATTGTTGGGCCCCTTATAGGCGCTTTCGCGTTCTCGCTTCGGCGCCGGCTACATTTCCATTGAAAATGAGGCTCACGCTCGAGCGGTTTGGGGGGCCGCCACAACCGGCCCCCCAACAACAACAACGCTCCCGCTCGAGACTTATCCCTTTTTTACTCAGGGCTGGTGTTCTTGCTCGCAGCCGCCGTCCTAACAAAACCAGCGCTCCCGCTCAAGACCTCCTCCAGTTTTACCTTGGACTGGCGCGCTAGTCTTTTTCTCATCGGCTCCGCCCCCAGCTAAAACAACGCTCCCGCTCGAGACTTCCTCCCTTTTTTACTCAAGGCGGTGCTCCTCCTCGCCGCCGAAAACCGCCGTCCCGACAAAACCAGCGCTTCCGCCCGAGACTTCCCTCCGTTTTACGCTGGACTGGCGCCCAACTCTCTTTTGAATTGGCGCCGCTCCCAGCAAACACAACGCTCCCGCTCGAGATTTCCGATCTTTTTTCTCAGGACGGTGCTGTTCCTCGCCGCCGACAGCCCCCGTCCCGACAACACCGCGGCTCCCGCTCGATGCTTCCTCTTTTCTTGCTCGAGGCGTTGTTCCTCCTCGCCGCCGAAAGCCGCCGTCCTAACAAAACCAGCGCTCCCGCTCAAGACCTCCTCCAGTTTTACCTTGGACTGGCGCGCTAGTCTTTTTCTCATCGGCTCCGCCCCCAGCTAAAACAACGCTCCCGCTCGAGACTTCCTCCCTTTTTTACTCAAGGCGGTGCTCCTCCTCGCCGCCGAAAACCGCCGTCCCGACAAAACCAGCGCTTCCGCCCGAGACTTCCCTCCGTTTTACGCTGGACTGGCGCCCAACTCTCTTTTGAATTGGCGCCGCTCCCAGCAAACACAACGCTCCCGCTCGAGATTTCCGATCTTTTTTCTCAGGACGGTGCTGTTCCTCGCCGCCGACAGCCCCCGTCCCGACAACACCGCGGCTCCCGCTCGATGCTTCCTCTTTTCTTGCTCGAGGCGTTGTTCCTCCTCGCCGCCGAAAGCCGCCGTCCTAACAAAACCAGCGCTCCCGCTCAAGACCTCCTCCAGTTTTACCTTGGACTGGCGCGCTAGTCTTTTTCTCATCGGCTCCGCCCCCAGCTAAAACAACGCTCCCGCTCGAGACTTCCTCCCTTTTTTACTCAAGGCGGTGCTCCTCCTCGCCGCCGAAAACCGCCGTCCCGACAAAACCAGCGCTTCCGCCCGAGACTTCCCTCCGTTTTACGCTGGACTGGCGCCCAACTCTCTTTTGAATTGGCGCCGCTCCCAGCAAACACAACGCTCCCGCTCGAGATTTCCTCTTTTTTCTCAGGACGGTGCTGTTCCTCGCCGCCGACAGCCCCCGTCCCGACAACACCGCGGCTCCCGCTCGATGCTTCCTCTTTTCTTGCTCGAGGCGTTGTTCCTCCTCGCCGCCGAAAGCCGCCGTCCTAACAAAACCAGCGCTCCCGCTCAAGACCTCCTCCAGTTTTACCTTGGACTGGCGCGCTAGTCTTTTTCTCATCGGCTCCGCCCCCAGCTAAAACAACGCTCCCGCTCGAGACTTCCTCCCTTTTTTACTCAAGGCGGTGCTCCTCCTCGCCGCCGAAAACCGCCGTCCCGACAAAACCAGCGCTTCCGCCCGAGACTTCCCTCCGTTTTACGCTGGACTGGCGCCCAACTCTCTTTTGAATTGGCGCCGCTCCCAGCAAGAACAACGCTCCTTTCGAGGCTTCCTCCTTTTTTCCTGAAGACGGTGCTCCTCCTCGCCGCCGACAACCCCCGTCCCGACAAAACCACGGCTCCCGCTCGATGCTTCCTCCCTTCTTAGTCAAGGCGGTGTTCCTCCTCGCCGCCGAAAACCGCCGCCCCGACAAAACCAGCGCTCCCGCCAGAGATTTCCTTCCGTTTTACCTTGGACTGGCGCCTTACTCTCTTTTGAACTGGCGCCGCTCCCAGCAAACACAACGCTCCCGCTCGAGATTTCCGATCTTTTTTCTCAGGACGGTGCTGTTCCTCGCCGCCGACAGCCCCCGTCCCGACAACACCGCGGCTCCCGCTCGATGCTTCCTCTTTTCTTGCTCGAGGCGTTGTTCCTCCTCGCCGCCGAAAGCCGCCGTCCCAGCAAAACTAGCGTTCTCGCTCGAGACTTCGTTTTGTTTTACGCTGGACTAGCGCCCTACTCTCTTCAGCATTGGCGCCGCTCCCAGGAACAACAGCAGCCATGCTCGAGACTTCCTCCCTTTCTATTCAGGGCCAGGTCCTTGCCTCACCGCCGACAGCCCCCATCCCCACCAAGGCAATCCAGTCGTTCGATACTTCCTTGTGCTTTACCCTTCGCTGGGGTTCCACTGGCGGTTTCGCCTTGACGCAGCAAGGCGCGGGCATGTGTTTTAGAGACGGGATATGTTGAAATTCCTCGGAGGAGGTGGTTGTAAGATCTCATTGGGCGGGATATCTAGGAATGGGAATAACGGACCCCGCTATAGAATATGAATCCCCCATGCTGTGGATGGTGATCATGTTGGTCGCATGCTTCGTGTGGAAACATCGCGCATGAGGGTAACATTCTTGTTGTTATTGTTGTTGTCGTCGTCGTCGTTGTCGTTGTTGTTGTTGCTGCTGCTGCTGTTGCTGTTGCTGTTGCTGTTGTTGTTGTTGTTGTTGTTGTTGTTGTTGTTGTTGTTGTTGTTGTTGAACTTTCATTTCTGAAGAATTATTTTTTGTTGATCCCCGGTGAATGCTTGTTTTTCTCAATCAAAGTGTGCCCCTCGACGCTCGCACCCGGTTTTTTGTCAGGGAAAGTCTTGGTGCTCGAACTGGGCCCCTGGCCCCCCGGATTACAACAACAGCGTCTCCCGCCTGAGACTTCCTTCAAATTTACTCAGGGCCCCCGCCCCTGAGAGTTCCTCACAATTTACTCAGGATCGGTGCTCCCGCTTGTGACTTCCTCGCAATTTAGTCAGGACCCCCGCTCCCATCCGAGACTTCCTCACAGTTTACTCAGGAACGGCGCTCCCGCTTGAGACTTCTTCGCAATTGAGTCAAGATTTCCTCGTCATCAAGACCCCCGCTTCCGCCAGAGAACCCTTCACATTTTATTCAGGAATTGAGCTCTCGCCTGTGATTTCCATGCAATTTATTCCGAAGTCGCGCTTTCGACGCTCATGAAACACGCTTCGCCAAGGACGCCGTTACAATGTACTTAGTAATCGCGCTCTCGCCATACTCAGGCATCCCGGTTGAATGTCCCACCCGCCCGACCCGCCCGTCAGGGGATCGCCCGCCCGTCGTGGGCTCCCGCCCGAGACTTCCTTCAGGAACGGCGCTTTCGCGTAGGACTTCCTCGAACTTTCACGCTCTTACCTTACTGCTCCTCCTCACTCTCCCTCCTCCTCCCTCCTCTCCTCCCTTCTCTCTCTCTCTCTCCTCTCTTCCATCATCCTTATGCCTCTCTGCCCTATCCCCTCTCCCTCCTCTCCCTCCTCCCTTCTTCCTCCCCTCTCCTGCCTCCTCCCTCCCTCGTTCTTTCTTTCTTTCTTTCTTTCTCTCTCTCTCTCTCTCTCTCCCCTCTCTCTCTCTTTCTCTCCTGGCGTTTTCCCTCTTCATTCGTCCCTCCCCCTCCCTTCCTCCCACTCTCCCTCGTTTTCCCTGTCTTTTTGCAGGGCCCACACCAATTCCAATCTCGGGCACATGTACGCCCACGAAGGATTGTCCGCCTGTTCAGGTTTGCCCGCCTGTCTAAGCCTGCCGCCCCCCGCAAAGAAAAATAGTCCCCCCCCAAAGGAGGTATGATCGAAAACAAAAAGGGCGGGTATCTAGGGTGTGGGGAATTCGTTTTGAATGACACGCGGGCAAGTAAGAGCGAACAGTCTTAGAATGATTGTTGTTGTTTATGTTGTTGTTGAGTAGTCAACTCTAGAGAATAAGTATGGCTGGTATCCGGAAGCGGTCCTGGGCGCTCTCGCCACGACGCCAGCTGCGTTGTCTTGGAAAACGAGGCTCCCGCTCGAGCGTTTGTTTAATGTAACAGTGGGCCGAGGAGGCCCGGCTACGACGACAACGGCTCCCGCTCGATACTTCCTCATTCTTCATTTACCCCGAGACACCCTGGCCAGAGATGCCCCCGAACTCAGGAACGGCGCTCTCGCTCCAGATTTCCTCGCAATTCAGTCAAGTTGGCGGGGGCCCAGCCACGATGACAAGGGCTGCTGCTCGATGCTTTCTCACGAACGGCGCTCTCGCTCGAGACGTTTTCATGATTCAGCCAAATCGGTGGAGGCCCACCTACGACGACAAGGGCTGCCGTTCGATATCTCTTCAAAATGTATTCGCAGAGGCCCTTGCCAGAAAGGCCCCCAAACTCAAGAGTGGCGCTCTCGTTCGAGACATTCTCGTAATGCAGGCAAGCTGGTGGAGGCCCAGACACGGTGACAAAGGTTCCCGTTCGACATTTCTCCATATGTATTCCGAGAGCCCCTTGCCAGAGAGGCCCCCGAACTCAGGAACGGCGATCTCGAGAGTTCCTCGCACTTCAGTCGGTGGCCGACAAGGAAGAGATTCCCCACGAAAAGGGGTGCAATCGAAAACGAAATGGGCGGGTATCGTGGGTTGGGGTATACAGAGCGCACGACACGCGTGCCAGTAAGAGCGGACAGTCTTAGCATGATTGTTGTTGTTGTTGTTGTTGTTGTTGTTGTTGTTGTTGTTGTTGAACTCTCATTTCCGAAGAATAATTATTGTTGATCCCCCCCCACCGGTACATATTGTTTTTCTCGATCAAAGTGTGCCCCTCGACGCTCGCACCTTTTTTTCTGACAGGGAAAATCTTGATGCTCAAACTGGGCCCCTGGCCCCCCAGATTACAACAACAACAACAACAACAACGGCTCCCGCCTGAGATTTCCTCACAATTTAGCCAGGACCGCCGCTCCCGCCCGAGATTCTTTCACATTTTATTCAGGAATCGCGCTCTCGCTTGGGACTTCTTTACAATTTATTCAGGAGTCGTTCTCCCGGCGCTCTGGGGTCGCGCTTTCGCTGGAGACTTGCGTGCAATTTATTGAAGAATAGCGTCGTTGCGTTGGGATTTCTTGCAATTTGCTCAAGCGCCGCGCTCCCGACACCCAGGCACCCAGGAGTCGCGCCCGTTGTGGCCCCATGTGCATGCCCTTCGTGGCCCCGCTGTCGCCGTTTGTGGCCCCCTCACTGTCCTACGTGGCCCAGTTGCTACCCTCAGTGGCCCCACCGTTGCCTTCTGTGGCCCCGCATTATCTGCCCTTCGTGGCCCCCGCTCGTTCGCGCTCTTCGTGGCCCCGTACACATTCCCTTCATGTCCCCGCTGTCGCCCTTCGTGGCCTAATTCGTGTCCTTCGTGGCCATGTTGTCGTTCTCTCTCGCTCTCGCTTTTGCTCGTCGTCGCCGTCGTCGTCGTCGTCGTGGCCGTTGTCGTCGACGTCGTCGTCGTCGTCGTGGTCGGTCCCTTGTCCGTCCCTCTTGGGGTCGGGTCGACGGTCCGCGGCCGCCCCGCCGATAAGCGCTGCCGCTGGCCAGGCCGATGGTCCGCGGCCGCCCCGCCGCTTGCCGGGGCCCGGCCTGCAGGGAAGAAAGGTATACCCGCCAAAAGGGGTTCGATCGAAGACGAAGGGGGCGGGTATCGAGGGTTTGGGAAGTACGCGTTATTGGACACTCGAGCAGATCAGGGCGAACAGTCTTAAAATGATTGTTGTTGTTGTTGTTGTTGTTGTTGTTGTTGTTGTTGTTGTTGTTGGATCGTAATAACTAACAGTTATTATTGTTGGACCCCCCGGCGCTCTCGCCTCGACGCCGGCTGCAGTTCCTTGGAATGTAAGTTCACGCTCGGGAGTTTCTAGGGTGCGCCGAAACTGGCCCCCCAACAACAACAACGCTCCCGCTCGATACTTCCTTGTCTACTCGGGACCAGGGCTCTTGCTCGCCGCCGAAAGCCGGCATTTCAACACAACTGGCGCTCCCGCTCGATATTTCTTGTTTTTATTCAGGACCGGCGTTCGCGCCTCGGCGCCGCAAGCGGCCCCCCTTAAAACAACGATGAAGCAAGCGGGGTCCTGAAGGAAACGGCCCTCCAGTTTTTTTCCGCTTTCGGGCTCTCGGGGCCCTCCCCGGGCCCCAGGACTGTGAACAAGAACGGCTCAGGATGGAGAGCTGGTTCTGGGGGAAGGTCCCTGGGACCAGGACCCGTTTCCCTGTGGACCCGTCTGCTTCGTGCCACAGCTCGGGAGTCTGGGGACGATTTGGCTCCCGACTCGGCGAGTGGAAGGGGGCCAAGGGCAATGGGAAGGAAAGGGCGGGAAGGGGCAGGGCGCCAGGTGTGGCGCGAGCGCAGCTGGCTTGTCTCTACAACTACTCAATGTTTATTTCTCATGTTTAATACTCTCCTCCCTCCCCCGCAGATAGCCTGGGAGTAGCGCGACCCACTCCGCCTTCCATCGTTGAAGCACAGGATGGTGCCGAGTTGGTGATCGTTGTCTTGTTCATTGCTTTGCCGATCGGCGCGGGCCCTCGCACCCCCCTTTCCCCCCCCCCCTGGAGCAGATCTTGGGAGAGTTCTCGGCGCCCGTGTCGAGCAGGTGGGGCCCCTCCCCCGTCGGACGCCCTGCTGCAAGCAGTCGCATTCGGCAGAGGTCCGGAGCCGGGCCTCCCCCCTCCCCCCCCTCTTCCGCACAGTGTCGAGACGCCGAACAAGAAGACGTTCGCTGGATTGCGCTCCCGTGCCGGGGGGCCCAAACATATGCACCACCACCACCACCTCCCTCGCCCCCTCCCTCCCCCAGGGAAGGAGGAAGGGAAGAGGAGGGTAGAGGAGAGAGGAGGAATCGACGTGGTGGTGGTGTACATTCTTTGGGTCCCCCCTGTGCTTCTCCGATCCGGAAGCGTTCTCGGTCCTCCCTGGCATGACGCGTCCGCGGCAGCGCGGGCCTCGCTCCGGGACCGGGGCTCCGCTCCTCTCGTTCGGGCAGGGCGCTCTCGCCCCGGAGCGGGCCACCTCCTCGGGATCCGAGCTCCTGTGCCTGGTATCTCTAGGCTCGTGGAGGTCGCTTCATGGAGAGGGAACATGCCGCCACATGATTTCCAGATGTCTGAAAGATGTTTCAAATCTGTTCTAAGTAAACATGTAAGAAGCATGTTTGAAACAATATCAGAACATGTTTTACACATTTCAAACACATCTTTATTTCAATGAGAGGATTGTTAGAGTGTCCATTGTCATGGCATCCACAGCTCGAGGCCTCCCAGACGGGGTCCGAGCAGATGGGGTCTGAGGATCGCGCCGCATCGCCGATGCATCGCCGCTGCACTGGCGATGCGGCTCGATGCGGAGCCCGATTTTCTCCACGCTGGCGTCGCCATTGCACCGCCGACGCCGCCAGTGCATCACCGCTGCATCGCCGATGTATTGACGATGTATCGACGATGTGTCGACGATGCGGCGCGATCGTCCGACCCATCCACTCGGGCCCCATCTCGGAGGCCTCTGGTATCGCCCGGACGTGTGCCTTTTTTCTCGGCGGGGACCGTCGAGGTGCATCTTGGATCCTCGTGCGAAAGACGAGCGCGCGAAGCCGAAGAACGCACGGGGAGAGGGGCGTCCGAGCGATGGCGGGTCTCTGCTCGTTCGTCCGCAGGCCACGTCGCCTGACACAGCTGCTCGGCTTCTGGGCGTTCTGCTCCGTGAAGGGCTGCGCCCGCTGCCGCCGGACACCCCCAGGCCGAGCCCTCCTGTGGCTGTGCGTTGGGACCGTTTCGGGGCCATCTTGTGGGACCTCTCGGGGGCCTCTTGGCTCCTCCGTGGCCAGTCTCGGGCCATCCTGTGCAATCTCGGGGCTGTCTTGAGGCGTCTGGGGGCCATCTTGGGGCCTTGCTGGGCCAGGTCATCTGAGCGGCATCCCGTTGCCGTTTGGGCCCACCTTGTTGCCGTGGGGGCCCACCTTGTTGGGCAGTTTCGGGGGCTCTGGGGAGCGTCTCGAATACTTTGTTGGACGTCTCGGGAGCAAGCCATGGGACACGCAAAAGCATTCGAGACGCCGAGTCCTCTACAATACGCTTCCCTCTCGGGAGCGTCTTGGGGCGCGGCACCGTCGACGTCCGCGATATCGCCGATGCGATCACCGCGGCCGTTTTCATCGAAGCTCGTGGTTCTCGCACGCGGAGGTGAGCACGCCTCTGCGCCCGCCGGCCGGGATGGCCTCCAGGGCTGCGACGCCGCCGCCGCGGGCTGCGCAGCCGCCGGCCGCGTCACCGCCCGCAGCGTCGCCGCAGGGGGGGGCACCGCCGGCCACGCCGCCGGCCACGATCGACCTGGTGTTCCAGGGCATCTGGTGCGCGCTCTTCTGCTGGGAGGCCATCCTCATGCTCCTAGACTGCGCGCTGGACACTCTCCGGCCGAAGCGGCTGTGGACGCCGCTGTTCCTGCTGCAGGCGGCCATAGCGTCTCTGTTCTGCCTGCTCACGGTGTCGGCGGAGGACCTCGACAGCATCCCCGTCGTCCGCTGGCTGTCTCCGGGGGCCATGTCCGCGCAGAAGGCCGTCGTCGCGCGGGCCTGGCCCTTGGGCAACTTCTGGCTGCACACGGCGGCGTCCGTGTGCTTCGGCGCCGTGGGCTACACGCGGATCCAGACCACGGGCACGCCGTGGCTCTGGACTACCGTGATGGTCCTGAGCGCCCTGCTGCACGCCGTGCACTTGCTGCTCAGGCTGGCGAGGCTGGCGCACGGCCTGGCCGCGGGGGCGCCTGCCGACGGGAAGCCTCGGGGGGAGAAGAAGAGCGAGTGAGTGCCACGCAGCACTCCGCAGGGTGCACTGGGTGTTCGCCCGCCCCTCCCCCCGATCATTGGATACCAGATTTTTTCGGTCGCGGTCGGTACCGACCGATCGACCCTCCAAATCGGTCGCGACCAGTGTTGGAATCTAAAGCAAAGTCGGTAGCGACCGATCTTGTCGGTCGCGGCCAGAAGATTTTGACATCCAATGATCAGGGCCCTCCTGATGTCCCGGGCGTGAGGGGCCTCCTCGGGCTTCTGGGGCCTTCTGGGGCTTGTTTGGGCGAGGGTCGAGGGATCGAGGGATCGAGGGTTCGAGGATCGACGGATCGAGGATCGAGGGATTAAGGGTCGGGTATGGACGATGATATGGTCGAGGGCTCGACGATCGAGGCTAGAGGATCGAGACCAGCTGTTGTTGCATGCCCGTGTGCAATATGTCCCGTCGTGCCGATTAGGTCGGCTGGCATCGATACTTGGTCCGCCAGATTTGTTTTGTTTCTTGTGCGATTGTGTGGCTTCCTTGGGGAAGATCGGGCACGTCTGCGAGCCTCCCTTGCATACTTGTGTTTCGCGTCCGTGTGTAGCTAGGGGGAAAAGGAGAAAGTCAGCCGCGACGCTGAGAATTCTTAGCGCTTCGTGTATCCCTACCCGCCCAGCAGAAGCGATTCCCGGGCGAGTTGTGTTGAGAAGTGAATGACATGAGAATTAGGAAAACAAAGAAGCTGGGACCAGCTCGGACAGCCGCCGACAATGGCCAACCTTGTGTCGTCTTGAGGCCTGGTGAAGGCCTCGAGCCGTCTTCGGGTTCTCTCGTGGCCCACTTGGGAGTCTCTTGGGGCTCTCTTTGGGGCCTTCTGCGATCCCTCGGGGGGCTGATTGAGAAGTTTGTTCGAGAGCTTGTCGGGCATTTTTGGAGCCATCCCGGAGACCATCGATCCACAAGGTGGGACGCTCAATTGACGCACCCCCCTTAGAGCCTAAATCAAAAGCTCTTGCAGCACCTTTGGGACTGCCTTGGGCCTTGGGGCGCTTTCGAAGGACCTCGGGGCCCTCTGGGTGTCCTTCTGGGCCTCTCGTGGTCCTTCTTGAGTCCTCGGAAGGCTCTCGGAAACCGAAAAACGGAGACGGCGAACACCGTTCTAGACTATGAGTTTGGGCCACTGGTGGCAGCCCCGGGAGGCTCCGTGGCCACCTCGAGCCATGTTTGGTGCCCTTTTCGGGCCTCGTCGGAGCCATGCTGGAGGCCAACTTGGACCAGCCTGTGGCGTCTTGGGGCATCCTGCAGGCCATACTGGGCGATCTGGGGCCGCTCAGTGCCATCTTGGTCGCTCCACCCCCTCTTGTGACCCCTCCTGGCACGACCCCCAGAGAAGACTTTTCGGTAGCAACTCATGGGGGCCTTTTATGTCCTGGTGATTCCGTCTTCAGGGTGCACTAGCGTGCGCCAGCGTCTGGCACTCTATGATCAAGCGTTGACCTAGCAGAGAGACCTTAAGCCCGTGGGCCCCACCTGCCTCGCGTCCGCCGGACCAGGCGCGGGAGGCCGGGCGACGCGTCGGGAGACGAGGAGCAGGGCGGGCCTCTCCCGAGGTGGCACCCGCAGGGCGAAGACCAGCGAACGCCATGCAGTCGGACCGGGGCACAAGGCCGAGGTCGGTTCGGGGAGGAAGCCCTCGTGCTCTTCGTGTCCGTTGGATGCTCTTGTGCAGCCTGGGGGAGGGTACCCTCGAATGCCCCTCATCCTGGCCGGTGGAGGGTCTCGTGTTCCTGAAGGATGCTCTTCTGTCCTGTCCCAGGTCCAACTGTGCGCGTACGGATTGGGAACTTTGGCTTAGCGCCTCGCAGCGCCAGTTCTGGCCAACCACGCTTCGGCGCGTCACGCTGTCCGCGTCTCAGCCCCCAGGCTCCAGCGCTCCGAGCCTTTTCCGAGCCTCCCGTCCGTCGGAGCGGAGCGACACGCTATCCGCTCGCAGGGCATAGCGTGTCGCCGGGGCCGCCGCCGCAACACGCTGAGTAGAGGTTCCCGACCGTAAACGAAAACATCGACGGAGCTCCCAAAGTTTTTTTTTTCTTTCACATATATATATATATATATATATATATATATATATATATATTCTCATACGCACCTCTCCGAGGGAGTAGAGCTCAGAGGCGATTAATGCGCACGCGTCCGCGATTTTTCTGGGCGTTTCGCTCGGGACATCCTCGAAATTCTGAAAATCGGTGGCACCCCTCACGCAGATCGTGACGTCAGGGTCCAGAAACACATGGAATTTCAACATTTTAACATAACACCTTCAAAAACACATTGTAATTTCAATAATTGTGACCCCGATTCTCAGGGAATGGCGGTTTCGCTTGAAAAATCCTTCCAAAATCGAGCCCCAGACCCCGCCTCGGACCTCCTGGAACCTCCTGGGGCCTCCTGGGGCTTTCTGAACCTTCTGGCACCCCAGACCCCGCCTCGGAGCCTCCTGGGGGTCTCCTGAAACCTCCTGGGGCCTCCTGGGGCCTCCTGCGGCCTCCTGGAGCCTCTTGGGGCCTCCTGAAGCCTCCTGGGGTCTCCTGGGGCCTCCTGAGGCCGCCTGGGGCTTCCTGGGGCCTCCTGGGGCTTCAGAACTACATGCACACAGAGACACACATCACGCCCAACACATCACACGCTAGACAAACATAACACACACACAACACCTACAACACACAAAAAACACGCACCACACAAAGCATACATCACACACACACACGCACAACACTCACAATCCTGGGGCCTCCTGGAGCCTCTTCTGGTATCCAAGTCGGGCCTCCTGAGGCTTCCTGGGGGGTCCTGGTACACACATCGCAAGGTGAGGCAACCCCTCTTGCGCTCGAGTGCGACTTCGATGTTGCATTTCACTCCTGCTTCAAACGCCCCTTCAGTTTTTTGCATGAGCCTGGGCACACACGTGCCACTTGTGTGTATATATATATAGATATATATATGTGTGTGTGTGTGTGTGTGTGTGTGTGTGTGTGTGTGTGTGTGTGTGTTTGTGTGTGTGTGTGTGTGTGTGTGTGTGTGTGTGTGTGTGTGTGCAGGTTTTCCGTACGTCTACAGGGGCCATGTTGGTCCCAGGTCTCCAGCATGGCTTCCCGAGGCCCCAAGAATGCCCCACTGGCTGCGAGGTGGCCCCAGAGCCTCCCAGATACCCCCCGAGAGGCCGCCATCGGTGGACAGCCTTGCCGTCTTGGAGTGCTGTGCGGTTCTCGCCTTCTCGCCTTTTCGGCGTCCGATGGGCCTCTGAGCCCTCAGGATGGCCCAACAGGACCTGAAGAGGGCCTCGAGAGGACCTCAACAGGCCCGAGCAGGGCCCGAGCCCCAAGAGCATCCCAGAAGCGTTTCCAAAGGGTCTCCAGATTCGGCCCGCTCGCAAATCTGAGGCTCTGCCCAGTAAGGATTTCATCCGTGGCTCGTTCATCTCTCTCTCTGCGATTGGCCGGGGGCGGTCTCCACGCCAGATTGTCAGTCACCTCCAGTGCACAGGCGAGGATGGGAAGCGCTGCGGCGTGGAGAAGGCGGAACGGGAAGAAGGGGCTGTCTTGTCATAGCCGAAACCCTAAGCCGCTTACGCCCAGAGGGCAGGGCTGTTGGGGTTCGCTAGAAGAGGGTCTGGAGGGGATGGCGTGGCAAAGACCCAGCCGCGCGCCCGATTCGCTTATTCCTTCTGCATCTCGTCAGTATGGCAGGCAGGACATTTTCCAAGCTGGTCGTGGCTATCAGGCCGTTGCAAGAAATGAGGGTGCTGCCTGGCCAGTGCAAAAGGAGTCGCCGCAAGCGCGACTGGCGCTTGCAACGCCACCATCAGCATGCTCTTCCGCTGCCGCCACCGCCACATCTCCTTGGGTCCACTGCGCAATGAGAGCAAAGCGCGTTCAAGCGCTTCGGTCATTCCCATACCTCTGCTGTCCTTTTTGAGAGGATCAAGTGCCTTCCTCACCTCCATCTCATCCAGTGCACTTGTCATCTATGACGTTGCCACGCTGCTTTCGGCTTTTGGCCCGCTGGGCCGGCGAACTCCCGCCTGGAATTGCCCCAGCCAGCGCCGTTGCGGTCGAGCCACGGACTTCATTCGTGTTGTCGCATGTCGGGAGCACTCGGGGCGCCCGTGTCCAAGAGCGTCTTGAGAACGAGGTGTGAGGTGTGAGACAGATGGGAATGCCAGAACGACGCGTTGGGTCCTTCATTGGGAGCTCCCCTTTTTTTCTCTGTCTCTCAGGTGCGCAGCTCGCTTCGTCGCGGCCCAGCGCTGTGGCTTGACCGGTTCGTGCGCTCGCTGAGTCCGCGACCCAAGAGTGAGGCCCTTCCCACTTCGCTTCCGGTGTCCCGGCAGATGCCCGATCGCCGCGCGGTTGCCCTGCGGCCGCTGACCGCGCAAGTGCGGTCCGTCCTCTCTACCCTCCTTCTCCCAGTCTATCGCAGCTGACCGACCCGCAAAGGGTCCCCATCTTTGAGATCGACGTCGCCTTGTTTCGGCGCCGGTCTCAAGGCTATGCACATTTTTTGGGGGGCACACCCCCAAGACTGTCTTCGTCTTGGGCCTGCAGACCTTGCACCCCCCCTGGGAAAACGCAGTGCAACTCCTGCAGGTCGTGCCGTATAACTCGGCCGGCGGCCCTCTCTGGGGGCAGTCTCTCATCCTGGCCCCGCTCCCGACGGCCCCGAGGCCCGGAAGCGGCCCCCTGGAGGCCGACACCGAGCAACAACCGTAGGCGACAAGGCCACACGCAGCGACGATGAAAGTTGCACCCCTGCTCTCGGGCACTGGCGGGATGGGGATGGGCTCGAGGGTGGCGAGCTCGGCGGCGAGCGAGGGGGGAAGGCGACGAGGAGCAAGCCTTCTCGGCAGGCGGCGGGACTTCGTCGAAGCCCTCGCGCCTCCCGGGAGGTTCCCCGTGTCCTCAGGGAAGGCACGCAGCCGGTGAGCCTCCGAGCCTTCTGAGAAGGCCTTCTCCTCCTCACCTCCCCCCCCCAGGCTCGCCACCGATCCGAGGATCGAGGACCTCCGTCGTCGTCGTCGTCGTCGTCGTCGTCGCCGTCGCCGCCGCCGCCGCCGCCGCCGCCGTCGCCGTTGTCGTCGTCGTCGTCGTCGTCGTCGTCGTCGTCGTCGTCGTCGTCGTCGTCGGAGCGGCGGCCGAGCCGCCCGCGCCGCGCGAGGCGCCCGCGGGAGCCGCCGCGCGGAGGGGCGAGCGCGCCGTCGCCGCGAGGAGGGCGGGGCCCTGCGCCCGAGGGGGGGAGCCTCGAGGGGGGAACCCTCGAGGGGGGAGCCTCGAGGGGGGAGCCTCGAGGGGAGGGGGGAGCCTCGAGGGGGGAGCCTCGAGGGGGGAGCCTCGAGGAGAGCCTCGAGGGGGGAAGCCTCGAGGGGGGGGGAGGAGGACCTGGGCCTCCCAGATGGGGTCCGAGTAGATGGGGTCGGAGGATCGCGCCGCATCGCCGATGCATCGACGAGGCGGCTCGATGTGGGGCCCGATTTTCCCCACGCCGGCGTCGCCGATGCATCGCTGATGTCGCAGATGCATCGCCGATGCATCGGCGATGCCTCTCTCCCGGCTCAGGTAAGCCTCGAGCCCAGATCCCTTCGCGTTGTGTCTCGACGGGAGGTTTTTACACATTTTCGGCTTCAGGGGGCTGTACCGGGCCCCGGGGCCGTCCGAAAACGATTCGGGACGAAAAACCGGTCCCGGGGAAGGGGTACAGACCTCTGGGGGTCGGGGGGGGAGCCTCGAGGGGGGGGAGCCTCGAGAGGGGGGATCGTCACGGAAGGGGCTCGTCACGGAAGGGGTCGGTCCGAATTCTATACGCCGACGCTTTTTCTGGCCCTGCAGTGAAATTTGCCCGGGAAAACGGATCCTGGTGTATCGGGATCCTGGTGTATACATGTTTCGTTGTTTTCTCTCTGGAAGCAGAACCAACAAATGCACACCACACCACCCCTACTTCGCTCCCGATCTTCAAACAAATCCTGGGATTGAAGAACAACCCGCCACTGGTCATGTATATGTTCCAGCTTACGTTACATACTATATATACACATGCTTCCACATGTGTAGATATGTACACCTGTAACATATCACTACATTCATGCACACACACATATATATATATACACATTTGTATGTATGCATGTATGTATGTATGTATGTATGCATGCATGCATGCATGCATACATGCATACATGTATGTATGTATGTATTTTCCCTACCTAGGCTCTGCCTAGAAGGGTTCTTACTCTCTTGGCTTAAAGGGCCGGGCAGTGGGAACCGGCCCGGGCGGTTCCCCCAGTATCTGCCCCGCGGTTCCCCCAGTTATGTCCCTTTAGCTTAGCGTTGCTTATCTCATCGTAGCTTAGCTTATTTCATTTTAGCTTAGCTTAGCTTCATCTTATCTCAGGTTTATCTTAGCTTAACATAGCATAGCATAGCACAGCGCAGCATAGCATAGCATATCATAGCATAGTATGACATATCATAGCATAACATAGCATATCATAGCGCAGCTTAGCATAGCATAGCATAGCATAGCTTAACATAGCACACCGCAGCATGACATAGCATAGCTTAGCATAACACAGCATATCATAGCATGCGCAACATACTATAGCATATCATAACATAGCATAGCATAGCATAGCATATCATATCATAGCGCATCATAACATGGCATAGCATAGCATAGCATAGCATAGCATAGCAACTAATGCTGCTTTCCTAGGGGCTCCAACTTCCAGGTAGGGTCGCACTGGGGTAAGCATAAACATACATATACATAATTATACCGACATGTAGCTATGAATGCGTGTATGTATACATATGGGTGTGCTGTTCATTCTAGCGCTGCGGCCCGGTGCAGCTGCTCGCGAGGCGCCCCGCGCGCACGCCAGCGTCTCGGCTCGCCGCAGTGGCCGCCGCCCCACTGACACCCAGGCTGCCGGTCGAGGCGCTGCCCGAAGCGGGGCAGGATGCCGACCGGCGAGGCCCCGGGCCTCCGCCGCGAGGTGTGCCCGGGGACTTCGGGGCCGTCGAGCTCGTCGTCGTCGTCGTCGTCGTCGTGGTCGTCGTGGTCGTCGTCGTCGTCGTCGTCGTCGTCGTGGTCGTGGTCGTGGTCGAGCCCCGCGCGTAGACGTGGGCGAGATCCCGCACGGCGAGGAGGAACCGGCGGCCCGGGACCTGGCTCTGTGAATTTTCCAACCGTCGGGCTCGTCCTCCTCGTCCTCGTCGTCGTCGTCGTCGTCGTCGTCGTCGTCGTCGTCGTCCTTCTCCTCCTCCTCCTCCTCCTCCTCCTCCTCCTCCTCCTCCTCTCCTCCTCCTCCTCCTCCTCCTCCTCCTCCTCCTCCTCCTCCTCCTGCTCTGCTCCTCCTCCTGCTCCTGCTCCTCCTCCTCCTCCTCCTCCTCCTCCTCCTCCTCCTCCTCCTCCCCCTCATCCTCCCACTGCTCCTTCGGTCCTCGGGGGCCATTCTCGGGCACCAGGACCAGCAAGAACTGATCCGGAACGAAAGCTAGCCTCTCGGGGAAGCGGTTGGGATTTATGGTGCCGCGGGTCGAGAAGTCACAGCGGCGGATGTCCTGGAAGAGTGACCCATTCGCGCGCTTTTGCTGGCTCCCAGAGATTTGCCTTGCTCGGGATGGGTCCGCGCAGCTGCGCCTCGCCGAGGGCGTTCCGGGGGTGCCGGGGTCGTCCTGAACGGCAGCTGGAGGCCCGAGTGATGAACCGAAACCGAGTGTTAAGTCGGGCATGTCCCTCCACAGGTGGAACATTCAAGAATAGTTTTAAGAAGTAGTCTGGGGACGCTTTCTCGTGCTCTTCTGGGCATAGTTGAAATATTTGGTTTGGCAATTTTCCATGTTTGTTCCACTCTGTATGAAGACATGCCCAACCTAACCCGAAACCGAGTGGTCATTCGCCAGAGTTGCATTTGGTGCGGCCATGTCGCGTGGACGCAGGGAGGGGCGGCAACGCCCAGAGCACGCAGGCATCTGCCGCCGCATCGCATGCAGCGATTGGCAGGCCGCGCGATTGGCAGGCCGCCAGGTGTCCATACCGCTACCCTTCTACCGTTTTCCCTTTTCTGGGCCTCGCGGGAGGCCCCCGTCGACACCGCTGGATGCGCCTCGCAATCCTGGTCAGAGCGCACCCCGGGAGAGGTCCGGGGAGCAGCGGCATCGTTACCTTTTGGTCTCCCCACAACGGGCCACGGTTTCCCAGGGCCCCTCCGTGCGTGCAGCCGCGGGAGGGGCACGGGCGGGAGGAAGGTGATGCTCACCGCCCACCAGACCACCCCAACCCAACCGGGAGGCCGCGATCTGCCCTCCATTTCCGGGGGGGGGGGTCGGGAAACGTTGAAAAGACACGTCTGAAGCCCGTACCCCCCCCCCTTTCGCCACCCGAAGTTCGGGGGCGAAGTTCGGGTGTTCGGGTCGGGTTGGGGTGGTCTGGTAGGCAGTCCGAGGCTCAGTCGCCCCGGGGCCTCCAGGCGTGGCGAGGAGAGCCACGGCGGAGGCGTCCGCCTCGGGCTTCTCGCCACCTGCGTGGGCCGCCTGCGGGGCCCCAGTGGGGGCAGTCGGGCAGCGAGAGGTGCGCGAGAAGGCGGCCCCCCGGGCACAGGGAGCCGAGAGAGCCTCGGGGCCCCTGGCACGCAGAGGGACGTCGTCCCAGGCTCACGGGCGCCGAGCTGGCCCCAGAACCTCGTGTGCCATCCGGGCAACTCTGCGACTCTCGGGGCCGGAGTTCCGCGCGGACTGTAGGGACCATGTGACGAACGAGCAGCGCACACCCATACCCATAGGAGGATCCGAAGGAGGAGGACTGGCTATGGGTATGGGTGCGGGCTGTCGGACCCTGGGGGAGGCTCCCGTTCGAGCCGGGACCCCCGTCCGACACCCCCGTCCGACAACATGCACCCATAGCCCCCTCCGACCCCCCTAAAGGTATGAGTGTGTGCTGTTCGTTCGTTACTATAGGTGCGAGATGTCGGATCGGTTTCCCCGTTCGAGCGGGAGCCCTGCCGGGCTCCGACAGCTCGCACCCGTAATACCAATAGAGCGCCCTCAACGCCTTGTGCCCTTCCCCCGTCCTCCGCCCGACAGGTCTGAGTGCGGTGAGTGCGCGTGTGTGCTCGTTCATCCTGGGCGGCCCCCCGGGCCTCAGACCTCCACGGGACGTCTAGATCCTCCGCTTCTCTCGGCCACGCGCAGAGAGGGGGTGGGGGGAGGGGGAGGGCTTCTTAGAAGCACCCCTGCTCCTTAGAGGGCGCGGGCCTTGTCTATGGATGCAAGGCCGGCGCCTTCTGAGAAGCGGTCTCCTTCCAAGAAGCCCTCCCCCCTCCCTCCACCCCCTTGTGCGCGCCTCCAAGTCTAGGGAGCCAGATGCGAACCCTACCCCTACCCCCCACGATTTCTGATGGGGAGGGTGGGGTTCACTTCGCTCGGGATCTCTCGAACGAATGGAACCCCACCCTCCCCCTCAGAAATCGTGGGGGGTAGGGGTAGGGTTCGCATGTGGCCCCCCTAAGGTCTGGATCCTCCGCTCCTCTCTGTTGCTAGGCAGGGCGCGGAGGGAGTGCCTGCCCAGCACCGGCACCTGCGTGGCTGGGTGGCGGGGCCGTCGCATCCATTCAGGAGGGAAAAAAACACAGACACAATTCATCGTCGATCCCCAGGAAAATACGGGAAAATCTGGGAAGTGGGGGGGAAGACAGAAACTCAGAAAATATGGGAAAATATGGGGCATCTGGTCATTGGTGTGTATTTATTTGTGTGTCCCAGTTTCCCTTCGTCCCTCTCCGCCCCCCCCCAGGCGTGCAGGCCCGGGGCCGAAGAGGTATGCCTGCGGCAGCAGGTGCGGCACCACACCTGGTCCGGCGTCGTGATGGAGATGACGGACGGGCGGCTGGGGTTATGATGTTCCAACCTATTTTAGCCTCGACCACTAGGCAGAATTTCGAGCGCCCCAGAAAGTACCGAAACTCCAGGGTTTTCACGTGTCGGGCCCTGGGGGACACTCGTCCGACACTGCTTCGACACTGTTTCGACACGCTTTTGGCACTTTTCCGGGTGCTCGAAATTATTTCTGGGATGTGGTCCTCGAGTAGGATGGGAACAGCATAAGGCTGGGGTGCACTCGGGACCGAGGTAGAGGATCCAGGTCGGTTCGGGGACCGGGAAGGTGCCCCAATGTCTCAGAGGGAGAAAAGGTACCCATACCTCTACCCTTCCTTCGCTTTCCTCTTTTTGGGCCTCCTGGGAGGCTCTCGTCGCCACCGTTGGATTCGCCTCGAAATCCTGGTCAGAGCGCGCCCCGGGAGAGGTCTGGGAGTAGCGGTATGGGTACCTGGTGGTCTCCCCAAGGTTCCTCGTGCCTGCTGGATGTTCTGTTGCACCCTGGGGAGGGTACCCTCGGATGCTCTTCGCGTTTTGGCTGGCGGAGGGTCTCGTGTTTTTGAGGGTTGTTCTTCTGTTCTAGGTTCGACTGTAAAGGAAGTTGGAGTCGGCTGGGGGGCTGAGGTGGCCCAGCAAAAGTTCTGGCCAGCAGGAAGGGGGGGGGAGGGTCGACACGGTTTTTTGCCGTTTTCGGTTTCTGGGGGCTGTTTTCGGGCCCCGGGACCGCCAATCACGGATCTGGAGTGAAACATGCGATTTTCCCTTTTCTCATCTTGTCTTGGCCGATTTTCTCGGGGCCTATCCGGCTCAGACCCCTTGGCCGCCTCCAGCAATGAAGCCCTGACCAGACCAAATTACCCCAGCAACGCTCCCGAATAGCACCAAAGGTGAAGAGGCGGGTCGAGGAGTAGGAGGTCGGCTGTAGAGGTCCCAGAAGCTCGCCGGAAGCGAACATAACGAGAAGTGCAAAGTCATTCGTTTTCCATAGCTTTTGGGCGCATTCCAATCTTTTGGGGGAATCCTTGGGAGGCTACGTGGCCACTTCGAGCCGTCTTGGAGCAGTCTTGGGATATCTGGGAATCACCTTGGAGGCCATCTGGAGCCATCTTGGGATATCTCGAACCATCTTGGAGGTCGTATTGGTCTCTCTGAGGCCATCTTAGCCAACTTGGGCGCTCTAACCCCTCGTCGCCCCCCCAACCAGATCTGGGGGGAAGGGGTAAGGGGAGGGTCAACTACCCCCCCGAAGGACGGCCGTCTCGCTCGTTCCCACCCGCTTTCCCATCACATAGTGGCATTCGAGTCTCAGCATGGGCATGGGCCGCCATCGACCATCATCGGGAACCAATGCAGACGACAGCCAGGTGCGCGACGACCGCGAGGTGCGCCACGCGTGCCAGGGCACCACCATCATCCGTTTCCAACAACGATGCACAGTGATCGCGGGGCGCCCGCGCATGATCGTTGCCGGAAAGTCTATCCAGTTTTTCTTGTCAAGGATGATGGGCCTGCGCGCAGCAGGAAATATGCTGGCACCCCCTTTGCCCTTGGGAAAAAATAAAAAGCATCGCAATGTGATCGCATGGAGCTCCCCTTCATGACCCAGATTTTGCCGCAGCGTGCAGTTCCTATCATTTTTTGACATGGGTGGTGGGGGGGTGTCGGCATTGGCCCGGGTTTGGTCGCCGGTCGGGTGGGGGATGGTGTGTATATCAACAAGGAGCACTGCGCAAGCTAACCACAAGCCGCAGGCCACCTCGCTTAATCCCACCCGCCCTCCCAACGTACACCTAGCACCCGAGCCTCAGCACATTCAGCGGCCGCCACTGGATGGACAGCCTAGCTACTGGGAGCCAGCACTGGCGCCAGGTGCGCGAGGCTGGTGAGGTGCGCCACGCGTAGCAAGCGCGCCACGCGCACACGCACGCCAGACGCCCCAGGGGCCCGTGCGTGCCAGGCTCCGGTGCGCCAGATGCGCCACGTGCTCCGCATGGGCCAAGTATCAGGAGGGGAAAAAACACACAGACACAATTAATCGTCGATCCGCAGAAAATATGGGAAAATATGGGAAGTGGTGGGAAGACAGAAGCCCAGAAAGTATAGAAAAATATTGTAATCTTTTCATTTGTGTGTATTTATTTGTGTGTCCTGGGGCCCCTTCACACGTGCGCGTGCAGAGCGTGTCAGGTGCGCCACTGACGGCACACGTCAGGAGACCTGTCGACCCCCCCCCTTCACCATCCTCGCCAGCAGATCAAATGCAACATGGCCGTGGGTCGGCCGGCCACCACGGTGCACGGTGTTGGCGCCCGCAACCACTCGCCATGTGTTTTTGCCAGGGACGGTGGGCCTCCGCGCATCGGGCAACGTGCTGACACCCCCGCCGCCCTTTTCAAACGACACTACGAAGTGATCGCGGGACGTCCGCGCATGTTCCAAGATTTCGCCGCGAAGTGCACTTTAGATGGTTTTGCACCCTGGTCGGGGGCCGGTCGAGGGGGGGAGGGGGCGTATCGAGAAGGAACAGGGTCGCCAATGGCCCCTTTTGCTGGCCCGCCGCGCGGCGAGGAGGGCGGAGCAGGGCGAGGAGGGTGAGGAGGCGGATGAGGATGAGGATGAGAACGATGATGAAAACGGGATGATGATGATGATGATGATGATGATGATGATGATGATGATGATGGTGATGAGGATGAGGATGGTGATGGTGATGAGGATGAGGATGAGGATGAGGATGATGATGATGATGATGATGATGATGATGATGATGATGATTGTGATGAGGATGATGCTGATGATGATGATGGTGATGGTGATGATGATGATGCTGATGATGATAATGATGAGGATGATGCTAATGGTGATGTTGACGATGACGACGATAATGATGTTGATTATGATGACGATACTGCTGATGATGCTGCTGCTGGTGCTGATGTTGATGATGATTACGATGACGATGACGATGACGGTGATTATGATGATGACGATGTTCAGAATGATGATGCTGATCATGGTGATGATGATGAAGCTTATGATGATGATGATGATGATGATGATGATGATGATGATGATGATGATTATGACGATTATGATGGTACTGATGATGATGACGATGATGATGATGATGATGATGATGATGATGATGATGATGATGATGATGATGATGATGATTATACCATGGTGATGATGATGATTATACCATGATGAAGATGATGATGCTGATGATCATGATGATCATGATGATAGTGGTGGTGCTGATGTGGCGGAGGAGGAGGAGGAGGAGGACACGGACGAGCCACCGGATTAAGAGGCAGAGGATGAGGAAGAGCAGGAGGACGAGGAGATCGAGGGCCACATTTGTTCGATCGAGGATCAAAGGCCTGCAGCTCGAAGCTCGACGGACGACGGGGAGGAAGGGGAGGAGGCGGATGAGGAGGATGAGGAGGACGATGTTGGTGTTGATGATGATGATGATGATGATGTTGTTGCAGTTGTTGTTAAGGATAATTGCAATGATGGGGATGATGATGATGATGATGATGATGATGATGATGATGATGATGATGATGATGATGACGATAACGGTGACCGTGACGCTGATGATGATGATGATGATGATGATGATGCTGCTGACAATGACGATGCTGATGATGATGATGCTGATGCTGGTGATCATGATGACGATAAACATGATGACGATGTCGATGAGGATGACGATGATGCTGATGGTGATTACGATGATCATGATGACGACGACGATGACGACGATGACGAGGATGATGATGGTGATGATGACGACCACGATGCTGATGATGATGATAATGATGACGATGATGATGCTGATGATGATGACATGATGATGACATGATGATGATGATCATGATGATCATGATGATGGTGGTGGTGATGATGAGGAGGAGGAGGAAGAGGAGGAGGAAAAGGACACGGAAGATCGACGGCCGCATCCGTTTGGGGAACCAAGGGCCCGCAGTTCGAAGGTCGAAGGAGGGGAGGAAGAGGAGGAGGCGTAAGAGGAGGAGGATAATGATGATGACGACGATGGTGATGAAGGTGGTGTTGTTGTTGTTGTTGTTGATAAGGGTTGCAATTATGATGGCGATGCTGATGATGATGATACTGGTGCTGATGATGATGCTGCTGACGACAACGATGATGCAGATGATATTGATGATGAGGATGATGATGATATTGGTAATGCTGATGACGATGCTGATGGACAGGACGATGATGATGATGATGATAAATGCTGCGGCTGATGAGGATGACGGTGTGACGGTAATGATTATGATGCTGACGATCATCATGTTGATGTTGATGCTTATGCTGATGCTGCTGCTGTCGACGACAGTGACGATGACGGGGACGATGACGACGACTATGATGATGATTATGATGATGAGGATGACGATGATGATGATGACGGTCATGATGATGATGGTGACGGTGATGCGATGGCGGTGGAAATGGTGATGATTATCATGATGAGTATGATGGTGCTGCTGCTGATGATGCTGCTGGTACTGATGATGATGCTGATGATGCTGCTAATGATGCTGACGCTGCGATGATAATGACGATGATGATGCTGATGATGATGATGATGCGGAAAGGTGATGGTGATTCTGACGATGATGATGATGTGATGATGATGGCCATGCGGATGCTGATGCTGATGCTGCTGTTGTTGACGACGAAGGCGATGACGATGACGATGGCGATGATGATGGTGATGAGGATGCTGAGGACGATGATGATGTCAATGCTGAGAACGATGATGATGATGATGATGATGATGATGATGCTGCTGATGATGATGATGATGATGATGATGATGATTACGATGACGATGTCAATGACAGTGATCGTGATTATGATGCTGACAATGATGATGAGGAGGAGGGGTAGGAGGAGGAGGAGGAGTAGGAGGAGGACAACGATGGTCATGATCACGATGATGATGATGATGATGATGATGATGATGATGATGATGATGATGATCATGCTGATGATGATGATGATGATGATGATGATGATGATGATGATGATGATGATGATGATGATGTTGTTGATGATGATGATGACGATGATGATGATGATGCTGACGATGATGATGCTGATGATGCTGATGCACGTGATGTTGATGAGGATTGCGATGTCGACTATGGTGATGATGCGGCTGAAGATGATGCTGATGATGATGCTGCTGCTGATGATGCTGATGAGGCTGATGCTGCTGCTGACGGCGATGACGACGATGATGATGGTGATTATGACGACGATGATGATGATGATGATGATGATGATGATGATGATGATGATGATGATGATGATGATGATGATGATGATGATGATGGTGGTGGTGATGATGATGGTGATGGTGAAAATGATGATGCTGATTAGGATCAGGAGCAGGATGATGGGGAGGAGGAGGAGGAGGAGGAGGAGGAGGAGGCGGAGGATCAGGAGGTTGGTGAGGCGGACGATAAGCCGAAACATGATGGTGATAATACTACATGATGGTGATTATGATCATGATAATGCTGATGATGCTGACGATACTGATGATGCTGATGATGATCAGAAGGATGAGGATGAGGATGATGAGGAGGAGGAGGTGAAGGGGGATGATGATGATGATGATGATGATGATGATGATGATGATGATGATGATACTGATGATGACGATGGTGATTCTGATGATGGTGATTCTGTTGATGATGATAATGATTATGATTATGCTGATGATGATGATGAGGATGAGGATGATGATGATGACCATGACCATGCTGATGGTGACCATGATGATGATGATGATGATGATGATGATGATGATGATGATGATGATGCTGATGATGATGATGATGATGATGATGATGATGATGATGATGATGATGATGATGTTGATGGTGATTATGATGATGCTGCTGCCGATGATGATGCTGATGATGCTGTTGCTGATGCTGCCGATGATGATGATGCTGATGCTGATGCTGCTGATGAGGATGATGCTGATGATGATGCTGATGATGATGCTGCTGCTGCTGATGATGATAATGCTGCTGCTGATGATGCTGTTGCTGCTGCTGCTGCTGCTGATGATGATGATGATGATGGTGATGATGATGATGATGATGATGATGATGATGATGATGATGATGATGATGATGATGATGATGATGATGATGATTATGATATGATGATGATGATCACGATGAGGAGGACGAGGAGGGGGAAGAGGAGGAGGGAGGAGGAGGAGGAGGAGGAGGAGGAGGAGGAGAAGGAGGAGGAGGAGAAGAGGAATAGGAGGGAGAGGAACAGGAGGATGATAGCGATGATGATGAGGAGGTGCAGGAGGAGGAGGAGGAGGAGGAGGAGGAGGAGGAGAGGAGGAGGGAGGAGGAGGAGGAGGAGGTGGAGGAGGAGGATGAGGAGGAGGAGGAGAAGGAATAGAAATAATAATGATAAATAATGAGAAGACAAATGGAGGAGGAGGAGGAGAGGAGGAGGAGGAGGAGGAGGAGGGAGGAGGAGGGGAAAACGGAGGAGTAGGAGGAGAAGGAGGAGGAGGAGGAGGAGTCGGATGGATGGGGATATGTCTGACATGTGGCGACGACGCCCCGCCCCGCCTTCCGCAGGACCTCGGCGGCGACCTGCCCGACGTCTCCGAGGAGGGCGAGGAGGACGAGGACGCCCGCAGGCGCCCAGGCGGAGGCGGAGGAGGAGGAGGAGGAGGAGGAGGAGGAGGAGGAGGAGGAGGAGGAGGAGGAGGAGGAGGAGGATGAGGAGGAGGAGGAGGAGGAGGAGGAGGAGGATGAGGAGGAGGAGGAGGAGGCGCAGGAGGAGGACGAGGCGGAGGAGGAACTGCGCGCCAGGGGGTTGCGCTGGCACCAAGTTGCAGTGCTTCCAGACCGCGGTCCGACAGAGGAGGTGGGGGAGGGGGAGGAGGGCAAGCTAGGTGCGCTCGCGTCATATCTGACATCCTACCCCTCCCTCCCATCCCTTACCATGGCGCAGATCCCCTCTCTACTTGCACAGTCGGATGTCGAGCAGGGCAATGATCTCGAAAGGGTACGCGATGCATTCTAGGGCACGGCATGGCATGGCGTAGAAGAGCACCGCGAAGCGTAGTATCAACCTAGCACTGCATTGCATGCCGTGGCATGGCACGGGAAATGACGGCAGCGCTGCAGCGGGAGCACGAGTCGAAACGAGCGGAAGCGCGGAAATGAGGCCAGCGCTGCAGCGGGAGCACGACTCGGAACGAGCGGGAGCACGCCGGAATCGGCCCGGGAGGCCTCCCGGGCGCCGGAAGCAGAAATTCAGCATTTTCAAAAGAAAAATGTGTATTGGAATGGCTTGTTTTCGGCGCCGCCTCGGAACTCGATTTTCCGGGGCCAGCCGGAACCAGCTCCGGACCCGGCCCTGGCGCCGGCCCGGGCGCCGGCGCGGGCGTCCGGCCCGGGCGCCGGCTCGGGCGCCGGCCCGGGCGTCAGAATCGGCCCGGGAGGCCTCAGAAATTCAGCATTTTCAAAAGAAAAATATGTATTGGAATGGCCTTTTTTCGGCGCCGCCTGGGAACTCGTTTTTCTGGGACCGGCCGGAAACGGCTCCGGACCGGGCCCGGGCGCCGGCCCTGGCGCCGGCTCGGGCGTGCAGCCCGGGCGCCGGCGGAAATGAGGCCAGCGCTGCAGCGGGAGCACGCGTCGGAACGAGCGGGGCCCGAAAATGAGGCCGGCGCCTCAGCGAGAGCAGCATTTTGGAAAACATGCAAGCGAAAACCCTATTCCTGGGAAACCTGTGTGTAAATTATCCCGGCAAAGCAACCGAACAGCGATGTGTAGGAGCATGTCTGGAAGCATTCCCCTTAAGATTCAGACGAGAATCCTGTTGTAGCATTCTGCTGTTCTCGCAGTCGTAGTCGCACTCGCGATGGCAGTCGCAGTGGCAACGGCAGTCGCAGTCACAGCCTCAGCCTCAGCCTGCCTCAGCCTCAGCCTCAGCCTCAGCCTCAGCCTCAGCCTCAGCCTCAGCCTCAGCCTGCTTCAGCCTCAGCCTCAGTCTGCCTTCAGCCTCGGCCTCAGCCTCAGCCTGCCTCAGCCTCAGCCTGCATCAGCCTCAGCCTCAGCCTCAGCCTGCCTCAGCATCAGCCTCAGCCTCAGCCTCAGCCTCAGCCTGCCTCAGCCTCAGCCTCAGCCTGCTTCAGCCTCAGCCTCAGTCTGCCTTCAGCCTCGGCCTCAGCCTCAGCCTGCCTCAGCCTCAGCCTCAGCAGCCTCAGCCTCAGCCTCAGCCTCAGCCTGCCTCAGCATCAGCCTGCCTCAGCCTCAGCCTCAGCCTGCCTCAGCCTCAGCCTCAGCCTGCTTCAGCCTCAGCCTCAGTCTGCCTTCAGCCTCGGCCTCAGCCTCAGCCTGCCTCTGCCTCAGCCTGCATCAGCCTCAGCCTCAGCCTCAGCCTGCCTCAGCATCAGCCTGCCTCAGCCTCAGCCTCAGCCTGCCTCAGCCTCAGCCTCAGCCTGCTTCAGCCTCAGCCTCAGTCTGCCTTCAGCCTCGGCCTCAGCCTCAGCCTGCCTCAGCCTCAGCCTGCATCAGCCTCAGCCTCAGCCTCAGCCTGCCTCCTCAGCCTGCCTCAGCCTCAGCCTCAGCCTGCCTCAGCCTCAGCCTCAGCCTGCCTCAGCCTCAGCCTCAGCCTGCTTCAGCCTCAGCCTCAGTCTGCCTTCAGCCTCGGCCTCAGCCTCAGCCTGCCTCAGCCTCAGCCTGCATCAGCCTCAGCCTCAGCCTCAGCCTGCCTCAGCATCAGCCTCAGCCTCAGCCTTCAGCCTCGGCCTCAGCCTCAGCCTGCCTCAGCCTCAGCCTGCATCAGCCTCAGCCTCAGCCTCAGCCTGCCTCAGCCTCAGCCTCCTGCCTCAGCCTCAGCCTCAGCCTGCCTCAGCCTCAGCCTCAGCCTGCTTCAGCGTCAGCCTCAGTCTGCCTTCAGCCTCGGCCTCAGCCTCAGCCTGCCTCAGCCTCAGCCTGCCTCAGCCTCAGCATCAGCCTGCCTCAGCATGTAAAATCATGCCCAGGAATGGAGTCTGGGAGCTCGAAGACCACGAAGTGGCTTACAGTTGGCTCTGGGCACCCAAAATGTGGCCCGGGAGTGGAGTTCTGGAAACTCGAAGACCACGAAGTGGCCTACAGTTGGCTCCGGGCATCCAAAATGTGGCCCGGGAATGGAGTTCTGGGAACTCGAAGACCACGAAGTGGCCTACAGTTGGCTCCAGGCATCCAAAATGTACGCCGGGAATGAAGTTCTGGGAACTCGAAGACCACGAAGTGGCTTACAGTTGTTTCCGGGCATCCAAAATGTACGCCGGGAATGGAGTTCTGGGAGCTCGAAGATCACGAAGTGGCCTACAGTTGGCTCCGTGCACCCAAAATGCCCAAAATGTACGCCGGGAGTGGAGTTTTTGGGAAGTCGAAGAGCACGAAGTGGCCTACAGTTGGCTCCGGGCATCCAAAATGTACGCCGGGAATGAGTTCTAGCAGCGCCAAGAGCGATTTTGCGAGGATGTCCAAGGCGATTTGGGCTTCGACGGCAGCCGCGCCGGGTCCCGCCCCGGGTCCCGCCCCGACCCCCCTGAGGAGTCATGATGCTCTCTGTTGACCCCACTAGAAACCTATCAGTCTTCGCTGTTAGGTAAAAGCAGTGCGCGGGGGGCGGGGCGAACACTCCCAAGACGTCATCAGGGGAAGAGGGAGAGTAGTATTCATATTGAGTAATTGTTGAGGGAGGAGTCGGAGGGAGGAGTGGGAAGGGGGAGGGGGAGGCGGTGGAGGAGGATTTCAGTGTAGTGCTAATGCCCTTCAGCGTAGGCATTTCCCTGTGGAGGTGCTCTTGAAGGTTGAAGGACAAATCTTCTGGTCCTTGAGCCTGTGCAGGGACTGTTGTTGGCACCTGGTGATGGTGGATGGTATGCGTGGCCGTCAGGCCGGGGAATTTTCAGAGTACCCGCCGCGGTGGGCAAGCCGTGCTGCCTGGGCCCACCCGCTCCGCTAGGGTGTACAGAGTGGTCAGTGGTACCTCCTGGTCTGAGGTGAGCGTTGCCGATGACGTTCGCGGAGGCAACGCGCCCCCACCATCCCGCTGCTGCGCACTCCCCTGTGCTGGCCGGGGTCGTGGGCCCCCCCCCTCCCCCCCCACTTTGGTGCAGGTGGCCTGTCCTGGACATCTCGCCTCGGCGCTACGGGCGCGGCTCCCGGCCGCGCCGCGCCCGGCCAGCGCGCGCCTGACCCAACAAAAACTGGATGGCATGCTTGGCCAGCGTACCCCGAGACAGCCACCTGTGTTCGACACGATCGGTTTGGCGGGGCGATCTTCACCGTAGCCCCTATCGCCTCTTACCGTACAAGTGATGCGTCATGATGATTGTCGCACCACCTGTCCAGAGCACGAGCTGGCATCCCCAGAATGGCGTCGGACGCTGGCTCCCTAACCTTGTATGAGGGGGCCTGGGGCAGCTTACCGGGGACCACGAGGCAGGACGGCTTGCTGCCCTAGTTGGGGCATGTGCGCCTGCTACGCGGCAAGGGGGATCGCCATCCTGGCGGTGATGGGGGAGGGACCCGCTCCGCAGCAGGGCAGCATGGGCATCTGGTCGGCAGCATGCCAGGACGCTACTTTTGGGTTGACAAGGGGACCTGCGCCATCGCAGGTCGGATCGCCACCCCAGGTGTGGCACGGGTAGGCAGCTCTCAGACAGGCCAGGTCGCCCTCCCCCCCAAGGGTGGACGGGGCGGGCCCCCTCCACTGCCGCCGATGTCTCCGCTGTGAGCTGTGAGGTGCCAAAGAGGGGCCTGTTCCACAGGATAGCCGACCGTCGCCCTGGCGGCTTCCGGGGGGGACCTGTCCACAGCTGGGCACCCTTCCACCTGAGGGGTGACAGTGGTTCCCTGCTCCAGCGCGGGTTCATCGCCACTCTAGGGGTGACGGTTGGTTGGTTCCCCAGCAGGACTGATCGCCGGCCAACGGATGACCGAGGGACCTGCTCCACAGCACTGCTGATCATCGCCATCCCAGGGGTGACCGTGCAGCCGCTCCCCAGCGGGACGGATCGCCTGTTTTCGGACGACAGACGTTGGCCCCCTCCGCAGCGGCAGGGCGGAGCGCCACCCGTGGGGCAACAGGTTGGCGCGTGCTCGTCCGCAGAACGATGACCGTCGTTCGACCGCCAGTCAAAATTCACGCCGATCCAATTAGTTGCGCCCATAGCGTCTTGTCCCCCCACCCCCGCAAGCATACGCCAGCGTAGAGCGTCATGTAAGTGTCCCCCCGGCCGCGCATCCACCGCCCGGCAGGCGGCTGCACCCCAGCGCTTGGTTCTTGCTTATATTGCGTTCGAGGTGTACTGGCGATCTAAGCGGTCGTCGCCATGTAGGCGGTCGCGGCCGTTTGGGCCAGATTGGCGCCGCCGCAGCCTTAGCCTGCCCGCCCGCCGCGGCCTCCAGACGACTTCGTTTCTCCTGGAGATGCGGGTGATGGGCGGAGGCGCCCTTGGAAAAGGGGTTATAAGGAGTGGGGATGGGACTGAAGCCGGGCTCGGTGAGATCCGCCATGGCATGTTGCTTGCTGCCGCTGCAGTGCCAGCCTTCGCCAGCACAGGGTTGCAACCTTCGGTCCTCCAGGATGTCCCCCCCCGCGCCTTCGAAAAGCTGGGCCTAGGGAAGGGGTTCAGGCCCCAGTAGGCCCACGAAAGGCGGGCCGCGAGGATCTCTGCACCCTTCTGAGGCGGCTGCATTTGAGACGGGGTTCCTTCCTCACCTCCTGCCTCCTCGAGCGCGTGACCGCTCTCCAGAAACAAAGGGTCGTCTGCGTGGCCGCCCCGAGTTCTGGCCACGTGCGCCGGACTTGGACGGCAGGCCTTGATGCCCAATTGAAGGACTGGACGTCCTGGGCCAAAGGCAACGGACGGGAAGAAAGACGGGGGAAGAGGTGCGAGTTTGTTGGGGCGGAAGGGCGACGTCGCGGGGCATGGCCGCTCTTCCGACCATCCGCCTCGGCCAGTGGGTGGGGGCATGCTGCTCGAGCTAGGCTCGAGCTTGGCTTGAGCTGTTACTTCTGAGGGTCCGTGAAATCAAGGCGCTCGATTAAAGGTGATTTGAGTCACAAGGGCGCCGAGCAGAATGGCCGCCCGATCGTTCCCCTCTGGCCGCGCGCAGTCAGAAACGTGGGCGTGACGCGAAGTGCGGGCGTGACAATCGACGCATAATTTCGTGACATTTTCGTTGCGTCTTGATTCCCGCCCCTCTCTGGTGGCATTGAAGTCCAGCCTCGGGCTGGCGTCCACCGCATCAAGCTCAGTGGTCTCCGCGGAGGGGGGGAGAGATCCATGCGGACCTCCTGGGGCCGCCCTGGCCGCCAGAGGGGCCGAAGGCACGAAAAATACGATATCCGCGCCTCCGAGGCCGCGAAATGCGGGAGGGGTGCGCTGGGGCGCGTCGGCGCCGCCCTGCGGATCCTGCCCCAGGGCCCGCCCGACAGGAGTCGGGCGCGGGAGGTCTGCGTATTTTTTTCCCGGCGGCTGCTTCCGAATTGGGCAGGCAGGGGCCCGAGACCTCGCCTGAAGGCCTTGTGGACGACGATCAATGGAGAGGAGACATGTCGCCAAATAGTTTCAAGATGTCTAGGACATGTATGAGACATGCCTTAAACATGTAAAAACATGTTAACAGCATGTTTAGAACATCTTCTGGCATGTGTAGCACATTTTCAATGCAATGATCGGATTGTTAGGGTGTCCGTTGTCATGGCATCCGCAAGCCTTCTGATATGTGCACGTCTTGAGAAGTTGCGTTGGCCGCTGGTGCGAGTCCGGGGCCGAGAACGAGGGATCTGTGATCGTGTGCGGGGCGCCCGGCCTTCTCGCCGGTCTGCGCCATTGAGGCATCTGCTTCGCGACGAGGGCCAACACGCAGCATCGGCGGATGCGCGCAGACCCCGAGCGAGCCCCCAAAAGGGTCCCGAAGAGAAATCTGGACGGCCGTGACCATCTGGATGTCTCTCCAGGGGCCTCTCGGAGCCCGTCGTTTGGGGCCCGAGGCGGCCCCGAGCGAGCGCCCAGAGGCCCACCCCCCAGGGGCCCCGAGAGGTCTTCGAGAGGGCCCCGAAGAGATGTTCAGATGACCAAGGCCATCTGAATATCTCGACGGGGGCCTCTCGAAGCCCGCTTGGGACCCCACGCGGCCCCGAGCGAGCACCGAGAGGCCCTCCTGGGGGCCCCGAGAGCACCTCGGGCACCGAAAAACTATTCAGACGACCGAGGCCATCTGGATATTTTTCCTGGGCCTCTTAGAGCCCGCTCGGGGCCCAAAACAAGCCCCGAGCAAGCCCGAAGAGGCCCCCCCATGGACCCCAGGAGGCCCTCAAGCGAGCCCCGACAAGATACCCAGGTGACCCTGGCCATCTGAACATCTTTTCGGGGGGCCTCTTGCAGCCTGCTCGGGGCCCAAGACGGCTTCAAACTGGCTCCACGAGGCTCCCCAACACCCCCGAGAAGGCCCCAAGAGGGGCCCAAGACAGCTCCTACCACACGAAGTGTGGGAACCAGGGAGATAAGAAATGCAGGGCGGCCAGCCTCGTCGCCTGGCTGTATCCTTGCGGCGACTGCCTCGCGACGAGGGCGAAATCGCAGAATCTGCGGCTGCGCGATAGCCGGCACTGCCGCCAGCCAGTGTCCAAAACTAGACGAGCTTTGGCAGCGGTTCGACGAGGGAGCGCGCAGAGCTGCCGGCCATGCCGCCAGGCTGTGTCCTTGGGGCATTTTCCTCGCGACGGGGGCAAGCGGGCCTTGCCGCCAGAACCGTGGGAGCGTGCAGGGCCGGCGGCCTTGGCGCCGGGCAGCGTCCTTGAGGAATTTGCTTCGCGACGGGGGCAAGAGGGCACTGCCGCCAGCCAGCGTCCAATAGGAGACGAATCGTGGTAGTGGTTCGACGTGGGAGCGTGCGTGACCGCTGGCGTTGCCGCCAGGCAGCGTCCTTGAGGCATTTGCTTCGCGACGTGGGCAAGCGGGCACTGCCGCCGGACAGCGTCCAAGAGGAGAGGAACTTTGGTAGCGATTCGACGAGGGAGTGTGCAGGGCCGTCGGCCTTGCCGCTGGGCAACGAGCTTAGGGCAGTTGCTTGGCGATGGGGACAAACGCACGCAAGCTGGCACTGCCGCCAGGCAACGCCCAATGGAGACGACCAACGTGAGCGTGCAGGACCCCTGGCCTAGCCGCCGGGTTGCGTCCTTGATGTGATTGTTTTGCGATGGGAATATACGCGCACAGTGCGGATGCACGGACGCCAGCATTGCCGCCAGACCCCGAACAAGAGGAGACGAGCCATGATATCACGGGCCTCGCGAGGGCGCGTAGGACCGCTGGCCTTGCCGCTGGGCTGTGTCCTTGAGACAACTCTTCACGAAAGGGGCAAGCGCGTAGCGACTGTGGACGCACGAAATCTGCCATTGCCGCCAGCCAGCGCCCAAAAGAAAACGAAACGCGGTGATTGGAGACACATGGGAACGCGCGGGGCCGCTGGCCTTGCCGACGGGCAACGTCTTCGAGGCAACAGCCTCGCGACGGATGTGGGCGTGCATAATCTGCGGACGCGCGGTAGCTGGCATTGCAGCTGGCCTACGCCCAGAAGGAGACGAAGCTTGGTAGCGGTCCGACGTGACAAGGTTCAGGACCGCTGGCCTTTCCGCCGGGCTGTGTCCTTCGATGCGCGAAATCAGGCGCTGTCGCCAGGCACTGTTCCAAGAAAAAACAAACCTTGGTTGTCTGCGCCACGTGAGAATGTGCAGGGCAGCCAGCCTTTCCGCTGGCCAACGTCCTTGAGACAACAGTTTCACGACGGGGTTAGGCGTGCATCATCTGCGGGCGCACGATGGCTGGCACTGTCGCCAGCCAGCGTCTCAACGAGGCTGAGCCTTGTAACTGTTCGACATGAGAGCGTGCAGGACCGCCGGCCTTGGCGCCGGGCAGGGTCATTGAGGCATCTGCCTCGCGACCAGCAAATGCATTCAAACAGGTGCATCGCCCACAGGAAACGAATGTAACAACCACGTGATGTGAGTGTACAGGACCGCCGGCCTTGCCGCCGGGCTGGGTCCTTGAGGCGATTGCCTCGCGACGAAGGTCAACACGCAGAACATGCGGATGCACGATCGCCGGCGCTGTCGCCTCTGCTTCAGGCACCCGACGCGAGTGCCCGTGCCTGTCCAGGGCGTCCGAGCCCAGCATTCCCTTACCTCCCCGGGGGGAGGCCGTGTCCGCCCTGAGCGTGAGGGCAAGAGGTCCTGGGCCACTATCGCCCCGTTATTCCTCGGGTAATGGGCTTGCCCCGTATCGAGTAGCGTCGGCACGGGGATGAGGATGATTCTGATGATAACGATGCTGGTGATGATGATGATTATGATGAGGATTTCGGCGACGACGAGAATGATGCTGATGCTGGTGACGATGATGATGATGATGATGGTGGTGGTGGTGGTGGTGGTGATGATGATGCTGCTGCTGCTGATGATGATGATGGTTATGATGATGAGGAGGATGATGACGAGGAGGAGGAGGAGGAGGAACAGGAGGAGGAAGAAGAGGAGGGGGAGTAGGGGGAGGAGGAGGAGGAGGAGGAACAGGAGGAGGAAGAAGAGAGGATGAGGAGGAGGAGGGAAAGGAGGAGAAGGAGCTGAGGATTAGGAGGAGGAGGAGGAAGAGGAGGAGGAGGAGGAGGAGGAGGAGGAGGAGGAGGAGGAGGAGGAGGAGGAAGAGGAGGAGGAGGAGGAGGAGGAGGACCAGTGTATACCCAAGAGTCATCAACGATGTTGGAATTAACCCTCCCGCCGATCTCCTCCTTCATAGGCCCCATACAACCGTTCATTTCCATTGAGGGAACTGCTTCGTCGGAAGACAACCGTTTGAACACTTTGAAGCATCCCAAAACATTGTTGTCGGGATTTCCACGCCACGGATCAACCTGACTGCTGCGTCCTGACGATCTGAATTCGCGGCCGAACGCCATCTATGGGATTTCAACACCGCGAACCAATATCCCCATCTTGGGGGGTAAATCGGCCAGTGGGGCCCAGGCCACGCCGCTGGGAATGGGGATCGGTCAAACGATGCTCAATACAGGTCTCGGAAAAGCAAAGCGAACTCTCAACATCCATCTGTCAACGCCTCCCCCTCCCCCCCCGTTCAAAGTTGGCGATGGGTCTGATGAGTTGCACCTCGACCGCAGTCTCCCCCGCGCGTGCCAACTTTGAGTTTGGGTGGGAGGGGGAGTGTCCAGTAATTGTTCCCCTCTACCGTACGTCCTTTTTCCCAACCATCCTATGGTGTTGGGTCCTCGTTTTGAAGAGACGGTCCCCGCGTTCCCTCCTTCCCTCCCTCCCTCCCTCCTTCCTTCCTTCCTTCCTTCCTTCCTTCCTTCCTTCCTTCCTCTCCTTCCTCCTCCCCCTCCTCCCTCCTCCCATCCCTGCCTCTGCCCTCCGCATGTCCTCGTCGTCGTCATCATCATCATCATCATCATCATCATCATCATCATCATCATCATCACCATCATCATCATCATCATCATCATCATCATCATCATCATCATCATCATCATCATCGTCATCGTCATCATCATCATCATCATCATCATCATCATCATCATCATCATCATCATCATCATCATCATCGCCATAGGACGCTCCACCGAATGCCCCAGTTGTGTCCACATGCGTTTCCCCCACCCAGCACAGCGTTTCGTGGCCCCGTAGGGAGCTCCACCGAATGCCTCAGTGGCGGCGTCCACATGCGTGTCCCCCACCCAGCACAGCGTTTCGTGGCCCCATAGGGAGCTCCACCGAATGCTCCAGTGGCGGTGTCCACATGCGTCTCCCCCACGCAGCACAGCGCTTCGTGGCTTCATAGGGAGCTCCGCCGAAGGCCTCCGTGGCGGTGTCCACATGCGTCACCCCCACCCAGCACAGCGTTTCGTGGCCCCACAGGCAGCTCCGCCGAATGCCCCAGTGGCGGTGGAATGCGTCTCCCCCACCCAGCACAGCGTTTCGCGGCCCCATAGGGAGCTCCACCGAATGCCCCAGTTGCGGTGTCCACATGCGTCTCCCCCACCCAGCACAGCGTTTCGTGGCCCCGTAGGGAGCTCCACCGAATGCCCCAGTTGCGGTGTCCACATGCGTTTCCCCCACCCACCACAGCGTTTCGTGGCCCCATAGGGAGCTCCACCGAATGCTCCAGTGGCGGTGTCCACATGCGTCTCCCCCACGCAGCACAACGTCTCGTGGCCCCATAGGGAACTCCGCCGAATGCCTCAGTGGCGGCGTCCACATGCGTGTCCCCCACCCAGCACAGCGTTTCGTGGCCCCATAGGGAGCCCCACCGAATGCTCCAGTGGCGGTGTCCACATGCGTCTCCCCCACGCAGCACAGCGTTTCGTGGCCTCATAGGGAGCTCCGCCGAAGGCCTCCGTGGCGGTGTCCACATGCGTCTCCCCCACCCAGCACAGAGTTTCGTGGCCCCATAGGGAGCTCCACCGAAAGCTTCAGTGGCGGTGTCCACATGCGTTCCCCCCTATCCAGCACAGCGTTTCGTGGCCCCATAGGGAGCTCCACCGAATGCTCCAGTGGCAGTGTCCACATGCGTCTCCCCCACCCAGCGCAGCTCCACGGAATGCCCCAGTGGCGGTGTCCACATGCGTTTCTTTCACCCAGCGCAGCGTTTCGCGAGCCCACAGGGAGCTCCACCTACGGCCTCAGTGGTGGTGTCCACATGCGTCTCCCCCGCCCAGCACAGCGTCCCGTGGCCCCATTGGGAGCTCCACCGAATGCCCCAGTGGCGGTGTCCACATGCGTCTCCCCCACCCAGCACAGCGTTTCGTGGCCCCATAGGGAGCTCCACCGAATGCCCCAGTGGCGGTGTCCACATGCGCCTCCCCCACCCCGTACAGTTTCGTGGCCCCATAGGGAGCTCCACCGAATGCCCCAGTGGCGGAGCCCACATGCGCCTCTCCCACCCAGCACAGCGTTGCCGCAGCGGCGGTGTCCACATGCGTTTCCCCCACCCTGCGCAGCGTTTCGAGGCCCCTTCGGGAGCTCCACAGAAGGCCCCAGTGGAACGGTTCACGTGTGTTTTCCCTGCCCAGTGCAGCGCTTCGTGGCCCCATAGGGTGCTCCACCGAAGGCCCCAGTGAGTTTCCCCCATCCAGCACAGCGTTTCGAGGCCTCCTCGGGAGCTCCACCGGAGACGATGCCCACAACTGCGGTATTCACAACTGCATATGGATGGGTCCTTCGCTAGGCTATTTTATTTTTTTTCTTTCCTGTTTTCTTTCGCAGGGTCGACTACCAGAGGTCTGGGCCCCTTCCCGAGGAACGGTTTTTCATTCTGCGCCGTTTTTTGACGGTCCCGAGGCCCCGAGGACCTGATTATTCCAAAGCGGCGGATTTTCAGCGAATCTCGGTCTCCCGGGCCCGTTCTCGGGCCCGGGGGCCATCTCGCATGGATTTGGGACGAGGAACCACGTCCGGGGAGGGGGTCGGGATCTCTGGGGCCGCGGATTCAAGACATCACGTCGGCGGATGTCTGAGGCCCCGGGTGAGGGCCCCCTGGGGGCCGAAGGTGGCGAGAAGCACCCCCGTCGTGATCTTTTTGTGCGCGGCGCGCGGGGGTCTGGGCCCTCGAGCGATGGTGGAGCAGGGGGGGTCCCCTCTGCGAGGCCTCGCGGAAGCCTCTCTCGGGGGAGATTCTTGGAGGGTGTCTCCGGGCGGCGTGCGGCGGGCCTCTCGGGGGCCTCTCCCGGGGCTCCTCGGGGAGGAGGGGGGGGGCTGCCGTCGGCCTCGGGGGGTCGTCTTGGGGCGGAGGGCGCGAAGTGTCAGCTCGAGCTCCGCTTCCTGGGGGGCCTCCCTTTTGGGCCGCCTTGGCGCCCTCTTGGGCCAGCTGGGGGGCCTCTTGGTGGCCTCCGGGGCCGTCCCGCGGCGATCTTTGGGGCCTGGTCGTCCTGGAGCGTCGGGATCCCCAACAGGGCGCCAACGGGAAGTCAATGATTTTGGCCTCTTAGAGCTTTCTTAAGCTTTGGATATGTGCTCGGGCGACTCGGGGCCCTCTTGGACCGTCTCGGGGGCCTCTCGGGGCACTCTCGGCCCGTCTGGGGGCCTTCCTGCCCCTGAAAGCCCTGGGAGCGCGTTGGAACGCCAAGGAGCGCCCCGTGGGGGAGGATCCGAGGCGGGGATCTATACTTGTAGTCCAGGGGGGGTACCTGTAGTCCTGGGGAGGGGTACCTGTAGGCCGCGGGTGGGGCCTCGCTGGGGTACCTGTTGTCCGGGAGGGGGGCGCGCATGTTGTTCGTCAAAGCATGCGAACTCAGGGGCCCAGGGGGTCCTGTAGCTTCGGGGGGGATCTGTAGCGCCTGACGGGGGTACCTGTAGTCCAGGCATGGGTACCTGTAGTCTGGGGGGGGGGGTATCTGTAGTCCGGGGGCGGTATCTGTAGTCCGGGGGGGGGGGTACCCGTAGTCCGGGGGGGGGGGCGGTACCTGTAGTCCGAGGGGGGGTACCTGTAGTCCGGGGAAGGGGTACCTGTAGTCCGGGGGGTACCAGTAGGCCGGGGACCTAGAACTATTGAGGGGCACATGTAACCGCCGCCTGGAGGATCGATTTTCGGAGACCTCGCGAGGGGCGGTGGGTACGGATGTCTTCGGGGCCCCATGGGGCCCAGCTGCACGCGCATCCACCGCCCGCTGGGGTCCCACGGGACGTCGGTTCCCCGGGCGGCTCACGTGCATCTTTCCCGTCCTCGCACGGAGGAGGCGAGGGAGCCGAGGAGGGGAGGGGGAGGCCACAGCGATGGCGACCCGCGCCGCCCCCCCCCCCCCGCGACCGCGGCCGCGCGGCCCCCCGAGGCGCCCGCCCTCCCCGCCGGAGGGCCTCTACATCGACGACTGCCCCCCGGCCTGGGCCGCCCCCGGGCTCGGCGGCGAAGGCCCGGCGCCCGCCGCCATGGGCCGGGGGGTGGGGGGTCGGGAGCCCTGAGGCGGGGGCCCATGCGCACGGGGGTCAGCCAGAGCGCCCGATCTTGCAGGCTCCTGCGGGGCCAGGGCCGCACCGCGGCCCCGGCTTTTCTTGGGGGGGCGCAGGGTCCCGCAGGACATCCTGCGGGGCATCCTTCGCACTGGGCGCGGGCTTGGGTGCAGGATCTTGCCCAGACATGCGACGCCCTGTTTTTTTCAATGCGGGGTCCCTGGAAGTCCCGACCCTTTCCCCGCGTCCGCTTTTTCATCCCGAGTCGTTTCTTGACGCTCCCGAGGCCCGGCGAGGGCCCCCCGAGGCCGAAGATGGCCAAAAACCTCGCTCTGCACGTGCGGCGTGCCAGAAAGGGCCTCTTGCCTTCGAGGGTCGAGGGAGCTGCCATCTCTTCCTCGGCGGAAGGGCGGCGGGAGGGCGGCGGAAGGTCGGCGGAAGGCAAACTCGGAGGTTGATGGACCTCCTACCCTGACACGTCGATTAGCGAATTTTGCCGTTTTCGGTTCTCGAGAGGGCGTCGCGGCCGTCATTTTTGCGGGTCCAGGCCCGTCGTTTTCGGTCCTAGGCCGTTTTAACTGAAGGGTGGTTTACTAAAGGGAGGTTTGTCCACCGCCGACAAACGAGGCTGCCTCCGCCGGCGGGAGCCGGCAGGAGCTGGCGGAAGGCTGGCGGAAGGCGGCGGAAGTAAAAAGCTGCCCTCCAAGAGATGACAACATTTTTGGGTTCAGAGTTTCCGGAATCCGCCACGTACGAGCGACCCTTCGCAGGAGTGACCTATGGTGCGGGCCCCACTGGGGCCCCGTGATCGCCGAGCGCGATGCGACGGCAGCGTCTTGCGCGCTGAGGTTTGGACCCCCCCCGCGGCCCCCAGGAAGCCGCGCAGCAGATGCCGCTCTTACCCGGGGCCACTCTTGCGTGTAGCCGATCTCCTCTCGGCGCCGTTGCTCTCCCCCTCCAAGGTCCTCGCTTCGCCCCAGCGCCCTCCGTCCGAGCGGAGGAGCATAGGGGAAGAGGAGGAAAGGGGGGATGAGGGGGGATTCCGGCCCGTGGATGCTCGAGGCGCGGCTCTCTTTGTCCAGGATTTGCTTTTGTGATCTTGGACTTTGCAGTGGTTCAGTGGTTCAGGAGAGGAGAGAGAGAGAGAGAGAGAGAGAGGGAGGAAAAGAGAGAGAGAGAGAGAGAGAGAGAGCGAGAGAGAGAGAGGTATCCCAAAGGACGAAGGTTCCTTATTGTCGTTCGCTACATCGTTGTTATACTTCTGTTGTATATCACCTGTCCCTCATGTTTCCTCTTCATTCGTATTCGTCGTTTGCGACCGCGTCCCTGTTGCCATTTTCAGATGTTCTTGCGTGGCCTCCTCCTTGGAGGGCTTTCCGGGAATCCCGCGAGAACTTTTTGGGGCTTCTTGTGATATTTGAGTGCCTATTGGGCTCTATTGGAAGGTTCTTTTTGATCCTTCAGCGCTTCCCTGGGCGCAGTTCTGAACCCCGCCTTAAAATGTATGCTTTGCAAGGTGTGAGAAGTCTAATTGTCCGAAGGCAATCACATAGGCATGGCAAGCTGCAGATGAAGAACGACATATCGTCTTTGGACTGAAGATTCAGACAAGCCACTTGTGTGATAACCAAGTCGAACATCATGCATACGTGAGTCTGTGCATGATAGGGAGGCAACACCATCCGTGTGATCGGAAATCCAGGCACAGCCCCATGTGAAGAATTTGACCAATCGCATGTGTAGGGGTCCAACTAATAAGTCCGAATCCGACGAGCCTTTGTGTTTCCAGCTTCTGGAGCAGTCGTGAGCACAGTAGGGGTGGCACGGACGGAGTGGGATACGAATCCCTGTTATTGGGCGCTTCTGGGTTTTCTTAGCGGCCCTTCTGGACGTCGTGGGGCCCTTTTGGATCGGTTTGGGGCCCTTGTGGACTGTCTCGTGGGGCTTTGGCCGTCGTGGGGCTCTGCTGAGAGCTTCTTGGGGCCGTCTTGGGGCTTTCTGGGGAGCCTCTTGGGGCCGTCTTGGGCCGTTTCGGGGCTCTCTTGGGCCGTCTTGGGGCTATCTTGGGCCGTCGTGTGGCTCTCTGGGGCTGTCTTGGGGCCCTCTTGGAGCTTTGTGGGGGCCTCTGGATCCGTTTTAGGGCGATTTTTGGGGCCTCTTGGATCGTTTTGGAGCCTTGGCGAACCAAACAGCGAGCATGGCTAAACATGTAAGTTTTATTGAAGGAATGGCGCGATTTGGGCTTGTTTGGCGTTCTCTTGGGGCTCTTCGGGGCGTCTCGGGGGGGCCTCTTGGACCGTCTTGAAGCTTTTTTTTTTTTTTTTTTTTTTTTTTTTTTTTTTTTTTTTTTTTTTTTTTTTTTTTTTTTTTTTTTTTTTTTTGCGTTTTTGGAAGTCTCTTGAACAGTCGTGGAGCCATCTGAGGCCGTCTTGGAGCGCTCTTGCGCCGTCTTGAAACTGTATTGGACCTCTTTGGGCCGTATTGGGCGCTCAGGGTGGTCGAGGTTCGTTCAGTGGGGGGGGTGCGCGGGGTCCCTGGCCTTGTAAACATACACAATCGGGAATATACCTGCTTCTCCCGCTGCTCGTACTCCGGCTCTTGCTGCTACCGTTCCTCCTCGTCCTCCTCATTCCTAATCCTCCACTCATCCTCATCCTCGTCCTCCTCGTCCTCGTCCTCCTCCTCCTCCTCCTTCCTACTCCTCCTCGTCCTTATCCTTTCTCCTCATCCTGTTCCTTCTGCTCATCCTGTTCTCGTATCCGACACCTCCCCGTCCAGCTTACACAGCTTCCTGCTCCCGATTGCGCAAAGCACGATATGGGGTCCTTGAGGGGTTCATGTCCCCTACGGCTCCCGGGGGCGGACAGAGAAGGCATCAACACAGTCAGGAGGAGCGGGAGGGGTAGGATGTCAGGTAGCCCTTCTGTCCCTCCTGCTTCCCCACCTTGCTCCCTCTCTTCCTCCGCACCTGCTCTTTCCTCCTTGTCCTGCTGCTCTTCCGCCCTCCGTCCTCCTCTCCTTCCCTGCTTCCCTCCTCTTTTTTCCCCCCCCTGCCCCTGGTACTTCTTTCCGTTCCTTTCTCCTCTGCTCCTGCTCACCTTCCCTTCCATCTTCCAATCCGTCCTTCTTCTCCTGCCCCTGCCCCTCCCCTCCGTCATCCTGCTTCTTCCCCCCTTCCCTTGTCATTCCCTCTTCCCTCCCCCTCCTCCCGCGCCCTCCTCGTCGTCCCCTTGTTCCCGCCTCCTCTACTTTTGCTCCTCTCCTCGCTTCATTTCCTTACCCCTTTCTTCGCCTCCCCCCTGGTCCCCTTCCTTCCCTCCACCCATCCCGCCCCACTCGTTGCCACCCGCTTGCTCGTGCAGTTTCCTCACTCCCCTCCCCCTCCTCCTCCTCCTCCTCCTCCTCCTCCTCCTCCTCCTCCTCCTCCCTCCTCCTCCCTCCTCTTCTCCTCCTCCTTCTCCTCCTTCTCCTCCTCTTCTCCCCCCCCTCGTCCTCCTCCTCCTCCTCCTCCAGACTCGGTCGGGCGGGGTCCCAGAATCTTAGCAGGATTTCAAAGGCGCTCCTCCCTGGATCGTGCCTTTGGGGACGGGAGCGTCAGGAGAGGAGGGCGAGAGGGAGCGGGCTAAGATGGGAGAGCGCCGCGGCCGCGGCGCGCCGCGGGGCGTTCAACGCCGACGTCGTGGCGTCCGCCGTCAGGCGCCGCCCCGCCTCCGCCCCTCCGCCCTTCCCTGCTCCTGTCCCGTCTTGAATCACTTCACTTGGTCATCATGACTGGTTCCTATATATATACCCCCTCCCCCTCCTCTTCCTCCTCCTCCTCCTCCTCCTCCTCCTCCTCCTCCCTCCCTCCTCCCTCCCCTTCCTCCTCCTCTTCCTTTTTCCCCTCCTCCCCCTCCTCTCCTCCTCCTCCTCCTCCTCCTTCCTCCTCCTCCCTCCTCCTCCCTCTCCCTTCCTCCTCCTCCTTTTTCCCCTCCTCCTCCTCCTCCTCCTCCTCCTCCTCCTCCTCCTTCACCCTCTCCTCCTTCGTCTCCCCCTTCTCCTTCCTCTCCGTGGACGACGACGACCGCGACGCGGACGAGGACAAGGACGAGGACGAGGACGACAACGACGACGCCGACGCCGATGCCGATGCCGACGCGGGCGCCGCGCCCGAGGCCACTCCGAGGGCCCTGGTGGCAGCCTCCGCGGCAGCCCCTCGCCTCCGCGGGCCCGGGGCCAGCGGCTGAGCAGCCGCACCGGCGCCTCACCCACGAGGCGGCAGGCCCGCCGCGCCCCGTCCGCGCCCCGTCCTCCATCGTCCTCCTTCGTCATTCGTCCTTCTCCTTCGCCGTCCTCCTCCCTCCTCCTCCTCCTCCTCTCTCCTCCTCCTCCCTCCTCCTCCTCCTCCTCCTCCTCCTCTTTCTCCTCCTCCTCCTCCTCCTCTCCTCCTCCTTTCTCCCCCGTCGTCCTCCCCCGTCCGGCCCCCTTTTCCCACCGTCCTCCCCCCCCCTCCCTCCCTCCCTCCCTCCTCCTCTCCTCCTCTTCCCTCCTCCTCCTCCTCCTCCTCCTCCTCCTCCTCTTCCGCCGTCCTCCTCCCCCGTCCTCCTCCCCCGTCCTCCCCCCTTTTCCCTCCGTCCTCCCTCCTGCTCCGCCTCTTCCTCCTCCGTCCTCCTCCGTCGTCCTTTTTCTTCTTCCTGCTCCCTCGTCCTTCGTCCTCCTCCGTCTTCCTTCGTCCTCCTCCCTCCTCATGATGTGTGAGGCGTGGGAGTCATTTCAAGCATGAGTTGTTGTCTTCCCCGGCTATTCGCGTGTGGCCGCACATAGGCGCTTATAGGCGCTAGTAGGCACTCATAGGCGCCAATCGACGCTAATAGTCTCTAGTAGGCGCTGATCGGCAATACTAGACATTGATAGACACTTATCGGCGCTGATCGGGCGGAGCCTGTCTTTAAATCACTCTCGCACATCATGCACCTCCTTCTCCGTCCTCCGTCCTCCGTCCTCCTCCTCCTCCTCCTCCTCCTCCTCGTGCTCGTCCGTCCTCCGTCCTCCTCCTCCTCCGTCCTCCTTCCTCCTCCTCCTCCTCCTCCCTCCTCCTCCTCCTCCTCCTCCTCCTCCTCCTTAGCCCTTCTGCGCCAAGTTGCGTTGCAGGGACGGTCTTCAGAAGGGCACGCGTTCCTGCGAGCCAAGCGATTTGACAAGATACCTTCTTTCGCCCAGTGCGTCTTCCCGCCATGGCGCCGCCAGGGTCCGCCCAGCGTTCTGCCCCTCCGCGGGCTGCCAGCTGGCCATGGCGTACGGCGCGATCTCTCGAGAACGATTGGGGACACTGGGACTTTTCGCCAGGATCCACTTGGACGTGCAGTTCGTGTGGATGCAAGAAGAATAAACAAGGATGGCAGCAGTGCAAGAACTGCTGGGCCTGGCGTGCGACCCCGAGGATGGACCAGCCATGGCCGCAGCCGCAAGGGGTGTGGGGAGCCGCTGCTGGAGGTCCCGCGCCTCCTGGTTCGTGGGCACCCGCTGGGAGTCTTTATGCTGATGGCCTTCCTCGTCGCCCTGGCCCTGGTGGGGGGGGCACCCCGCCTGCGGGGACCCAGCTCTCCGACATCGACCAGCTGCGTGGGCTCGTCGACGGGTTGCGTCGTATGGGCGACCCCGAGTCCGCTGAGAAGTGGCAGAAGGAGCTCGACATTCGTATTCAGCGCCAGAACGACGAGGCCAAGACCATGGTCCTTCTGGAGCACCAGGTCAACCGTGCCTTCAACGAGATGCGTGCGCTGGAGGCCAAGCTCGGGAAGAGCCTCACCACGTTCGAGCGTTTCGAGGGCGAGCTGGACCAGCAACGTGACCGTGTTCGAACCCTCAGGTCCGAGTTGCAGGTGGCCGGAGAGAAGCACAAGTCGCTCGTCAGCCAGTTGCAGTCATCCGCGGGGTGCGGACAGGAACCCAAGCCTGCTCCACAGCTCAGTATTGACGACCTCCTCAGCGGGAAGACTCTGCCCATCTGCTTGGACAGCCTACTCGCGTCCAGGCTGCGGTGCAACAACTTTTCGGTGATGCTGCTGCGAAGTCAAAGGCGTTCACGGAAGCTCAGGCAGAACAGCTCAAGCGTCTACAGGCAAAGCGTCGCAGAATGGGAGAACAAGATGACGCTCACGCTGCGGGAGGTGCTACCCCTGGAGGTGTGCCCAGTGGAGGGAGTGGCAGTTCTCCAGCCGCACGGGCTGCGCCTCCTGGCCAAGGAGGTGAGGGCGCTGCTGCGCCCGCGGCGGCGCCTGCTGGAGACGGCCCACCAGATCCCGCGGCTGCGCCAGGTGACGTTCGGGCTCGTGCTGACCGAGTGTTGCATGCAGCCCCCCCCCCCCCCCCCGCAGGTCCCGATGCCTGAGGGGGGGGGGGGGGGGGGGGGGGGGGGGGGAAGGGCGATTGCTGCCTCCCGAGGGAGGCGTACATGGTGTACCTGTTCTGAGTCATGAGTCTTCGGCAGATTGCGTTTTTGTCAACTTTTTGGAGTCGGCAGAGGGTCGACCTTACTCCTCCTCCCCAGCATTTGCCACGGGTTTGTTCGAGAATCTGGGTTTGAACGCAGGAGCAGTCGGTGGGGCTGTCTCCAAACTTGTTTCGGCTCGCCGTGCTGTGTGTTTGTAGGCTGACGCCTATGCCGACGGTTCTCGACCTGCCCGCCCTTCTCTTTTGAAAGCTGTTCGCCGCACGCTGGCTTGGGCCAAGTCGGCCCTCATGCGTAGCGACCCTAACCCTCCTCGTAAGTTTTTGGGGGTTCGTGGGCCTCCCATGCCTGGTGCCTCGCCCAGGCTTCAGGAGCAGTTGCTGCGGCCTCTGGAGGCCGACTCTTTCCCGCTGGACCAGCTCGCACCAGTTATCGAGACCTGTAATGTTTCTGGTTGGGGATCTGGGCAGCTTTGGTAGCAGAAGACGGCCGCCGACGTGGTGGTCATGCAGGAGCATAAGCAGTTGCAGCGCCAGCTGGCTTCTGCACCATCGTGGGCTATTCGCCATGGGTGGAAGAGCCTGTGGGTGGCGGCAGTGGCGGCTAGTGGAGGCGGAGCCTCTGCTGGAGTGGCGCTTTTCGTGCGTGAGGCGCTGGGATTGTCCGCGCCGCCGTCTGGCCATCAAATTGTTGCTGGACGAGCGCTGGTTGGCATCGTGGACATCCCTGGGCAAACGCAGCTGGCCGTCATGTCCGCTTATTTCTACGATTGCCAGGACCTATCGGATGAACCTATAGATTTGCTTTGTTCGTGTTTGTCCTTGGGGCAGGCCCTGGGTTGCCCTTTTTTCTTGGGGACGGATTTCAATATGGAGCCGTCCGCGCTGCTTTCGGGTGGCCTCGGGTGTAGGCCAGGTGAAATCCAGTTTTTGGTCCCCGACGGGCATGCTTGCAAGTCTACGGCTGGTCTTAAGCAGTTCGATTTTTTGTTAATATTGCCCCGGCGGATGTTGCTAAGGCTGTTAGCCGAGTCCAGGTGATCCGCGAGTGTAGCCTCACCCCCTATTCGCCCGTGCAGGTGAAGTTGCATCCCAGGCTGGGCCGACTCCATGCCCTGGCCTTTCGGCGTCCGCCGCCGCTCCCCACGTGCCCCTTGGCCCCTGCCATGATTTTTGAGGCGGTTCCCGCGCCTGCGAGGGTCCGCGAGGTGCTGGAGTCGGCTAGGGCTGCGGTGGGGCAGAGGGGCTGGGACAGGGCCCAAGAGGCCTTCGATCGTGCCTATGAGCTTTGGGCGGATGCTGCGGAGCGTGAGGTGTCCGCGGCCACTGGTAAGGTCTTGCCCGTGTGGGGCTCGAGAGGGAAGCCCCCTCGGATGGTTTGGAGGCCCATCTTGAACAAAAAGGTCCTTGCGTCTCAAGGGGCCTCTAGCAAGTCTAATGAGTTGTTCGCTTGCAGGTGGCTGGCCAACATGTTTTGTTACTTCGAAGGCTTCTGGTCTGCGGGCAGCCAGTCGGGCATCCTCTCGGTGCTCCAGGCCTCGGAGTCGCCGCCTCAGTTTTCGCAGTACTTAGGGCCAGCTGCCGGCTATCTGTCAGCGATGCTCGAGTTTATTCGCGAGCTGCCGATGTACGAGGCCAAGGGCGGGCCCGTCTTCGACTGTTTTACCCACCTGGTGGGCACCTTCCAGGTGGTTCTGTCGGAGGTGGAGGCGGTATCCAGGAAGAAAGCTAACCAGGAATGGAGGGAGTGGCTTCTTTTCAAAGCGCATCGGGGGGCCCGACGCGTTCACCTGGTCCTCCAAGGGGGCCTCTCCTTGGACCCTACCACCACCTTGTCCCTGGGCGGGGTTGTGGTTGCGGACCCTTTGTCCTTACTCAAAGCTGAAGCTTCCGAGTTTTCTCAGCTTTGGGGAGACGGGGGGGCGGGGAGTTGGTTCGAGATCGGAGTGGTGGCCCCGCCTCTGCCGCCCGTGCTTGTGGAAGCCATAAGGGATTTTTCTAGGAAGTTTAAGGACGACACCTCTGTCAGTGTGGATGGCTTTCACATGAAGCTCTTCTCTTTGATGAGTGACGCGTCGCTGCTTGTGGTCGCGGACCTGTTTTCTTTTATGGAGCGCGCGGCCTTGATCCCTGTCCAGATTTCCGTCACTCTTCTTTCCCTTATCCGTAAAGCGAGTGGGGGGGTTCCGTCCCATCGGGAACTTCTGTGCCCTGTGCCGTGCGCGTGGGAAGGTTAGGCGCCCGCTGGCCCAGCAGTGGGAATTCACCCACTCTCGTGAGTATTTTGCGGCGGGCCCCTTTGAGGGGGCTCAGGGCGTTGTTTGGTGGCAGGCGGTCCGTGCGGATACGTCCACCTTGTCTAAAGACGAAGCGGCTACGGTGCTGCTTGACCTTTGAAACCATTAACCTGAAAATGTTGTTGTGGCGCGTCAGGCATATGCATTTCTCGATGGCTATCGCTCGGCTGGCGATTGCCATGTACCTCCAGGCTCGATTCTTCGTCCTTAACGGGTTCGTGGATGGGCCCTATTGGGCCCAGGGGGGAATTATTGCGGGATGCACGTTCGCCACTACTTTTATTCGGGTTTATGCCATTCAGGATCTGGACAAGCTTGAGATCCCCCACCAGGTGCATTTTAAGTTGTACATTGACGATTCAGGGGTGAGCGCCACGGGTACTAAGGGATACATCGTGGCCAGCTTGCCGCATGTAGCTCGTCACTTGTATTCGGTCTTAGAGGATGGGGTGGGGGCTAAGGTCCGTCATGACGAAGGGAAGCGGTCGCTGATTTGTTCTTCTAAGGCGCTGGGACGTGAGCTGGCCGCCGAGCTTGGAGGGCTGGCTGGACCTCTTGTCGCGCCCGCGCCGAACCTCGTGGTTGATGATTGTGCTGGTCGGCCCCGTCGAGTCAAGAGACGGAGCGCCAAGCATAAAAAGCGTGAAAGGAAAACCGTGGGTTTCGTTGCTCGGTTGGCCCGTTTGCGGCCCACGATTGGGGGCCGTGTTGCCCGAAACGTTTTTGCTTCTGGGGCCTTGGCGTCGGTGCTTTTCGGGTCCGAGGTCCATGGGGTGACCGATTTCGAGCTTTGGACTTATCGGCGCCAGGCTGGATCTGTTCTGCAGCCGTCGGCCAAGGGCCGATCGTTGACCGCTTTGTTGCTTGCGCACGGAGAGCCGTGTTGGCATGCGAGTGTTGCTCCCATTATCCGCTGGTCTAAGGAGGTCTGGTGGGCCCATCATCGGAGTGTCTCGGGGCCTGTCACGGCTCTTCGGGGGTCTCTGGAGCGCATTTCCTGGACGATGCCTGCCTTCGGGATCCTGGCCACCGATTTGGGGGGGGGGGGGAGCTCAAGCTTATTGAGTTTTCCCCCCAAATGATCCGCGCGCTCTTGCGTAAAGCTGTCTTGAGGGGCCTCGAGTGGGACCCGGGGGCCAGGCTCAATATGAAGGGGAGAGCTTGTGTTGAACCCGTCCTTAGCTACCTCCACAGCTCCAAATATACCCCCTTTCAGAAAGGTTGTTTGAGGGCTCTTTTTTTTGCCAGGCGATCTACACCCGCCAACGGGCGGCCAGCCTGGGTTACGTGCTGCCTGCTACGGTGTGCCCTCTCTGCGGTGATGGCCTAGACACGCTGATACATCGCCTCTGGGAATGCAAATTCCCCGAGGTAGTCGCTTTGCGTGATCAGTTAGGTCGTCAGGATATCCAGGAATGGGCAACTAAGGCGGATGACACCTTGGCCTGTTATGGCGTCTTCCCCCACCCCTCTAACTTCCCGCAGCCCCTCGTGGAGGGGGGCATCAAGGTGGACTGGGTGGAGGAGGGGGGCGACATTGTCAGGAGTTTCGAGGGGGACATGTTTGCGGACGGCTCTTGTACCCGTTACAAAGTTGGCGATTTGAACCGCGCTGGTTGGTCGATTGTGGTTGTGTCCAAAGAAACGGGGAATGCTATTGTGCGAGTGAAAGGTCCAGTGTGGGCGCCGTGCCCACAGACGCCGCAGGCTGCACAGTATCACGCCATGTCAGTTGCTGTGCAGTGGGCGGCGGGCCCTTCTACGATTTTTTCTGATTGCCAGGGCTGTGTGGATTTTGCACAGCTGCCGTGGCCTGAGATGTGCTCGGGCAAGCGCATGTATAGTGGCATGGCCCAGCATTTGAAGGATCACTGGTCTAATGTGCAGCTGGAAAAGGTCAAGGCCCATTTAGACGTCCGTGATGCCACCGATGATCGGGATCGGTATTTGCGGCAAGGCAACGATTGGGCTGATAAGACGGCCAAGGAGGCGGTGCTCTTGCATCCTATGCCGTCGGCCGCCGAGCTCGAGGGCCTTGATCAGGATGTTGCTATTGCCAGAGCCGTCGGCCGACTAGGGGCCAAGTTGCTTTCTCTCTGGCCCCGCTTAGTGTTGGGCCCCACTGTCCAGCGTGTTCCTCCTCCCCCTGTGGAGCGTCAGCAGGGGGAGAAAATGTGTGCCCATCAGTGGAACTGGGTGGGTACCTACTGGCAGTGTGCTGCGTGTCTGCGAGGCAAGCGCGGCATGCCTTCGACCCAGCCACCTGCTGGGAAGTGTGGCGCTGTCCTGAAAATTTCACCTGCCAGGCTTCGCGCGCGCGGACGCGTGTGCGTGCTGCTCGTTTGCCCGGACGGGTCCTTCATTTGTATTTGTCACAAGTGTGGGTATATGACGTCGGGGGGCCAATTGAGGAACCTCGACAAGAAGTGTGAGCCAGACAAAGTGGCCACGCACAGCAATCCGTGGAATAAGTTGAGGAAGGGGCTCCATCCGAACAAGAGTGGGGTCTCTGCCGATTTAAGCACGTTTTGCCATCTTTAAGGTTTTGCTTGCGTGCCCTTCTTTCTTCCCAGCACGGCCCGATGCGTCTGGCCCTTTAGGCAGGCATCCGTGCTCTACCCCACATCTGGGGCGAGGTCTCCAGTCGTCCTGGCGCTTGCTGCACCAGGGGCTGGAGGCCTCGTCGTCCTTGTGTGGGTGGTCGTGTTTCTTTTTTTGTGTGTCTCTCCGCTTTTTATTCTTTCGTGGAGTATGGGCTTTACATCTGGGGCGAGGTTTTGTCGTCCTGGCGCATCAGCACCTGGGGCAGGCCTCGTCGTCCATTTGTTGGCCTTTCGTATGCGCTAGGTTCTTCCGTGTCGCACGTGTGCCAGGCACCCCGCTTCAGGGGGAAGATGCGCACATAGGTGTGAAGGTTTTCTTCGGTGGAGCACGAGGGTAAAAGGTATCCCGACTGTCGCTCCAATGGCGTATGCTGTGGCCAGGTGTGTTGTCCCTGGCCCCAACGCCTGGCCCTCCACTCTGTTCGTGCGCGTGCACGCGTGCGTTTCGTGTGGTGGGGCCTACTGCTCTGTGTTTCGAAGGCTATCGCCCCATTGTCTTTTGTCGGAGGTGTTGCTGTGGTCAGGAGCTCAGGCTCCTAGCCCCAACACACTCGCAGCCCTGCGCCTGGCTGAATTCCGCCTGTCCTCTTGTACAGTCGAGGGCCTGCGGGCTTTGAGGCTTCCTCTAGCAGGATCCTGCTTGTGGCAGTGCTACCCGCCTAACTCTGGTGGGTTCTTTGTCGTGCGTCCTCCTGTGTCGAGGGCCCCTTTTTCTTGTTCCTCGTGAGGAGGACTGAGGCACTGTGCCCTGCAGTGCCTCAGATAGGCCCTTGTCCAGGTGTAGCAGGGTCCCCTTGGTCCCTGTGTGCCTGTGAGGGGCCACTCAGCGGTGGGTCTCTGTTGTCTGGTCTCGCGGAGCGCCCAGGCACACCCACCTCTCTTTCGCAGATGAATACCGTGCCGACCGTTCAGTGCGGTCGGGCACGGCTCGTTTGCTGATTTCCCTCAGGGCCTCGCCCACCCTGAGTGGTGTATGTGGGCTGCAGCATGGTCCCATGCAAAAAAATCCTCCTCCTCCTCCTCCTCCTCCCTTCTCCCTCCTCCTCCTCCTCCTCCTCCTCCTCCTTTCCTCCTCCTCCTCCTCCTCCTCCTCCTCCTCCTCGTCCTCCTCCTCCTCCTCCTCATCCTCCCTTCCTCCTCCTCCTCCTCCTCCTCCTCCTCCTGAGCCCCCTCCTCCTTCTCCTGGGGCGAAGCTGGGGGCGGGCTCCGCCCGTCCCCTCCCGCCGCGCTCCCACGCCCGAAGGAAGGAACATAAGGAGGAAAAGCCGGAGGAGGAGGACGAGGGAGGACGGAGGAGGAACGAGGAGGAGGAGGAGGAGGAGGAGGAGGAGGAGGAGGAGGAGGAGGAGGAGGAGGAGGGAGGAGGAGGAGGAGGAGAGGAGGAGGGAGGAAGAGGAGGAGGAGGAGGAGGAGGGAGGGAACAAGAAGGAGGAGGAGGAGGAGGAGGAGGAGGAGGAGGAGGAGGAGGAGGAGGAGCGGGAGCAGGAACATGAGCAGGAGCAGAGGCAGCTTACATGCACGACTCTCCCCCCGCCGCCCATCCAGTTCGTGCGTCGGTGGGGGGGATGAGGAGGAGGGGCGGACCGCTCGAGGGCTTCGGTCGCGGGACAGTCCGAAGGTCCAGGACCCAGTTAACGACCAGCGGTGCACACCCAGCGTCCCTGGCCTCCCGATCCCCGACTCTCCCTCCGGAAAAAACAACTGGTCGCTTAGAACAGACCCTGAGATCCTGGCGACTCAACTTTTTCGAGCCGGGCGTTTTCGCTCGGTTTCGGGCCTTCGGACCCTCACATATCGATGCGGCTCGAACACTGACGCAGACAGACTGGGTTCAGGGATCCGGTCGCGTTTTTTTTTTTTTTGTTTTTGTTTGTTGCG
>CAUYUJ010004647.1:240556-250556 GCA_963575745.1 Prorocentrum cordatum
GCCTCCTCGTCAAGCGGCCTGACGAGTACAGGCCGTAGTTTGGTATCGTTTGGTATCTCTTGGAAGCGAGGGTGGTCAAAAGGGAGGTAGGTTTGTTTTCCCCCTAACAACGGCCTTCGGGTGCTCTTGTTTTTTGTTTTTTTTTGGGGGGGTCGTCGTCGGACGCAGGGTCGGCTGCTCCCTGGGGCTCTCTCCTGTCCCGGGGCGCGTCCCAGCAGCTGCAGGCTTTGTGGTGCTGTTGTTTGTTGTTGTTGTTGTTGTTGTTGTTGTTGTTGTTGTTGTTGTTGTTGTTGTTGTTGTTGTTGTTGTTGTTGTTGTTGTTGAACATTATTCCTTCTAAAGAATTATTATTGTTGGGACCCCTGGTGCGCGACCTCTGCGCCGCGCCTAGGCCGCAGCTACATTTTCATCATTTTTTCGCGAAAGCTTCAGAAAAGTGGATGAGCTCCGGATCCGGTTTTTTGTTGACGCTCGTTTTCCCTTGCAAAAAACAATAGAAAATGAAAATTCTTGTTTTTACTTGATCAAATTGCAAGAATCCCTTGCAAAAAATAAGGTAAAGTGGACATTCGTGCGCGCAAGACGAAATCCTTCCAAAACCTTAGGTTTCGTAACGATTTTAACATAAAAACATCAAAAACCCAATGGTTTTCTCAGAAAAAATTGTCAAAATGTCCTTCCGCGCGCTCTTGCGGATTCCTAGGAAACCCACCAGATTTTAAACATTTCTGTTAAAAGGGCCTTTGCGAGGAACCTTTTCAGGTGCTTCGACCTTCTGCAACAACGGTTGCGAGCCTACGAGGGCCACCATCCCTTGCAAAAAATGACACGAAGTGCACATGCGCGCGCTCCAAGTTGGCTCCAAGAGTGTACTCCACGCCAGTGTAGTATCCACGATCGTCCGCGCGCCACGAAGTGAAGTGTCCTGACGTCATAGGGCGGGAAGCTGGGTGTGGGTGGTTCCCGAGAGTCGTGTGGATGTTTGGTAGAGCTTGCATTGCCCCCCCACGAAGTGGGGGTATTGGCTGGCGTCGCATGAAAACCCTGGCACTGGGGAGAACACTGAGCGTTCGGGTAAAATGATTGTTGTTGTTGTTGTTGTTGTTGTTGTTGTTGTTGTTGTTCGTGGGGGGGTGCCGGGCACTTTTGTCGGAGCGACTCGAGGGGTCCCCAGAGTTTTTCGGATGTGGATAGACCTCCTACCCTGGCACGTCGAGTAAGGAATTGGCCGTTTTCGGTTCGCGAGAGGGCGTCGCGGTCGTCATTTTGCGGGTCCAGGTCCGTCGGTTTCGGTCCCGGGCCGTTTTCATTAAGGGGAGGTTTACTAAAGGGAGGTTTGTCCACCGCCGAGTTTTGTTCGCCCCCAACGTGTTTTCGGTCCCAGGGTGTCTGCCGGGGTCCCGCTTTTTCTCGGTACCATGCTTGTTCGGTTCCGAGCACGAGTGCGCCATCCATCGAATGATAAGAAACGGCAGGCCGTCTTCGGGCCCAAAATGGGGTCGGAGGCGTGGCGCTGCGATGGGAGGAGCCCCGCCCCCCTCTTTTCTCCTGCCTCCAGCCTCGCCTCCCTCCCCTCCCCGTTCCTCCTCCCCCCTGGTCTGCAGAGACGGTGGTTTTGCTGCTCACCGAGCGCGTTCCACTGATCGCAAAGTGCCTACTCGCAAACGTTAGGAAAAACATGTCTTCATCTATGGAGTGTATCGTAAGTGCCCCGCGGCGGATCCGGGCCACTTGCGAGTAGCAGCTTTGTGAGCAGTGGAACGCGCCTGCTCAGCTGCTGTTCGAGAGATGTACGGTGGAGGCGTTTGTCAAGGAATAGTCCCAGGAGGCCTTGGAGGATTCCTTATCCAATAAGGGCGGCGGTGATATTCATGGCCGAAACACGATTGGAGTTCCACTGGCTTCCAGACCGTGGATTCCTTATCTGAAGGTTCCTTGTCCAATGCCCAACACCATAGCCGTTTCGGCGCGAGCTGGATTTCTTGAGCTGGAGACAGCTCGCGTTTGTGCCCACTTACTTCGAAGCGGCGTAGTGGGCACGAGCCAACCTTCACGACGACGGCCCCACCCGCGGCAGCCCGCGGGCCATGGCGCCGGCACAATCGGACCCTGGCATCATCCCAGGCGCGCGGAAGACACCCCTCTGGTCTTGCTCCTGCGGCTGTGATGGCAACTGGGCGTCCAGGACGCGCTGCCGCCAGTGCTGGAAGGCGGCTCCCACCCACGTGGTGCAGGCAGCCAAGCTCTCGGCAGCAGCAGCCAACGGGCCAGCACCCAGCACGTCTCGCCCGCGCGGGGCCTGGGCGCAGGGCCCGCCAAGACAGGGACAGCTTCTGGCGCAGCTGCAGCAGTTGCAGAAGCAGGTGGCAGATCTCAAGGGCGAGGCCCCGCCCCCGACGGAGCCCTGGAAGGGGCGCAAGCCCCCGCCCAGGAAGTCGGCCGAGGCGAGTGCTGGCATCTCCTTCAAGGACGTGCGCACCTTCTTGGCGAAGGAGGGGCTTGACACCAGCGCGGTGGAGGAGGCAGAGAAGGCTGCGGAGTCGAAGACGCTTGAGAGCAAACAGCCTACTGCTTAGACGCAGCGCTGGAGGGTCAAGGCCATGCGCGACAAGATCAAGAAGCTCGAGTCCCGCGGGGCAGCCATCTTGGAGCAGCAGGCCGCACTCGACAAGGAGCTCCAGGAGCTCAGGGCTTCGCTCGGTGACGAGAACCACAAGCTCTCCGAGGGGGAGGCCAAGTTGGTCAAGCTGCAGGCCAGCGAGTTCCCCGACCCGATTCTGGCAGTTGCAGCTGGACTGGACGAGGACGTCGCCGCCAGCCAGGAGGCCAAGGACGCCCTCGCGGTCCTGGCCCGCTTGCAGACCGCAGCCAGCGTCAGCAAGAAGGCAGCTGCCGCTGCCAGGGCCGCTGCTGCTCCTCCTGGTCCTGCTGCTGGGGAGGCAGACGCAGGCGGCGAGCACAAACCAGTGCCAGAATCAGACGACATCGACATGGAGCTGCTGGGAGGAGAAGGCTGGGAGGAGAAGCGCGAGGAGTACGCCGCAGCCTCAGCAGCACTCCGTGAAGCGACCCCCGAGCAGCGAGATGAGGCCAAGCGCAAGCTGCGCGACGCCTTGGACGCGCTCTGGGCTGCAGGCAAGCGGCCGCGGCACCTTTGACCCCAGGCCCAACGGGAGCCTGGGGGAGCAGCGTGGCCAAGGGACTGGCGGTCCGCAGTCCAGCCGAGGGCCCATAGGTAATAGTGGGTTGCTCTTTCAGGATGGCGGGGCTACAGGCTCGGGCGTGAGTCCCCCCTTGGACCTCGTCTGCACGGCGAAGCGCCGCCCCCAGCCCAGGGCTGAGGCGGCAGGCGCGGCTGTGCCCGCCGCGGCCGCCTGGCTCCAGCTGGCCAAGCTGGTGCGGCCTTCGGCGCAGCAGGGCGCCAGCTTCCTCAGCATCAACGGCTCCACTTGGGCCGAGTCCCAGACGGCCCTCGAGCAGCTGCTGGGCGAGAAGGTCAGGGACGACGTGTACCTCATCCAGGAGACCCGCTTCACCTCGGCGCTTGCTGAAGGCTCGGCCCGTGCCTGGTGCAAGCGGAACGGCATCAACGCGGCCTTCGGAGAGTGCCGCAGCACAGGGACGGCGGTCCAAGCCGTCTCTTCGGGGGTCGCCGTGCTGGTCGGTGAGCACCGCGGAGTGGCCTCGATCGACCAGGGCTGGGGCCAGCGCGCCTCAAGGATCGTGGCGAGGCGCGTCGCCTTCGGGGACCTGGTCGCGGTGTGCGTCAGCCTGTGCCTGCAGTGCTCGGTCAAGCTCAATGAGGCCAACGTGGACCTCTTGAGTGAGCTGCAGGGTTTCCTCCTGGGCTTGCGGGGGCCCTTCGTAGTGGGGGCAGACTGGAACTTGGAGCCCAGCCTCCTCAGCAGCTCGTGGTGGCCGCGCGCGGTGGGGGCGGTGATAGTGGCGCCTGACGAGCCGACCTGCGGAGATAGCACATGCGACTTCTTCGTGATCTCGGACGTCCTGGCGGGGCTAGGGCCGAAGGTGTCGGTGCTCAGACAGGCGACTGCGCACCCGCACGCCCCCGTCAGGCTCACTTTCGAGAAGCTGAGCAGCCAGGCAGGTGTCTGGGCGCAGAAGGGCCCCAAGCCTTTCGAGCTGCCTGCGGCGAAGCAGGAGGGGATCCAGCCTGAGCCAGAGGAGGAGGACTCGCTGACGGACTGGAAGGCGCCGCTCCTGGACGAGAGTGGGAGCCCAAACAAGGCGATCATTGAGTTCTTCGACCAGGCTGAGGATCGCCTGATACACCTCTTCGGCATCAAGGGCGGCGCCAAGTACAGAGGCAGGGCGCAGGGGCTTACGAGGGTACCCAAGCAGCTCATTCACCTCCTGCGCTCGGAGGAGGTGCGCAGGGCCAGCCCGCTAACGCGCTGCTGGATCACCTTGGGGCGCCTGGCCACTCAGCTGGCGGCCGCGGCGTCGGTGCCCCACCCCTCGCCTGGGCACCACAAGCACGTCAAGCGTCTGCAGGAGGCCGCCCTAGGCTTGGTCCCCAAGTTTGAGGCAGAGGGCTGCGAGATGTTCGGCGGCGCCAAGATGGCGGCGATGCTGGCGGAGATCTCGGACAGGTCGCAGCAGGGTGGCATCTTCCTCCAGGCCATCGGCGCCGCCTCTGAGGTCAAGCGCAGGGAGGGCGTGAAGCTCGCCAGGCAGCGCTGGAAGGAGTTCATGGCCGAGGCCCTCAGTGGGAACGGCAAGGGCGCCCACGCGATCAGCAGGCAGGCCAACCTCGAGACCTGCTCCATCCTCGGCCCTGGCCAGGGCGAGCCCCCCAGTCCCGCTGGTCGGACAGCAGGCCCTGGACAGGGTCCTTCAGGAGTGGAAGGCGCTCTGGCACAAGGAGGGCTCCGCCAGAGTCCGCCCCGAGAACTGGGGCGAGCCCTTGGGTCTGGACGCCATCACGGCGGAGGATGTGCTGGCAGCGGCTAAGGCCTTTCCCAGGAAGACGGCTCTGGGATGGGACGCCTTCCGCCCCAGGCTCATCCTCAGCTTAGGCAGGGTGTGCGCGGACAGGCTGGCTGAAATCTTGACAGCCTGGGAACGGCACCCCCGGCCGTCGGAGCTTTTCACCGCGATCATCGTCTTCTTGGGGAAGTCCGACGGGGGCCGCCGCCCGATCGGGCTCCTCTGCATGTGGCTGCGCATCTGGGGCCGCATCAGGCGCAAGTACTGCGCGGGCTGGGAGCGGGGCCACAAGCTCCCCGAATACTGGGGGGCAGACTCGGACACCTGCTGCGACAGGGCGGCCCACGTCCACAACCTCCTGCTCGGCCTGGTGCGCGAGAAGAACTTCGAGGCTGCGTCGGTCTACTTCGACATCAGCAAGTTCTACGAGCAGATCAGCCACGGGCTGCTCCTCGAAGCGGCGCGGGGCTGCGATTTCAACACTGGGATGATCCAGGCGCCGTGCGTGCTGTATTCGGGCCCCCGCAGGGCCAGGGCCGGCCTAGCCTTCAGCGAGCAGCTGGTCATCGACGACACCGTCATTGCTGGATGCTCCTGTGCGACGACCAGGGCGAGGATCATGCTGTACGACCTCCTGCTGCAGTCGAGGAAGCTGCTGCCAATTGGCAGGGTGGTCAACGTGATTGACGACATCTCGGGCCACGGCATCGGCACGCGCAGGCTGGTCGTCGAGCAGATCGCCAGGTTCGCGAAGGGCGTCGCCACCATGCTGGGCGACAAGCGGCTCCCCATCAACTGGGGAAAGACGAAGGCACTGGCCTCCTCGGCGAAGCTGAGGAGAGAGCTGCAGCAGCACGCCGACTGGGTCCTCGCCGACGAAGCCTTCGTCGCTGGCCACCGCGACCTTGGTGGCGACGCGACGGCGGGCAGCCGCCGCAGGGTCGGGACGCAGGTGGCCAGGGAGCTGGCGGCGCTGCGGCAGGGCAACAACCTCACCAGGATCTTCGGCTCGGGGATGAGGCAGGCCAAGATCCAGAGGGCAGGCCCCGCTGCCAAGGCCCTGTGGGGCTCGGCCATCAACGGGATCCCGCCTGGGCGCATGAGGGCGCTCAGTATATCTGCGGCGAAAGCCGCCTGCAACCTGCCGACGGGCGCGGCGCTGACCTTCTGCTTGCAGTGCGCGCCCCAGGGCTGGAGGCAGGATCCGCTGGTAATTGCGACGGGCCTGGCTGTCCAGGCTTTCGTGGCCATGAGCTGGTCTGGCCAGGCCTCTCCTGCCGCCGTGCAGGCCTGCCTCAGGGACAGCAGCCGTCTGGCCTCGCTGCAGAGGCCGTGGGCCGCGGTGCGCGACCCAGTCTCGGCGCTGGTGCTCACGCTAGGGCGGGTCGGCTGGGGTCTCAGAGCTGGCGGACGCGTCCTGACCGACAGGGGGGGCAGCGAGTTCGATGTCAAGAGGTTCTCGCCCGCCTTCCTCGCCGCCAGGGTCAAGGAGGACACGCGTCAGGCGGCGTCGCTCGAGGAGTACGTCAGCAGGCCCGAGACCTTCTGGCAGTGGCGGCTGCCGCCGTGGTGGACGCCGATCAACCAGCTCCTCGGCGCCAAGGAGTCGGAAACCTGGACGGCTCACCACAAAGGCTGCTTGAGACGCTTGGCGTCGCTGGCCAGCTGGCCCCAGGCCCGACTGGCGAGGCATGGGCGAGAGATCGACCCGCTTTGCAGGCTCTGCGGCGCCGCCCCTGGGGCGATGCACCACAGGCACCACGTGTGCCCAGCCTGGGCGACCTGGAGGCGGGACTACTGCCCGTGCCAGGTGAGACAGGCAGCGGAGCAGGCCCACCGCATGGGGCCCCCCTTCGACGAGCTCTTCAGTCAGGGGCTCTTCGCCGACATCAGCCTCCTGGTGGCCAGGCCTGCCTGGGATGACAGCTGGGCGAGGCGATCCTGCGGGTGGGGGGGCGGCATCTTGGTGGTGCCCGACGGGTCCTTTGTCTTCACCGACGGCTCGTGCCTGAACGGGGACTTCCCGCGCGTCAGGAGCGCTGGCTGGGCCGTCATAGTTTACGGGCCCGAGGGGGGGCCCATCTCCGAGGCGTGGGGCGCCGTGCCCCCCAGCGACCTCCCGTCGCAGACGGCCGAGGCGGGAGAGGACTTCGCTGCCGCCATCGGCCTCGCCGACATCATCGGGAACTACGCGCTGCTCAGCGACTGCTTGAGCACGGTGAAGGCTGCTTCCAACCTGACCGCGGCCTGTGGCCCCAGCTCCCTGCACGCCCACGTGTGGGCCAGGGTGGGCGATGCAGCGGAGGGCGTCGCCATGCGCCACGTGCCCGCCCACCGCGCCGAGGCCGCGGTGCAGGGCGGGGAGCTCACCCTCTTCGAGCTCGTGGGCAACAGGCGCGCCGACACCAGGGCAAAGGAAGGAGCGGCATTCCACGCCATCGCGGAGCAGGACGCCCTGATGCTGGAGGGCTGCCTAGCTCGGGCGAAGGAGGTGGCCAGGTGCGCGGCGGCCCTCGAGGTGCACATCACCGAGTCGGGGCTCAGGGATTCCTGGCCGCTCACCTCCCTGGACCTCGTGGACCTGGACCCCTTCGCTCCGTCGCCCGCCCTGGAGCAGCTGCTGGAGGCCGAGGAGTCGACTGCCCGTGGCCCCAGCGGATTGGCGGCCTTGGGGGCGGCAGCAGCGCTGGCGACGGCAGCGGCGGCCAGCCAGGGAGCACAGGCCCAGGGCCAGGTCGACGCGAAGGTCCGCAAGAGGAAGGAGGCAGGCGTGGGGCCCGTCGGGCCCAGTGAGCCAGCCGCTGACGCGTCGAGCGCGTCGGCGGCCTTGCTTCGTGCGGTCCAGCGCCGCCGCGCAGAGAAGGCGGAGCGGGCAGCGCCCTCGGCCGCGGGCGCACTGAGCCTGCCCCCGTCGGCTGTGTCGCAGCCCCCTCCCCCTCCTTCCTCAGGGGCCTCCCCTGCTGCTGCGGCCGCCGCCCAGCCTCCGCGAGCCCCCTCGGGCCCTGCTGGCCAGGTGAGGACTCCAGGGCCCCTTTTTGAGACCCCCGACTCTGGCCGAATGTCGGGGGGCTCAATTTCGAGTTTTTCGCGAGCCCGCCCGTCCCAGGACGACCCTGTCGAGTCGGGAGTCTGGGAGGTCAACGGCCACCGTCTTCGGGAATCCCGCGCTTCAGGCGGTGATGGCCCTGAGTTTTTGGTTTGTGTTGCGTGCTGGATGTATTGCCTGAAACCCCAGTACTGCCACAGGGGCCTAGCCAAGGCCTGCAGCGGGGCCCAGCGCGCTGACGACCCCAGGTCCAAAAAGGGCTCCAGGGCGCAGGCGCGTAACGATTTCGCGAAGTCGCTCTTGCCTGGGAAATCCAAGCAGCCGATCGACCAGCTGGCTCGGCCCACAGCGGCCACCCGTGCCAGGTGGGCCGAGGCGCTCGGCACGGTCGCGGGCCCTGAGGGCATGGAGGACCTTGTGGCCCCTGCAGGCTCCAGAGCCCCCGCCGTGGAGCCCCCAGAGGTGCGGGATCGGGCGCCCGCCCCGCCTGCCCCAGGGAGGCTGTTTCGCCCAGGGCTCGAGGGGGCCCTGGGCTCCTTCGGCTTTGCCAGCGCTGCTGAGGCTCAGGGGCGAGGCAGGGCCGCCAGGGCGGCCAGGATGGCGGACCCCAGGCCTGCTGTCGGTCAAAGCGCGGAGTGACGGTTGCCGCGCTTCGGGGTCTGGTCCTGGTGGGCTGCGGGCCCGTGCAAGCTCTGTTTGCGGGGCCGTAAGACGGCGTCTGAATTTGTCTGTGCATGATAAGCCCCAGGGTGATAGGATAAAAAAAATGCCCAACACCATCCGTAGCCATTTTGGCTCAAGTCCGCTCGGGCGACCGCGGCGCGGGCGGCTGAGAGGTGGCGTCGGGGGGCTGCCCGCCAGGGAGGCGGCCCATGCGCGTGGAGGGTCAGGCCCGGCTCGGTGCCACAGCGGCGCGGCGCGAAGCGAGACGCAGGCGGCTGATGGCTTGTGAAGCTGGTCTACGCCGAGCTCTTGGGGACAGGGGCGGAGCCGGGCCCGGTTCGTGGAGGGATCGCGAGGCGGCATCCCGCCCAGCCGTGAGAACGGCGGCTGCAGGAAGGAGAGTATGTGGGAGCTCCCGACTTCGCCGCAACGTGGCGCGGCATGCTGCTCAGCCGCCAGCCTGCGGGTTTGCACGGGCCTCGAGGGCGGCCCTCACGTTGGCGGCAACGGGGCCACGGCTGGCGGCCTCTGGCGGGGGCGCGTCTGGGCCCGTGTGCGAGGAGCTGGAGGTGCAGAGGCAAGGAGCAGGCGGTGACGCGGACAGAGAGCTGCAGCCCACCGCGGAGGTTTGGCAGCCGCTCGCGGCGCGCCCGTTCCAGCAGCTGCAGCCCCATGCCCCAGGCCCGATGCCCCAGGGGTCTGGTTCGTGCGCGACTAGGTCGTCGAAGGCCGCGCGCTGGCATCCGGGCAGGGCCTGGAAGCTGGATGGCGGCTGGCGGCTGGCGGCTTTCGCTCGCGAAGGCAGTGGCTGGGTCCAGTCGAGCGCGGAGGACGACGTCTTCGTGGACCCTCCCGCTTCCCCTCCTGGGCCTGGCCTGGACAGGAGCGTCACCCACCGCGTGCAGGAGGATTGCGATCGCATGGACTTCGAGGTTGTCGGGGTCGTCCGCGACGCGGAGGGCATTGGCTTCGGCGAGGAGGAGACGACTCGTCAGACGATGACTCTTCGGAGTTGCAAACGCGGGAGGAGTACGAACAGGAAGAAGCCGAGGGCGAGTTGGTGAGCGGCTCCTTCGGTCCTCAGTCGGGGGCCGAGGCGGATGCCGAGCTCAGCGGCCTCGTGTTCGGCATCCTGGAGGGATTCGACTTCTCCATGCTCCACTACGTCGACCCCTGCTACGAGCTACTCATCAGAGCGGTATCCACTCGCCTGGAGGTCATGGGCGTTGCGCGGTCGCCCTGGACTGATTGCGGGGTTCAGGCCTTCGTACGTGGTTGCGTGGGGGGGCGCGGGCGCGAGGAATGCGGGCCCCAGGAGGGCGAGCCATGGCCATGAGTGGCTTG
>CAUYUJ010004647.1:255556-279478 GCA_963575745.1 Prorocentrum cordatum
GCCGGCGGCAGCTGGGAGCAGCGTACTCAGAGGAGGAGGAGGAGCGAGGAGGAGGAGGAGGAGGAACGAGGAGGAGCGAGGAGGAGCGAGGAGGAGGAGGAGGAGGAGGAGGAGGAGGAGGAGGAGGAGGAGGCGGAGGAGGAGGAGGAGGAGGAGGAGGAAGAGGAGGAGGAGGAGGAGGAAGAGGAGGAGGAGTAGCGAGGAGCGAGGAGCGAGGAGCGAGGAGGCGAGGAGGCGAGGAGCGAGGAGCGAGGAGCGAGGAGTGCGAGGAGCGAGGAGTGCGAGGGTGGTCGCAGCGCTGGCCACGCTCGGCACATGCATTTTTGGCTAGGGGTTGCCGCGCAGGCCTCGGCGTGCCATGGCACCTCTGCGCGTTTGGTGTGGGGGCCTCTGCCTCCACCCGCCAGACGCTCGTGCCCGCCGAGCGGGATTCCTCGACTCCATGTCGGCCTGGCTCCTTTCAGGAGGAACGAAACACGCACAGACACAAACAAACGTCGATTTCCAGGAAACTATGGGAAAATATGGGAAGTGGAGGAGGATACGGAACTCCAGAACAGAAGGACAAGTACGGGGAACCCAGGGATTAAGTGTCTGTCTATTTGTGCGTTGCGTCCTTGGGCGTCTTCATCTTTGCCCCTCAGGTTCGAGACTGCATACACATGTGCGCCTGGACCATCGGACACTGCCGAGGAGGAAGGGGGGGAGATGTTGGTCAAGAGGCAGGTAGAGGATGGGGGCAGCAGAGCTCGGGGTTGAGCCTCCGCGCGGGCCGCACTTCTTGTTCCGAGTGCCGCTCTCGCTGTGGCGCTGGCCGCACTCTTGGCTCACACCGGGTCCATAGCAGCAGAGCTGGCGACATTCTGGCGCGGAGTCGGGTTCTCGCGTGCGTTGGCCAGATTTGTATCTTCCCCTTTCTGCTCTCGCGTTCCACTCCCCATCCAGCTACCACTGCGGCCTTCCTGTCCTTCAAGGGGGTGGTCGAGGGGCTTGTCCAGATCCGAGTCCGAAGCAGAATGCGATTTCGAATCCGAATTGGAGTTCGAACCCGAGTCCGAACCCGAATTCGAGCCTGACTCTGAGTCAAATGTCGAAGTTAAATGCTGCCTGAGTCCCGAGTCCGTGTCAGTGGCCGACTCAATGTCCGAACCCGAACGCGAATCTAAGTACATTTTGGTGTAGTAGCTGATCGTGTCAGTGTGCTTGCTCGAGTCGTCACCATGTTTGGCCATTGGCCGGCGCCATAGTTACCTGGACTTCTTGATTCCTGATCACGCGATAAAGCCACTTCTGTCTTCTCCCATTCTTGGGCTCACCACCCTCCCCACGGCTGAGGCGTGAACGACTTCAGCTGGATGCAGCGCTGCAACAGCCTGCTCGCGGCACAGCCGTTCGCCCAAGCAGTTCCAGAGGAGTGGGCTGGGAGCTCCATGCAGCGAGTCACTACGCCTTCGTCGCTCTAGCCCCCTCCCCGCTCGTGTGCGACGACCGTATCCTCATCCATGCCCTGGCGGTCTGGACAGCGAGGCGCGATCCCATGGATGTGCGGTCCCATGCGCGCGCGCTCGGCACATGGGCACGGGACATCCACCCGACGCCGCCCCGTATCCATGGGGGTCGCGGCCGCGGGGGTCTGTGACCCGAGGCCGCGGATGTGGACATGCTCCCCGCCGCGGCAACCCCCCGCCACTGTGCCAGCGCGGCCGTGGCCTGTCTGCGGAGCGGGGCCGATCGGGACGCGGCTCTGCAGTGCTGCAGCGTCGCGCGGGGCCGCAGCATTCGCACGACTGTCGCCCTGCGCTTGGGTGCTTTCTCTCGGAGGCTTCGACGGAGGCTCCCTCGGGGGGGGGGCCGCTCGTGGGCCTGCCGTGGGCCCCTTCGGGGGCTTCTGCGGGGTCCGGGGCCGTCCTAGGGCGAGGTGCGGAGCACCCCCGAAGGGGCGCGGTTGCTCGACCCCTTGGGGTGGTCACGCCGGAGCGCATCTTGGCGCAGCCTTTGGGCCCCCTCGGGGCCGTCTTGAGGGGGTCTTGGAAGTCTTGGGGCCCTCCTGGGGCCGCATAGGGAGCTCCTTGGGCCTTGGGGGTCTTTGGAACCTTTCCGATGACGCCCTCTGAGCTAGAAGGGCATCTGGCAACACGTTTTTTTCCTATCCCGGCGGCTTTTCATGGTTTTCGGACTTCAGGGCTTCGCTGGAGGCTTCGTTGGGGGCTTCTTGGAGCCCCTGGGGGCATCTTGAGGCTTCTCGGAGATGCCTGAAAGCCCTGAAAGATGTTCGGGCTTTCGTTGGCTGGTGCAGAGGCCGTCTGATCGGCTCGAGGCCGTCTCGGAGTTCTCTTCCCTAGTGCGTGTCCCTGCTGCTCCTACTGCTCCACCTGCTTCACCTTGTCCGCCTAGCCCACCGACTCCACCGAATCTGTCCACTCCAGTTGCTCCGCCTGCTCCACCTTCTCCATCTATCCCACCTGCCCCGCTTATCCCACCTGGTCTGCCTACTCCACCACACTCAGTTCGCCTACTCCTGCGCCTCCTTCTCCTACTTTTACGTTAGTTTAAGAGGCTTACGCCATTCCGCCGACCCCCAACATGTGGATGGACGGACGTACTTCTTTCCGCTTCCCGTATCTCCAGCAGCCCACATCGAATGGATGTCCAGGCGAGCAGTCGGGATAAAAGAAATATCGAAGACGCCTACGGCGAATCACCGCCGCCCCCTGCCTTTTTGGAAACGCCTATGTGGCCGAACGTTGTGGCCAGAGGCCTGCCAAGCTATCGGACCATGTGTTCCCCGAATCGGTTTGGACAGCGTCGGGGAACACGGTGGGCGAGGCTGGGCCGACTTGGGCCTTTCTTGGGGTGCTCCAGCTCCGTCTCGGAGGCCATCTTGAGCGTCTTGGAGGCCTCTTGGGCCGTCTTGGGAGCCTTTTGGGGCCGTCTTGGGGGCCTCTTGGGCCGTTCTGGGGCCATACTGGAGACCTCTTGGGCGATCTTTGGGGGCTCTTGGGCCGTCTCGGCGGGCCGTCGGAAGGCCGAGCAAAAAGCAAATGCCAGACTCCTTCAACAACTCATGGGAAATCAATGAGTTTGGCCATTTCGGGCCTTCCTGGAGGCCCTCTTGGAGGCCTCTTGGGCCGTCTTGGGCCATCTTAGGGCCATCTTCGGCCGACTTGGTGGGCTCCTGGCCCGTCTGACGCCGTCGGAAGCCGTTTGGGAGGCCTCTCTGGGCCGACTTGGGGCCTTCTTGGAATGCTACAGGACCGTCTTGGAGGCCATCTTGGGTGTTTTAAAGTCCTCCTGGGCCGTCTTGGGGGCCTCCTGGGGCCGTCTTGGGGGCCTCTTCGGCCGTTCTGGGGCCATCTTGGAGGCCTCTTGGGCGATCCTAGGGCTATCTTGGGGGGCTCTTGGGCCGTCTCGGGCCGTCGGAAGGCCGAAATAAGCAAATGCCAGAATCCTTCAAACACCTAAGGACAACCAATGATTATGGCCTCTTCGAGCCCTCCTGGGGGCCCTCTTGGAGGCCTCTTGGGTCGTCTTGGGTTAGCCTAGAGCCAACTTCGGCCATCTTGGTGGGCTCCTGGCCCGTCTGACGCCGTCGGACGCCGTTTGGGGGGCCTCTCTGGGCCGACTTGGGGCCTTCTTGGGGTGCTCCAGGGCCGTCTTAGAGGCCATCTTGGGCGTCTTGGAGGCCTCTTGGCCCGTCTTGGGGCCGTCTTTGGGCCGTCTTGGGGGCCTCGTGGGCCGTCATGGGACCATCTTGGAGGCCTCGTGGGCGATCTTGGGGCGATCTTTGGGGGCTCTTGGGCCGTCTTGAGCCGTCGGAATGCCGAGAAGAATCAAATGCCAGAATCCTTCAACAACCTTAGGGAAAACCAATGATTCTGGCCTCTTCGAGCCCTCCTGGAGGAACCTGGAGGCCTCTTGGGTTGCCTTGGGCCGTCTTGGAGGCTTCTCGGGCGACCTTGGAGGTATCTTGGACTCTCTGGGGCCGTCGTGGAGTCCATCTTGGATCATCTTGGGCGGATTTGGAGGCCATCTGGGACCATCTTTGAGGCCATCTTGGGCCAACGTGGCCATCTTGGAGGCCATCTCGGGCCATCTTGAGCGAAACATTGGGGCATTGTTCTCCTTGAGGTCCTTTCCGGGTGGCTGGCGGGACGGGCCGAAGCTCCAGGGGGAGTTTTTTTTTTTTTTTTTTTTTTTTTGTTTTTTTTTTTTTTTTTTTTTTTTTTCCCCTAACAGCGAAGACTGATAGGTTTCTAGTTGACTCAAAAGAGCTCACAGATCACTCCACAGGGGGGTCCGGGCAGGTGTTGGGGAGTTGCCGGGCGGCAGGGTGCCGGGCTCGTTTTTCACCAACAGTCACACACTTCGTGCTCTTCGACTTCCCAGAACTCCATTCCCAGGCCACATTCTCAATACCCGGATGCAACAGTCACACACTTCGTGTTCTTCGAGATCCCAGAACGCCATTCCCGGGCCACATTTAGAATAACCAGATGCAACAGTCACACACTTCGTGCTCTTCGAGATCCCAGAACGCCATTCCCGGGCCACATTTAGAATAACCAGATGCAACAGTCACACACTTCGTGCTCTTCGACATCCCAGAACGCCATTCCCGGGCCACATTCTGGAGGGCCGGATGCAACAGTCACACACTTCGTGCTCTTCGAGTTCCCAGAATTCCATTCCCGGGCCACATTTTGGATGCCCGGAGCCAACTGTAGGCCACTTCCTGGTCTTCGAGTTCCCAGAACTACATTCCCGGGCCACATTTTGAATAGCCAGACGCTTCGTAGTCCTTCCGCCACAGCCGTGTTTGGTTCAGGAATTGCTAGTGACACTGCAGTCCACTGCATTCAATCGTGCCACTGCATTCACTCACTGCAGTCCACTCAGTTTCGATTGCAATGGCGTTCCCCTGGCCGTACCCCCATACCCAACGTTCATCCGCAGCCTCTGCTCCGCGAGGCTCGTCCGAAGTGTCGCCGCCTCGCGGTGCTTCTCAGCCTGCGCCGCCTCGCGGTGCTTCTCAGCCTGCGGAGGAAGGTGGACAGACGCCTGGTTCTGGCGCTGTGCAGCCTGCGTCTTTCACGGTCGCCTCGTTCAATTTCGGGTTCGAGCAGGGCATGATGACTGGTAAGCAGGCGGCCACTCACTGCGCTAACTTCGGAAGGGTGTGCGCCACGATAGTGGAGACCGCTGATGCTGATATGGTCTGTGGCTGCGAGGTCGGTGCGTTCCGTGAAGGCTTTCGCCGAGCAGGGATCAACGTGACAGAGATCCTCAGTAAGCCTTTCGGTGATGGCATTCGCTTCTCGGAGGTCGACAACTACTTGACTCTCTGGGGGTTCCGCGGTGCTTCTCAGCCTGCGGAACTGACTCTGTGCGAAGACAGCAAAGTTTACAGGCCTCCTAGCGGCCGAGAGATTGATGCTGTTATTTCACATTTTGAGGTGAACAAACCAGGCCATGACAAGTTCCACGTGGTGATCGCCAACATGCACATCGTGTGCGGCAAGAAACCGCCGACCATCCAGACTCGAAAGCGGACAGTTCGCAATCTCCGCTTGCACCTGGACTGCCTGGGAAAGATTCTTGAGAATCTGAACCAGGCAGTCGTTCTGCTTGTAGTCGGCGACGACAACCTCACTTTCCAGGAGGCGCGGGAGGCTTACCAGCGCCAGCAGAACGACGAGAAGCTCTGGGAGGTCCATGCCACTCCGGCCGACCTCAAAGGCGACCACGTCGCGGTCTGCGGAGCAGTCGCCCGTTTCTGCTCCATTGCCGTTGGCGCGTCTTTTACGGATCGTGGCATGCGCAACGACGCACACGATGCGGTGGCGGTTGTGCTCACTCTCCCTGGTGCTATTCAGCCTGGGGAGAGCAAGAGGCGGAAGATTGTCGTCGAAAACGTCTCCGACGCCGACGTCAGCGTACAGGCGGACGCCGAGTCTTCTGTGCATTGGGATCGGTCGCCGAGTTCTACTCCTCCGCTTTCACCGACTTCACCGGGTGATCCCGACTACGTCGAGGATGTCGTTCAGAATCGCGCGAACGACTTGCACAGGGAGCTGAGGCAGCTTTGGGACGACAGGTACGACGAGGAGTACGATCCGAAAGTCCTCCATCATCTCAGTCTCTTGCTTTTCAAAAAGAGGAAGTCCACGGAGCCAGCGGACACTAATCCAGCTGGCGCTCCTCAGCCTGGCTCGGAATATGACGCGGCCTTTGCGTCTCAGGAGGAGACTGGCCGAGCCATTCTCTCTGTCCTTAAGCTTCGACATGACTTTCTGCGGAGCAAGAACATCGACGACATGCGCTACGTTCTCACGGAGCCTGAGCGCCAGGAATTGGTCAGAGTAGCTCGCGACCAGTACGAGCAGTCGCGGCAGCAGCGTGCGCTTCAGGAACGGGATGTCGAAAAGGGAAAAGCGAGAGGCAAGTCTGCGCCACAAGGGGGCCATGCGGTTCCGCAGGGTCCTAACAAAGGGCCAGGCGGTAAGAAAGGTTCTCACGGTGCTTCTCAGCCTGCGGGAAAAGGTGGCCAGGCCAAGGGTGCAGGTCTGGGTAGCGTCGCCAAGTTTGTGAAAGACCAGAAGCGTAAGCGGTGGCATCGCCATTTGCAACGTGTGGCCGGTACCAAACAGATCTGGGAGGTGCTGGCCTTCTCAGGGCGCTTCGACGTTGATTGGCTAACGCAAGCGTTGCAAGCTGATCACAGTGAGGGCCGTGATGCAGCAGTTCCCGAGGAAGCTCTGCGGCAACAGCGGCGCCGGCTGCACCACCAGAAGGCCGAGGCCATCGCGCGCTACAACGAGGGGGAGCGGCTTTCCCGCCATCTGTCTGCCCAGGCTGGCCAGCCAAAGCCGAACTTCACGCGCAGGCAGCTGGACGTGTTGCAGATGTTTGAGAGCGGAGCGCTGCTTCAAATCCGCAACCAAGCGATTCTGGCGTTGGGGCACGGCCGTCTGTTCAGGGCCGATGGCGACTACCTGGACATCGGCGGCAGCACGGGCGGTGGCTCCAGGCGCATCATCGATTCTTGGCAGCCGCCGGACTGGCGTGACTTCCTCCAAGACGATCAGGACATCTGAGTTTTGCAAGTCTCCCTGCCCGCGGTGCTTCTCAGCCTGCGGTCTGCCGCTCTCCAGCTGCGGTCTCGAGCAGTAGTGTTCGAAAGCATGCGAGTTCCTGCGGTGCTTCTCAGCCTGCAGGTTTCGCAGCTTGCGCTCTGCAGTACAAGTGCTTTTCAGCATGCGACATCCTGCGGTGCTTCTCAGCCTGCAGGGTTCGCAACGTGCGGTTTGCAATGCATTCCTTTTCAGTATGCGAGTTCCTGCGGTGTTTCTCAGGCTGCAGGGCTCCGAGGCTCTTCGCTTCGATGCCAATGTTTTCAGACACCGTAGCTCCGTTCCGTAAACATCTTCCAAGAGCCGCTCGCAACCTTTTGCAGCTGGCGGTCTGCAGACGTAGTCTGTCTCAGCATGCGAGCTCCCGCACGCTTCGCCGGCTTTTGCTGCGCGGACAATTTTCTCACACACGTCAGCGCCGTTTGTAGGCGTCAGAAAAACATGTAGACATTCACGAAGGGCTTAGTCTGTATATCGTCACATCATTACATACGCAGTCGTCGAACACATCGGTGTACATTCAGCGCTTTGTCCTTCTACAGCATTCTTTCCGTTGATAACAGTGTTCTGATGGGTTCGCTTCGTTCTAAAAGCGTTGATAGCAGTGTCTCGTTTGCGGACAACTCATTCTATATCAACTCACTGATACCGAGTTTCCTTTCACCATAAGTGAATGCATACCAGTGTATGTTGGTTACTACAAAAGTGGGTTCCTACAACCGACTTCATGATCGCTATCATCATCGCAGATTTCACTCATCCTCATCACCACGACTGGTTCACGTTGGCCTGCGGTGCTTCTCAGCCTGCAGTTCCTTTCGTTACACTGTAGTTGAAGCCGTTCATGGCAGTGACTCGTTTAAAGACAACTTTAGTATTGGGGGAAGTGTCGATAGCAGCGTTTCTTTTTACTTATACAAGCGTTGATAGCAGTGTCTCGTTTGTGGACAACTCATTATATATCAACTCATTCATACAGAGTTTCTTTTCGCAGCAAGTGAATGCACAGCAGTGTATCTGCATTACTGGCCCCCACTCCATTACCACTATCATCATCAACGATTTCCTACACGCGTGTGCGCGGCGGTCGCCATGAGTGAATAGTTTGCAGAGACTTCTCGCATTGATAGCCATGGGTCACTTCAGAGTGAACTCATTTGTGATCTTCTTTTATTGGAAGTTGAATCGGTTGATGGCAGTGCCTCGTTTAAACTCCACTTTGGTATTGCTAGTAGTGTCAATGCCAGCGTTTCTTTTTAATTGTGCAAGCGTTGATAGCAGTGTCTCGTTTGTGGTTAGTTATAACAGCGTTGACAGCAGTGTCTCGTTTGCGGACACCTCATTGTACATCAACTCGCTGATGCCGGGTTTCCTATCAACACCATCATCATCATCTTTAACCTCCTCGTAGCCATTTTGCTTAGAGCTGTAGCCACATGTTTGCTCGAGTTTCACCTGGCCGTCCAGCCGCGGCGGTGCTCCTCAGCCTGCCTTGTCACAATGCCAGCACGCGGCAAGGCATCGCCCCCGCCACCCCCGGCCCCGTGCGATGGCCCGTGGGAGATTCTGCCGGATCCGCCCGCACCGACTCCTCAGCCAGGTGTCGACGTGGTCTTTGAGCAGGCTCACCTCGAAGACATCCGCCGTACACCAGGGATGGGCGGCAAGACCGCCTGCCAGTGGCAGCGCGCGCTGCGCGCCGAGTGCATTGTCAACAACTTGTCGTTCAAAGACGTAACAAACGACCCGTCCTACGACTGGAAGCAACTGCTTCGGTCTGCCGCTCCGGGTTTCGCTGAGCGCATAATCGGGCAGGGCATCGCCCAGGTTCTCTTTCGCATCATCGAGACAGAGCGCGACCCTAACTACTCCAACACGGATGGCCACGGCAGGCACTTCTTCGAGTTCCGTCGTGCAGACGGTTCAGCCATGCGCCTGCATTACCATAAGAACGGCCGACCCGATGAGCCCACCTATGTCGGTCCACCACGCGCCGTTGCTCAGCCTGCCGTGCCTGAGCCTGGCGCTGCTCAGCCTCATGTTCCTCGTGGCGGCGCTGCTCAGACTGCCGTGCCTGACGGTGGCGCTGCTCAGCCTGCCGAGACTGGCGGTGATGCCCCACTGCTCTTCACACAGGAGCACCTGCAAGAGGCAGCCTGCTCGCGCCAGATTGTGGGCCGCGACGAAGCCAGCGCCGCTCTCCAATCGCTGTTGCACTACCACCATGGCGAGACTGCCCCAGGTGCTGTTGACATCACCGATGGCTCAGCATTTGACTGGCTTCGATGGGTGGCACATATCGAAGGTGCGCGCGACGTCATCCGCAATGGCGTCCACAGGGTCTACGCTGTCCGCTGGAATCCGCACTGGGCTCCAGAGGCCGTCTTCTGCTACGGCAACAACACCTACAGCACACTGGTGCCCCGCAAATCGCGCTACACAGGCTCGTGGAGCCACACGCGAATTGTGACTCACCGGAACGCCAATTGGGTGACCGAACCGTTGCTATCTGCGGCCCCTGTGGCAGCTACGCCGTGGCTGGTGTTGCGGGATCAAATAACCTGGGAGTGATCTCTGGCAAACGAGATGTGGTGCTTCTCAGCCTGCACTCATGTGACACGCAATGCCGTGCCCTGCAATCGCGTGGTGTTTCTCAGCCTGCACTCGCAGGTCCTTCGGAGGTCAATTGTTATGAGTTCGGCACGGTCTCGGTCAAGTACAGCGTGCTGTGGGGATCCCGAGATGGGGCCTGGCTCAAGGTGCTCAAGACGTACTGGAGTGTCCCAGAGCCGGAGTGCCAGCTGATCCTCGGGAGTTGGAACGGCATTTTCAGGCCGTGGCCGGACACGTTCTGGATCAGGACGGGGGGGTCCGAGCCCGAGATGGAGTGCTAGCGCTCTGCAGTACAAGTGCTTTTCAGCATGCGACATCCTGCGGTGCTTCTCAGCCTGCAGGGTTCGCAGCGTGCGGTTTGCAATGCATTCCTTTTCAGTATGCGAGTTCCTGCGGTGTTTCTCAGGTTGCAGGGCTCCGAGGCTCTTCGCTTCGATGCCAATGTTTTCAGACACCGTAGCTCCGTTCCGTAAACATCTTCCAAGAGCCGCTCGCAACCTTTTGCAGCTGGCGGTCTGCAGACGTAGTCTGTCTCAGCATGCGAGCTCCCGCACGCTTCGCCGGCTTTTGCTGCGCGGACAATTTTCTCACACACGTCAGCGCCGTTTGTAGGCGTCAGAAAAACATGTAGACATTCACGAAGGGCTCAGTCTGTATATCGTCACATCATTACATACGCAGTCGTCGAACACATCGGTGTACATTCAGCGCTTTGTCCTTCTAGCTGGGTCGCTTCGTGCTGAGGCTGAGGCTGATGCAGGCTGAGGCTGAGGCAGGCTGAGGCTGAGGCCGAGGCCGACGGCAGACTGAGGCTGAGGCTGAAGCAGGCTGAGGCTGAGGCAGAGGCAGGCTGAGGCTGAGGCTGAGGCTGAGGCAGGCTGATGCTGAGGCAGGCTGAGGCTGAGGCTGAGGCTGATGCAGGCTGAGGCTGAGGCAGGCTGAGGCTGAGGCCGAGGCCGAAGGCAGACTGATGCTGAGGCTAAAGCAGGCTGAGGCTGAGGCTGAGGCAGGCTGAGGCTGAGGCAGGCGGAGGCTGAGGCTGAGGCAGGCTGAGGCTGAGGCTGTGACTGCGACTGCCGTTGCCACTGCGACTGTCATCGCGAATGCGACTACGACTGCGAGAACAGCAGAATTCTACAACTGGATTCTCATCGAATCTTAAGGGGAATGCTTCCAGGCTGTTAGGCTGAGGCTGTTAGGTTGCTTTGCCGGGATAATTACCTAACAGCGAAGACTGATAGGTTTCTAGTGGGATCAAAAGAGAGCAGCAGATCACTCCACAGGGGGGTCCGGGCAGGTGTTGGGAGTTGCCGGGCGGCAGTGAGCCGGGCTCGTTTTTCACCAACAGTCACACACTTCGTGCTCTTCGCCTCCCCAGAACTCCATTCCCAGGCCACATTCTGGGGGGCCGGATGCAACTGTAGGCCACTTCGTGCTCTTCTATTTCCCAGAACTCCATTCCCGGGCCACATTCTGGGGGGCCGGATCCAACTGTAGGCCACTTCGTGCTCTTCCATTTCCCAGAACTCCATTCCCGGGCCACATTTTGTATGCCCGGAGCCAACTGTAAGCCACTTCGTGCTCTTCCATTTCCCAGAACTCCATTCCCGGGCCACATTTTGGATGCCCGGAGCCAACTGTAGGCCACTTCGTGGTCTTCGAGTTTCCAGAACTCCATTCCCGGGCCACAGTTTGGGTGCCCGGAGCCAACTGTAGGCCACTTCGTGGTCTTCGAGTTCCCAGAACTCCATTCTTGGTCATGAATTTGAATGCCCGGAGCCAACTGTAGGCCATTCCCGGGCCAGATTTTGGATGCCCGGAGCCAACTGTAGGCCACTTCGTGGTCTTCGAGTTCCCAGAACTCCATTCCTGGGCATGAATTTGAATGCCCGGAGCCAACTGTAGGCCACTTCGTGTTCTTCGAGTTCCCAGAATTACATTCCCGGGCCACATTTTGAATGCTGAGGCAGGCTGAGGCTGAGGCTGAGGCAGGCTGATGCTGAGGCAGGCTGAGGCTGAGGCTGAGGCTGCTGCAGGCTGAGGCTGAGGCAGGCTGAGGCTGAGGCCGAGGCTGAAGGCAGACTGAGGCTGAGGCTGAAGCAGGCTGAGGCTGAGGCTGAGGCAGGCTGAGGCTGAGGCAGGCTGAGGCTGAGGCTGAGGCAGGCTGAGGCTGAGGCTGTGTTTGTGACTGCCGTTGCCACTGCGACTGTCATCGCGAATGCGACTACGACTGCGAGAACAGCACAATTATACAACTGGATTCTCATCTGAATCTGAAGGGGAATGCTTCCAGATATGCTCCTACACATCGCTGTTAGGTTGCTTTGCCGGGATATTTTTTTTTACCTAACAGCGAAGACTGATAGGTTTCTAGTGGGATCAAAAGAGAGCAGCAGATCACTCCACAGGGGGGTCCGGGCAGGTGTTGGGAGTTGCCGGGCGGCAGGTGCCGGGCTCGTTTTTCACCAACAGTCACACACTTCGTGCTCTTCGCCTTCCCAGAACTCCATTCCCAGGCCACATTCTGAATACCCGGATGCAACAGTCACACACTTCGTGCTCTTCGACATCCCAGAATGCCATTCCCGGGCCACATTCTGGAGGGCCGTATGCAACAGTCACACACATCGTGCTCTTCGAGTTCCCAGAACTCCATTCCCGGGCCACATTCTGGAGGGCCGGATGCAACAGTCACACACTTCGTGCTCTTCGAGTTCCCAGAACTCCATTCCCGGGCCACATTTTGGATGCCCGGAGCCAACTGTAGGCCACTTCGTGCTCTTCGAGTTCCCAGAACTCCATTCCCGGGCCACATTTCGAATGCCCGGAGCCAACTGTAGGCCACTTCGTGCTCTTCGAGTTCCCAGAACTCCATTCCCGGGCCACATTTTGAATGCCCGTACCCTACTGTAGGCAACTTCGTGCTCTTCGACTTCCCAGAACTCCCATTCCTGGGCCACATTTTCAGCAGGGGCAAGAGCACGACGAGGAGGAGGACGAGCAAGACAGGAGGACGAGGACGAGCAGGAGCAGGACGAGGAGCAGGAGGAGCAGGAGAAGAAGGACGAGCAGGAGGAGGAGGAGGACGAGCAGGAGGAGGAGGACGACTCGAGGAGGAGGAGAGGAGGACCAGGAAGTAGGAGGAGGAGGAGGAGGGACGGATTGAGGGCGGGTCGTTTTCAAAATGTGGCTCTCGCCGTAGCGCCGCGTACATTCGTTTTAAACTCTTGCAAGAGCTTCACGGATTGAGGGCGGGTCGTTTTCAAAATGTGGCTCTCGCCGTAGCGCCGCGTACATTCCTTTTAAACATTTGCAAAAGTTTCACGGAGCGAGGGCGGGACATGTGGCTCTCGCCGTAGCGCCGCGCACATTCCTTTTAAACATTTGCAAAAGTTTCACGGAGCGAGGGCGGCTCCTTTTCAAAATGTGGCTCTCGTTTTAGCGCCGCGTACATTCGTTTGTAACAGTTGGAAGAGTTTCACAGATTTCCATGGTCAGCGTACCAGAAACGGTGTTTGGGACGGATTCCGGATTTGCGGGTGCAGCAGTTATGTTGATTCCATTGTTCAAGTCCCCAAAATGGCGTTTTGGCACGGTTCCAGAGCGTCAAGACGCAGCAGTCAGGTTGATCCGTTGCGTTGAGATCTTGGAAACAATATTTTGGTATGCTTCAGTGTGTCTTCCAACGAGCCAGCTCCCTCAATGGAAATGAGCCGTTGTAGGGGCATGTGAAGAGGGAGCTTGGAGGGAGGGTTAATTCCAACATCGTTGATGACTCCTTGGTTTACACTTATCCTCCTCCTCCTATTCCTCCTCCTCCTCCTCCTCCTCCTCCTCCTCCTCCTCCTTCTCCACGACGACGAAGATGGCAGCTCTTTGGTGCGGGTCCATTGGGGTCCCCCGATCGCCGAGCGCGACGCGGTGCCAGCGTCTTGCGCGCGTGTGTTCGGCCCCCCCGCAGAACCAACGAGGCCGCGCACAGGTGGTCACTCTTGCCCAGGGTCGCTCCTGCGTGTACACCTTAGGCGATGCTGAAGAAAACCTAAGTTTTCGGCCAGAGTCTCCATTATTCTTAATGTTTCAATGCAAATCCTAAGATTTTCATAGAAATGTTGGGTTTTTTATTCAAGTTCTGAGACTCTGAATTTCTTAACCCATGATTTCTTAAGCATTTCGCAGGGTGTAGCCGACACCATGAAGAGAATGACGGCGACGAGGATGGCAACTCGGCGGCGCGCCCGGGGGTGGGGAATGGGGCAGCGGGCCGCCTCTGAAAGAGCTCGGAAGGCCTCCAGCCTTCCGAGAAGGCGCGAGGGCTCCTGAGAAGCCCCGCCGCCCGCATGAGTCCACGCACACGGCCAAGAAGGCAGAAAGAGGAGATGTGCGCATGCCTTAATATTTGCTCGCACTGCAGGAGAAGGAGGGAGGAGAAGAGGAGGAGGAGGAGGAGGAGGAGGAGGAGGAGGAGGAGGAGGACCGGGAGCGCCAAAACGCCATGGGTTCGGAGGGAAGTGTGGTGTCAGGCTTTTTACTGCTTCCGGCCTCCTGGAGCCCCCGGACCGTTGAAACGACTCAGGATGAACACCAGCATCAGAAAGCAATCGGACTCGGAAAAGTTTTGGGGCCCAAGACTCGTTTCTCTCAGAGTCCGTGTCTGCCCTGCAAACAGGTGGAACCAGCGATTGTGGGCGGCGACCCCAAAAATGGCGCCCTTTTTGAAGTTCTTCGACGTGTTCGGTTTCCCCTGGGCCATGCCTTGGCCCTGGGGCCGTCAAATAACGAGTCGGGATGAAGAGCCAGCCCTGGAGTGGAGCTCTGGGGGCAAGCCACCCGACAAAAATCATGTCGGATGTTTTGGAAGGGGTGTTTGTTCTTCCCTTTCTCAGGGTTGAAAGCTGGTCCTGAGGAAATCCCCTGGTCCCAGGACCTGTTTCCACTACTAGTGCAGTACTGTATCGTTGGCCGTTGAAGACGGTTGCGGTTGTAGTAGTTGGCGTTTGGTTGCCGCGTGACTGGATACTTCGGCCGATGTGTTGTCGACCCGTTGGCATCGACATCCCTTACATCGATCGACGGGTAGAACCATTACTAATTGCGCATTGCCCCAGTATGAGGCAACGCCGTGTCATGCAGGCGCTGCATATCATATACAGCTGGAGATTTGAGGTAAGGACCACTGTTGTTTCGTAAAGGGTTTGGTTTTCATTGGGGCTCTCATGCGTAATTTTAGGTACAGCTGGGGATAGAGAGTGGCTTCGTTCCCTATGTCTGGTTCCTCGGGCGAGGAGTTTGATTAATTGCAGTGGAGCAGAATCATCCCTCCTTGTTTCATGGAGCCAGCAGTGCCATCAGCGCCCGGCTATATGTTTTCCAAACGCCCTCTTATCGAGCTAGTGCCCTCCCCCTTGGGCGGCCCCTTCGTACCCTACGTGCCTTGCACGGTTGTTGTTGGTGTAAAGTGTCGGTTCGAGGGTTCGTATTTCAGCAAGCTACTTGTGCCTTTCCGAGCCCAGCACCGCTTGGTGGAGGGCCGCTTCTCTCAGGGGCCACGCCGCGGCTCCATCTGTACTTCCCAGCTGGCCTGATTGGTTGGCGGGCGGGCGATCTGTGCGAGGAAGGCCAGGCTTTCTTCATGGCTGTGGAGGCGAGCGACGACGACGAGGTCTCGGAATCGTTCGACGATCCCGCCGCCGACGACGTGACCGTTCGTGGCACACGTGAGGGCGTGATGGCTCCGTGGGCCAGGTGGAACAGGATCTACTACAAAACGGATGCGACGTCGGGGGTGTGCACGCTGCTGTTGACAAAGGTGGGTAGTGCATCTTCCACGGTCTGGGCGACATGCGGCAGAGATAAAGCGGAGGCGTTTACCAAGCCGACCAACCAGGACCTTTGGACTGAGCACCCAAGGATGTCAGGTTCGGGCTGTCCGAGAACCTGATCGCACGAAAGAAGATGCACGACGCATGTGCAATGGTCAAGCCACGTCCTTCCAAGAAGGCCCCGCCGAAGCAGAGGAAAACATCCAAGGAGGATAACGTTGTATGGTGTGTCTTCGGAGGGGCCGTGAACCTGGCCAACTACTTCTGGTTCAGTCGTGCTGGCTGGACGCTCGTGGCAGGAACGCTTGTCGGCTGGAGGTTTTGGGAGGTGCTGCGGATCGGCGCCATGTTCACGACGAAGTACGAGATAGTCGAGGCGGCCGATGACATGGCCTAGCAGGCTCAGTCCTGGCACGAGTCGCTCCAAGAGGTGCACGAGACAAGCTCGAGGGCATGATCATGACCTTCGGGACGGTGCGCGGGATCGGTTTCCTCTCGTGGCGCTTCTACAAATCCCACGTGGATAGTTCGGAGGTTGGGAGCGATTTGGGTCCGGACGGTGACATCATCACGGGGACTCCAATACCTTATTTAATCGCTTCGCTCATTCCGCCAGCCCTCGAGCGCTCTATGGGGCCTCTTTGAAGCCTCTTGGGGGCCTCTTTGGGGCCTCCTAGGGGCCTCTTGGGGGCCTCATGGGGGTCTCTTGGTGCTCCTTGGCGGCGTCTTGGGGCCCCCTTGGGCCTCTTGGGGGGCTCTTGGGGCCTCCCGGGGGCCTCTAAGGGCCGAGAGCTCAAAATTCTGTTTCGTGAGCCCCCTCTTGGGGCGTTCTTGAAGCGCTCTTGGGGCCCTCTTGAAGGCCTCTTGGGCCGTCTTGGAGCCGTCTTGGGCCATCTTGGAGCCCTCTTGGGGGCCTCTTGGGCCCTCTTGGGGCGATCTTGGAGGCCTCTTGAGCTGTTTAGGGGCGTCGGGGAACCGAAAAGGTTGAAACGCCCAAATCTGTCCAAAACCTATGGAAAAGCATTGTTTGTTTGCCTCTTGGGGCCCTCTGGGGAATGCACTTGGAGACCTCCTGGGGATCTTGGAGGCTTCTTGGGTCATCTTGGAGACGTCTTGGGCCGTCTGGAGGCCATCTTGGGCGTCGTGGAGCGATATTCGGGCGTCTCGGACCTCTCTTGGACCGTGTTGGGGGCGCTCTTGGGGCCCTCTTGGGCCGTCCTGGAGGCCTCTGGGGCCGTCTTGGAGCCGTCTTGGGCCGTCTTGGGGCCCTCTTGGGGACCTCTTGGGGCCTCTTGGGGCGATCTTGGAGGCCTCTTGAGCCGTTTAGGGGCGTCGGGGAACCGAAAAGGTTGAAACGCCCAAATCTGTCCAAAACCTAAGAAAAAACATTGATTTTTGCCTCTTTGGGGCGATCTTGGAGGCCTCTTGAGCCGTTTAGGGGCGTCGGGGAACCGAAAAGGTTGAAACGCCCAAATCTGTCCAAAACCTAAGAAAAAACATTGATTTTTGCCTCTTGGGGCCCTCTTGGGAGTGCTCCTGGAGGCCTCTTGGGGCATCTTGGAGGCTTCTTGGGCCATCTTGGAGACGTCTTGGGCCGTCTGGAGGCCATCTTGGGCGTCGTGGAGCGATCTTCGGGCGTCTCGGACCTCTCTTGGACCGTGTTGGGGGCGTTCTTGGGGCCCTCTTGGGCCGTCTTGGAGCCGTCTTGGGGCCCTTTTGAGGGCCTCTTGGGCCCTCTTGGTGCGATCTTGGAGGCCTCTTGAGCCGTTTAGGGGCGTCGGGGAAACGAAAAGGGCCCAAATCTGTCCAAAACCTAAGAAAAAGCATTGATTTTTGCCTCTTGGGGCCCTCTTGGGAGTGCTCCTGGAGGTCTCTTGGGGCATCTTGGAGGCTTGTTGGGTCATCTTGGAGACGTCTTGGGCCGTCTGGAGGCCATCTTGGGCGCCGTGGAGCGATATTCGGGCGTCTCGGACCTCTCTTGGATTGTGTTGGGGGCCTCTTGGGGCCCTCTTGGGGCGATCCTGGAGGATCTGGGGGAGTGTCCCGGGCGTGTCCCAGGCGTGTCCCGGGCTCCTCTCGGGGTACTTTTGATCCAGGGACCCCCAGGGGCCGCCCCGCGCGCGCGAACCAGAAATATTGTTTACCAGTTACTGGAGATCTTAGCACGCCTCTGGCCCGTTGGGCCGGCGAATTCGGTCGACGGGCTCGGCCCTCGGCACTTGTTCGCCGGGAGACAGCTTCGAACCGACGGGAGCTGGGGCTCGCGATGTGGGAAATTGTCATGCTTGTCTGTGCCGTGAAGGTCACGGAGGAGACAGGCATCTTCACGGCGGCCATGTCGATGGTGGAGGGGTCCGCGGTCGAGGTAGGAAAGTTGCGGCTGGTCTGAGATCGCCGACGTTTCAATCTTCGGTTCCGACGGCCCCCGCGAACGGGCCCGGGCGCGTTGGCGTCGTTGGACTTGCCCCGCGAGGTGCTGGGCGACATGTAGCTGCAGACGCTCGCCGGCGACATCCCCGACTGGTTTTGCCTCCTGCAATGACCAGAGGATTTGGCTGAGCACAGAGGCTCGGAGGCGCTGGCGCCTCGGGAGCTGCGGGCCTGCGCGGCGGAGGGAGGTGCGAGCGCCCCAGAGCCGCGGGGCGACGACATTTGGCTGGGCGCCATCGGGCTCGTCAAAAGGCATTCGCGGGCGGCGCTCCTCGCGCGCGCGTGCTTGGCCGACTCGTTGCAGGGGGGCCCCGCGCTTCCAGTCGGCGCAGCTGGCCAACGGCATGGGCGCCGAGCTTCGGGAACCGCGACTTGCTGCTGCCGTCGTGCATCGACGACGACACCGGTCACCGGGCCCAGGTTGCGCGACCAGGGCTCAGAGGAGGCGCCGGTCGATGAAGAAGTGGCGAAGAAGGCTCTGGCGTGACATGGCACTCGCGCTCACGGTGTCTAGGGCTGCCCATAATGATTGCGGCAAGGCCGTGCAAAATGGTCGCGCGCAAGCAGCGTCTGAGAGAGAGATCGCTATGGCGACGCAAGTAGCATGTGCCGTGCTGCTTCGACACTTGCGAGATTGGCGCCCGTTTCTGGACTTGGGCCCTCATGATATGCCAGCATGGTTTGTGCGATTCTAGGGGCGACGCACCTTGCAGACCCGCGTGGGCAGCAAAGACGCGGCGCGGCAGCTGGCCCGGGTGGCGTTGTCCGAGCTCGCATGCCTGGCGGGTGCGTCGGCTTACTACCGGTCGGGCCAGGAGACGGAGTGGTTCCCGATGGCTTACGTGGCGGGTGCTTCCGAGCACGGGCGCGTCGAGGCGCGGGCCTTTGCAACGAGCGAGGAGCGCAGGGGGGAAATGCCGAAGGGAGGTCTCCAGACCTTGTCGGCGAGGGCCAGCGAGGTCTTCGAGGAGATCGAGGAGGAGGTCGTGAAGGAGGGCGAGGAGGACGACGGGGAGGCTGCGCTGTCCTTAAGGCGGCCAGGGGCCCTGGAGTCGGCGTCGGGCGTCGCTCGCGCAGCCCCCATTTTCCCTAGCTGCCGCTGCCTCTCGGCGCGAGACGGGCGAACTCAGGAAGGGGGGGGAGTGCGACGCCTGCGAAGCGAGGGGCCCGGAGAGGCTCTTTCACAGGCGGCGTCGGAGATGGTGGTGGATGGTCCACGCGATTCTTTCGAGGTCGATTGCATCGCAGTCGCTGCGCCTGGAGGTCGCGAAACTGAGCGCCAACTTGGGCTGGGCGTTCGCGGCCGTCCTTTTGAGCGTTTGCTCCGAGGGGCCCCAGGGCGAAAAGAGGGTGCGCGAGGGGGCGCTTGGCCTCGGGGCCGAGGACGAGGCGGGCTGCTTCGCCAGGGCCACCAACGAGGAGGTTTTCTGCGGGCTCTCCCGTGGCAAAGGAGGGCGGGCGAAAGGTTTGCGAGCGCCGCGGGCATCTTTCGGGCGCGACCGCCGCTGCCTGACTGCAGTAGGACCGAGATATAAGATCAAGGTCGGCTCGGGGGAAATACACTGGTGTTCTTCGCGTTCGTTTGATGTTCTTGCGCATTTTCTGAGGGGGGGCCCTGGGTGTTCTGCCTGTTTTGGCCGACAGGGGCTCTCATGGAGGATGTTCTCCTGGCCCGGGCCCGACTGCGCCCTGGGGGGCGGGGCGCAGGGGCATCGAGCCAGAGTGGGGGGCTCGCGACAGCCGGCGCCGAAACTCGTCTGGAACGTTGGCGGCCGCGCGCGGTGAAGGCACGTGGCCAGGCTTCGGCGGCAGGCGGCGCCCAGGCGGCCGAGGGTCGGCGGCCGCCGCGGCATTCGGGATGCGGGAGGAGGAGGGCGCCACGACGTCTTCGAGCTGCGGACCATCGCGGGTCTTATCAGACAAGCCTCGAGGCCAATCGAGATGTGGAGACGGAGGTTTGGGGTTTTCAGCGAACCCTCTGGCGTCGGTGGGGGCGCCGGTCAAGGGCGGGTCGTGGGCGGCGGGGTTGCTGCGTCTAGCGCGACAGGCCGCCGCTGTTACCCCAGCGCGTCGGATGCGGCTGGCCCCGCTCCGGCGGCGTCAGAGAGCAACATCGCCCGCGGCCTAAATCGGGGCCCGCCCTGGGGGGCGCCGGAGGAGACCCGGGGGGGTCGCAAGTTGAGGTGCGCACCGAGGAACATGAATGCCTTCTTCAGCGCCGACGGCCTGGCCCTAGCTGGCCTGTCGGAGGCGGGCCTCTGCGACGTCATGGTCGGCGACGTTGAGGTTTTGGTCTGGTCCCAACTACTTCCAGGCGGGCGCGCGCGCGTCCGACTGAGTGGCGACAATATTCTTCCTCAGCCGCATTGGTGGGCGAGGGGCGACGCCTTGCTGCCGGGCTAGGTCGACCCCCGCCAACCCCCTCATCTGGAAGAGGGCCCCCGCCCAGGATAATCAGAAAGGGGCGTCGTTGGTCCACGACAATCGCCTGAGCATTTCACGCTGTGGGTGACGCGATTAGCCAAGGCATCTAGCGCGCGGTCAGAGAGTTCTTGGTGGACATCAAGACAGTCGGGCTGTCGGTCAACGCGACGCATGAACCAGATCGCGAGCTGGCGTCTTGCCCGTCGGACCTGTCTTACGCGAGAGGGTTGGGGTTCTCGGGGGGCAACTACCTGGTCAATGGATTCATGCACATATTCGAGGATCACCGCAATTTCCCGCCGTTGTCCGGCGGCGCTTCGAAGGCCTCAGAGGCAGCGGGCGGGGTGGGGGGGGGCAACCAATTCCATGGCGGGCCATGGGCATCATGATGCAGGAGTTGCGCCGTACGGGGGCGGCGCGCGAAGCAGGCGCGTCGACAGTGCAATTCGACGGACTGCTTGGGAACGAGACTGGTCGGCGCTACGCAGAGGAGATGCGTCGACGGATAGCGCGGGCAACATGGCGCTGTCACTGGGCTGCGAAACTCGAGGCGAGAAGGTGACGACGGGCTCGGGTCAGGGAACCCACGCCGAGCATGATCTGGCCAAGGTTATCCTCGAGGAGACGATGAAGGGCCTGACCGCTGAGGAGCAGCTCTTCCCGATCACCGCGGATGCGTGCAGGCTCCAGTGGCGCAGGGTGCACTGCGCATTCGGTCTGCATTCCATGGGGCCATCCCATGGGATCCGCCGCGCTCTTGCCGCTCGTCGCGCGGCTAATGATGGCGATCTGGGGCATGCGCGACGGCGTGGGCTGTGGGGCAGATCATCGGAGCTACAGCGGTCTACGAAAACACATGTTCTCGAAAGCCGACGTACCGAACTACGTCCTAGACAGATACTCGGCGGTGAGTTTTGTTGGCAGCCCCCCAGTGGGCGGCGACGTCGGCGGCCATTCGTGTTTCGCCTGCTGCCGGCGCAGATTTTGAAAGACGGTTGGCCACGGCCCTCGGTCATTTGCGAGGGGGCGCGGTTTCGCTTCCACCACCCCCACCCCACCCCCCCGCTTCCGCGACTCAGCCGAGTCGCGGTCGCCCCACCACCCCCACCCCACCCCGCCCTGGCACTCGCAGTGCTAGGGCATGTGCACGTCAGCATGGGGCCATTGGCCTCTCTATGGGGGCTCGCAGGCTCGCAGTCTTTGAGATTTCAGTTGTAGCCCCGCGTAGCGGGGGCCTTGCAGGTGATGCGTCGAGGGTTTTTGTTTGCGCGCGCTGCGAGGGCTGTGACTGCTTGAAAGATCTTGGGGTGAGTCGACCCACCTTGCCGCGTGGATGGGCGGTGAACGACTGTTTGGTATATGCGTGTCGTGTTGTTTTTGATTCCGATGGTTACTTCCATCCCGGTTGACCCCCATGCGCTATTGGCTCTGCGGGGGTTCCTTTCGCATCGGTTGATCGAATTTTTTCCAAGCGCATTATCTAGCTAGTGTTTCTTCACGTGGGGCGTCTCTTTGTATCTTACGTGAATTGCACGCTTGCTCGTGGTGCAAAGTTTCTGCCCCACTCGCCCACTCTCGTGGGGCGGCTCGCAGTCTTTAGGTTTTCAGTTGTAGCTCCGCGGAAGTGGGAGGCCCCCACGGCTGTTGATGAACGTTCCTTTTTGGTTTGCCAGCGTCATTGCGCATTCGTTAGGTCAGCCATGCGAGAATCGGCATGAAGCCGCGGTCTGGGTTGACAGCTGATTAATGTCCAGCAACTGTTCAGTGATGGCTTCTGAGCCTTGTTCGGTCCAAGTCGAGTGCATGCGTGTTTTGGCCTTGTGCGTAACAGCAGAGGGATTATGTGTTTCGGTGTTGGTGGAATGGGATAGCCGACCTCTCGATTGACGGGTTCATCATGTACGCCAGTGGACGCCCCAACGCTGTTCGCTGTTCGTGGCACAGCAGCAAGCGTCGGACGTCGGTCGGTGCAAGTCCATAACATGCACGAGGCAACCCAGAGTTTCAATAGACTGAAACCAGGTCTAGATGTGGCCCACCCACCCAGTCCATACTTAGTGCGGAAGTGGGTGGAGGAGAGTCCAGGTGCGCGCGGGAACACAGTCAACCCGCCTAGTAAGGATGGGCAACCTTTCCATGGGTACCCGTGCATCCTTGCCTCCTCGGTCCACTCTTCGCCTCTTTCGTTGGCCGCGCCCCGTTCGGAAAGCTTGGACATGGGCGCCCAAGGCCCTCGCATCCTTGTCGCGCACCCTCACTATGTGGGCTGAGTGTATATGTCCCACGCCGGCGGCGCTCGGGGAGGTGCAGGCGTAGAGAACGAGAGGGCTGCCGGCCCCTGTCGGGGGGCCCCGGATCTGGCCAGATTTTTTGGTGTGCCCCCCCGACGTGTTGATTCCGGCATGTGGGAAAGCACGGAGATCGGCTGACATTGTCTAGGGTCTAGGCTTCCTCTCTCGCCACTCGCCCCTCGACCCTGCCTCCTCCCTACCCCCTTTTTTCGTCCTCGATGTTCGCTCCTCTCTCGGCCCGCGCCAGCGAGTTGGCCTTTTCCATGCTCATGCGGAAACATTCAGCATGAAGCTCTGGTTGGCGTGGAGAAATCAATGCGCGCTGGCATAAACGTAGAGGCCTCCTAGATGGGGTCGGAGCAGATGGGGTCGGAAGATCGCGCCGCATCGCCGATGTGAGCAGATGTGGTCAGAGGATTGCGCCGAAACGCCGATGGATCGGCGATGCGGCGCGATCTTCCGACCCCATATGCTCCGACCCCATCTAGGAGGCCCCCACGTTTATGTCAGCGCGCGTTGGTTTTTCCACGCCAGCCAGAGCTTCATGCTGCATGTTTCCGCATGAGCATGGAAAAGGCCAACTCGCTGGCGCGGGCCGAGAGAGGAGCGAACATCGAGGACGAGAGAAGGGGGTAGGAAGGAGGCAGGGTCGAGGGGCGAGTGGCGAGAGAGGAAGCCTAGACCCTAGACAATGTCAGCCGATCTCCGTGCTTTCCCACATGCCGGAATCAACACGTCGGGGGGGCGCGGGCCGCGAGAGGAGCGAACATCGAGGACGAGAGAAGGGGGTAGGGAGGAGGCAGGGTCGAGGGGCGGGCGGCGAGAGAGGAGTGGAGCTGGGGAAGGAGCGTGGGAGGTGGGGCGAGGAGGAGGGGCGAGGGAGAGAGAGGCGGAGGAGGATGAAGCTGTGGGGAAAGGAGGAAGGAGGAGGAGGTGGAGGAGGAGGACTAGGAGGAGGAGGAGGAGGAGGAGGAGGAGGAGGACTAGGAGGAGGGAGAAGTCGGAGGATAGGGACCAGCCCCGCGACTCAGGAGCCAGATGAGTTTGAGCCCGCGCGGCTCTGTCAAATCGGCCACGGACAGCGTCCGTCGCACCTCTCCACCGGTGCCCCCGCCCTGGGGGGGTCCTCCGGCCGCATCCTCGTCCTCGCGCTCAGGTGCCAGGGGTCAGGTCGATCCGATCGATCCGGTTCGATGTTGGTGCTGGCCGGCC
>CAUYUJ010004647.1:279578-327078 GCA_963575745.1 Prorocentrum cordatum
AGTAGTAGTAGTAGTAGTAGTAGTAGTAGTAGTGCCACTACTACTACTACTACTACTACCAGTATTACTACTACTACTTCTACTATTACTACGACGACTACTACTACTACTATTTATTATACTACTACGTATTCTACTACTACTACTACCACTACTACTACTACTACTATTACTACTACTACTACTGCTACTACTGTTACTCATATGTACTATACTTACTACTTACACTGATTACGACGACGACTACGACTCACTACTACTTACACTAACTACTACTTACTACGACTACTCCTACTACTACACTATACTACTATACTACAATACTACTACTACTACTAATAATACTCATACTACTACTTACTATGATTACTATTACTATTACTATTACTATTACGACTTTACTACTACTACTGTTAAACTACTACTACTACTACTACTACTACTACTACTACTACTACTACTACTACTACTACTTACTACGGCCACTACCCTTCGCCGCCTTCGTACTACGCCTTCTCTTCCTCCTCCTCCTACTGCGACAGTTATTACTACTACTACTACTACTACTTCTGCTACTACTACTACTACTACTACTGCTACTACTACTACTACTACGACTACTACTACTACTACTACTACTACTATTACTACTACTACTACCATAGTGTTGACACTCATGATGATGACACTAACAATCAACCTACTGCTAAGACGCAGAACAATCATACTAAGGATACTACTTGTAATAATAATAAGAAGAATGTCCATAACAATCATAATGATACGAATAGTCATAAGTTGAAGAAGAAGGGGAGGCGGAAGAGGAGGAGGAGGAGGAGGAGGAGGAGGAGGAGGAGGAGGAGGAGGAGGAGGGGGAGGGGGATGAGAGGAGGGGGGGAGGGGAGGAGAGCAGCGGAGGAGGGCGGAGGAGGCGGAGGAGGAGGAGGAGGAGGAGGAGGATGCGGAGGACGATGCATGTCGGCCGCGCCCAGCCTGACGGATCAAGCTTGTGCTGTGCATTGATCCTCGTGGGCATGGGCTGGCGTGGGGGCGGGCGCGGCCCGCTCGCTCTCTCTCGGGCTGGCCAGCCAGTCTGGGAGCCTCCTCCTCCTCCTCCTCCTCCTCCTCCTCCTCCTCCTCACAGAGGAGCAGCAATGGCACCGCTCGGGCGCGTGCATTTTTTTCGGCGAGGGCCATCCAGGAGCGGAGCGGATCTCCTAGCTACAATATAAGCGCACTGAGTCGACAAAATTGCACGGGGAATGGACGTCCGAGCGAGGGCGGGAAGCAGTGCAGCTCTCGCGCGCGGTCCGCCTCCCCGCGTAACGTTCGCGCCGGGCGCCACTCCGACTTTCTCTCGCTGGCGGCCGCGGCGGGCTCAACATCGAGATCGGTGGTCTGAGGGTGGAGGGGGGAGGGGCAGAGAGATCGTGAACATCGCTGTGCGTTATCTTTCAAGGGTGTGTGTGTGTGTGTGTGTGCTCCTACTCCCATGTCTACCCCATGCCCCTGCCCGCTACCCCCAGTGGGCACGCCAAGGAAGAGCTTGGCTTGCCGGCAGGTGCCCTGCGGCATTTTTTCTCATCCCCAAGTGGCCCCAGGGGCCCACGGAAGCTCTGGGCCACCAGAGGACTCTCAAAGATCGTCGAAGAGTCCCAACATTTTTCGATGTCAGGATTTCTTACGCATGTGTGCGTATGTGTCCACTGTATCAATACCGTTATTCTTCATTTCAGTGCGTGTGGCACATCCCTGCTCTTACCCAGATGAGATCCGATGTTGCGAAAATAGCGACGGGGTCCTTGAATCCCATCTTTCTGCGGTATTTTTTGTTAGCCAGATCGATGTGGCATTTTTCGAGCCAGATCGATCCGTGAGGGTCCCCAGTCCCGAAACAGAGCAAAATCGCCCGTTGCGAAAAAATGCGACGCCAGGATCTCAGGACCTATCAGTACGGTGGGGGCGTTCGTAAAGGAATGTGTCCAGGAGGCTTTAGACCTTGGAGAATTCTTATCTGATGAGAGCGGCGGTTACATCCATGGCCAAAGCCTTTTCAGACCCTGGATTCTTTATCCAAGGGTTCTGCATCTGATGTCTTCACCGTGACCTTTGAGGGAGCCTGCCAACTCCTAGGCACAGGTGCAGACGGGGGAAACTCCACCGCGGCCAGCACCTTTATACTAATCAGAGGCCGTGCGAGGGAAGGGTGGTCCCGCTCACGCTCCAGGAGAATGCAGATACGCATAGGCTCCTGCAAGGATGAGCGGGTAATGTGACCTCGGTGAGCTGCGTTGCGCCACCGCGGAAGTCGCCCACGCTCAATGCCCTCACCGTGTTGTAATTACCCAGTTGCGCTGAAGCCGTGCGCGATTTTCCGCCCGCCATCGCGCTCGGGCGGGCGCGGGGGGGCAGGGGGGGCCTTGGGGGAGGTGGGATGGCGAGCCGGGCCACGCAACTCCCTTCCCCCAGGCTCTGTGGTCGGGACCATTCTTTGTTCGGGAGGCCCAAAGTGCAGGGCCTTGGGCCACACAACTGAGCGCACACTGGGCTAGGCGGCTGGACGTGTCGGGGGGCCCCAGGTACTGCTTCGCAGAAGGCGACATGGCCCGACGCACACCAACCGCTGCCAGCGTGGTGGTGGATCTTCATCCCAGTACAGTCAACCCGCATAATAAGGATAGGCAACCTTCCCAGGGGTACCCTTGCATCCTTGCCCTTCGGCACATCCTCGGTCGCTTTCGCTGGCCGCGCCCCGCTCGCAAAGCTTCGAGATGGCCTTCCGATGCCCTTTTGCATCCTTATCGAGCGCCGTTATGATACGGGTTGGTCCGACCCATACCAACCGCTGCCAGCGCGGTGGTGGAGGAGGAGGAGGAGGAGGAGGAGGAGGAGGAGGAGGAGGAGGAGGAGGAGGAGGAGGAGGAGGAGAGGAGGAGGAGGAGACTCGGCCCCCCCACCGAGGAGGAGGCCCTGCCCGCCTCGGCGCAGCAGCCCACCCGCCCCGGCGCCGACGAGCCGCAGCACCTGCTCGGCGGCCTCGCCGCGGGGCCGCTGGCCAGAAGCCTGCAGCAGCACGGCGGCGAGGACTGGCGAAGAAAGTCACCACCCACCAAACCACCCCAACCCAACCCGAAGGCTGCAATTTGCCCTCCAATTCCAGTGGGGGGGGGGTCGGGGAACACTGAAAAACGCATATGGAGCCCGTATCCCCCCAGACCCGAAAGTCGGGTCTTCGGGCAGGGTTGTGGTGTCTGGTAGGTAGCCAGACAAGATGGCATCGTAGGGGCCGAAAGGACCGCGACGGCAGGTTTTTGGGGACTTTCGGCCTCTGGGAGCCCTCGCTAGGCCCCAGAACCGTCAAAAAACGGGTAACAACAAAAAGCCGGTCCCAGGGACTGGGTCGAGAGTTCTGGGGGTCAGCGTTGTGGAGAAATCACGACCCCCCCATAGCTCGGAGGAGAAAAAAGGTATCGATGCCGCTGTCCTGGCCTCGTTCTCGCCTTTTCTGAGCCTCCCAGGAGGCCCTCGTCGCCGCGGCCAGATTCGCCTCGAGATTCTAGTCAGAACGCACCGCACCCTTGGAGAGCTCTGGGGAGCAGCGGAATCGGTATCTTTGGGACCGTTTTTATCAGCTGGCGATCACGGGCGTGACCGGGGAGGGGGGGATAGGGGGGGAGGGGGCCACTCACGTCACGCTTCGCGCTGGTCCGCCACCTAGAAATGTGCAGGAATTGCCAATTCTAGACGCTTCGCGTATCCCCACCAGCCCATCAAGAAACGATGTCCGGCGAATTGAGGTGAACGAGGGGGACGGCCGAACCGTGCACAAAGGAGGGAGGAGGAGAAGAAGGAGGCCAGATGGATGGTTGAGGGAGTGGGGAGAAGGAGGATGAATAGGATGATGATGCTGATGATGATGATGCTAATGCTGATGCTGGTGCTGATGCTGAGGATGATGCTGATGATGATGGTGGTGGTGATGATGATGCTGATGATACTGATGCTGATTATAATGAGGATGCTGATGCTGATGTTGATGATGATGCTGCTCATGATGATGATGATTATGATGATCCTGCTGCTGATGATGATGCTGATGTTTTGATGATGAGGGTGAGGATGATGATAAGCATGAAGCTTATTCTGCTGCTGATGATGCTGCTGGTGATAAATGATGATGATGATGATGATTATGATGATGATGATGATGATGATGATGATGATGATGATGATGATGATGATGACGATGACGATGACGATGACGATGACGATGACGATGATGCTGCTGCTGCTGATGATGATGATGATGATGATGATGATGATGAGGAGGAGGAGGAGGATGAGGATGATGCTGCTGCTGTTGCTGCTGCTGCTGATGATGCTGCTGCTGCTGATGATGATGAGGAGGAGGAGGAGGAGGAGGAGGAGGAGGAGGAAGAGAAGGAGTAGGAGGAGGAAGAAGAAGCAGGTGGAGGAGGGTAAGCAAAAGGGCCAGAGGTCTCTTGGATGCCTCTCGGAGTCTCTTGGGATATCTCTTGGGCGCTTCTTTGTGGCCTCTTGGGACGTCTTGGGGGTCTCTTGGCGGTCCTGGGGGGCTCTTGGGCGTCTTGGGTGCCTCGGGGGGGCCTCTTGGGCCCGCTTGGGGTCCTCTTGGGGGCCTCCTGGGGGCCTCTTGGGGGCCTCTTTGGGCCATCTTGGGGCCATCTTGGGGCCTCTCGGGGCCTCCTGGGCGCTTCTTGGGGCTATCTTGACATCGATCGCAGAAGACGGAAGCTCCTTTTAACGCTGCCACCCCAAGAGGCCAAAATGGGGCCCAAACCCTGCAAAAACCAATGATTTTGGCTTCCTCGCCGAGGCCGTTTTGGGCGCCCTGACCGCTCGCGGACCCCCCCGTCCAGGTCCAGGGGAGGGGGTAGGGGGGAGGGGTAAACCCCTCCCCGAAGGGGAAGAAGGGGGGGGTGGAAAGGGAACCTCCCCCAAACCACCCACGCCAAGAGGGCTGGTGGGATTCCCCACACCGCGCCGGCGCGAGTCGGCCAAGGAGAGGGGCGGGCGGGTCACGGGCGTGATCTTGGTGGTTCAAAGATGGGGTCCTGAGGGATCGGGGCCCAAGGATAGGACCAAACCCAAGGGTGGATTTCCGCTGTTGGAGGCGCCTCGTTCTTAGGGCCCCATCCCTCGGGGCTTCGGGTGCAAATGGGGCCTGGTGGTCTGGCTTCGGTCGCCCCCCCGCGATTTTAAGATTTTGGCGCGAAACGTTCCTCCACTTCCTCCTGCGCGGAACCTTCCTCCTCTTCCTCCTCCTCTTCCTCCTCCTCCTCCTCCTCCTTCTCTCCCTTCATCCTATCACCCTCTCATCCTCCTCATCATTCTTCTCTTGCTCGTCCTCACCCCCCCACCCCCCGTTCCCGCTCCTACTCCTCCTCCTCCTCCACCTCCTCCTCCTCCCCCTCCTCCCCCCTTCCAAGGGAAAACCATAACTTTAGGAACATCCTGGGGAAAACAACAAAAGCCAAAGAAACTGAAGTGCTGGAAGCTGAAACTTTGGAGAACACTTGGGAAACACCCCCCAAACCAAAAAAAACAAAAGATCCCAGGTAACACCCGTCCGAAGGGACCTCCTCCTCCTCCTCCTCCTCCTCCTCCCACCCTTCCAGCGGAACGCCATAACTTTAAGAACACCTTGAGAAAAACCAACACAACCAAAGAGACTGAAGTGCTGGAGGGTGACAACAACCAATAACGAACAACGTTTCCAAGCAATGCGGCCCGCCCATGTAACCTCACCTCTGGGGTGGACGGGATGTCCATGCTTTTTTTGTTTTTGGTTTATTGTTTTTTGTTTTTTGTTTTGTTTTTGTTATTTCATATTTTTTGGTTTTGTTTTCCAATGGTTCTTCTAAGGTGTCCGCCTCCAGCACTTCAGTTTCTTTTTGTTTTTTCTCATAGTTTTCCTAAGAGTTATGGCCTTCCGCTGGAAGGGGGATGAGGAGGAAGAGGAGGAGGAGGAGGACGTTGTAGAGGCTTTTAGTCGGAATTCTTTTGTATATGCTTTCAAGAGGAATGCTTTTGTAAGGGCTTTCACTCGGAATCATTTGTATGGGCTTTGAGTAGGAATACTTTTGTATTGGCTTTCAATAGGCATCTTTTGTAGATGCTTTCGATGGGAATCCTTTCGTATTGACTTTCGATAGGAATTCTTCTGTATTGGCTTTCAATAGGAATCCTTTTGTAAAGGCTTCCAAGAGGACTCCTTTTGCATCGGCGTTCAATAGGGATCCGTTTGCAGTGGCTTCCAATAGGCATCCTGTTGTAGATGCCTTCAGCAGGAATCCTTTTGTATTGGCTTTCAATAGGCATTCTTGTGTAGATGCTTTCTTTCAACGGGAATCCTCTTGTATTGGCTTTCGCTAAAAAATTCTATTGCATTGGCTTTCAACAGGGATCCTTGTGTAAAGGCTTTCATTAGGAATGATTTTGTAACGGCTTCCAATAGGAATCCTTTTGTAGTGGCTTTCAGTCGGAATTCTTTTGTAGATGCTCTCGCTAGGAATCCTTTTGCATCGGCGTTCAACAGGTATCCTTTTGCAAGGGATTTAAATAGGAATCCTTGTGTAGAGGCTTTCAATGGGCATCATGTTGCATTGACTTTCAAAAGGAATTATTTTGTAGATGCTTTCAATCAGAATCCTTGTGTAGAGGCTTTCAATACGAATCCTTTTGTACAGGCTTTCAATCGGAATCCTTTTGTAGAGGCTTTCGATATACATCCTTTTGCATTGACTTTCAAAAGGAATCCTTTTGTAGAAAGGTTTCAATCGGAATCGTTTTGTAGAGGCTTTCAATAGGAATCCTTTTGTATTAGCTTTCATCAGAAATCCTGTTGTAGAGGCTTTCAGTAGGACTCCTTTTGTATTAGGTTTCAATCGAAACTCTTTTGTAGAGAGGATTTCTACAGGAATGCTTTTGTCAAGGCTTTCAAGATGCATCCTTTTGTAAAGGCTTTCAAGAGGAATCCCTCTTTCAAAGGCGGAGGCTTTCAAGAGGAATAGAGAGAGAGAGAGAAAGAAAGAGAGATAGAGAGAGAGAGAGAGAGAGAGAGAAGGAGAGAGGGGAAGGCGTAGGGATAGTTTCGGATCGGCTTCCTTATTAAACGGAGTACACATAAAGGCACCAGGCCCCCTTTGCACCTGGACCCCCCTCGGGACCCCATAATGGCACTACTCGCGAATCATAAGAACCTGGCGGCGCGCACAGGGGGGTAGGTGGAGGGGGAAGGCTTCTTAGAAACACCCTTGCTTCTTAGAAGGCGCGGGTTTTGCCTGTCGATGTAAGGCCAGCGCCTTCTAAGAAGCAGCCTCCTTCTAAGAAGCCTCCCCCCTCCCCCTACCCCCCTCCGCGCGTCGCTAACGGGAGCGCCCCTCGCCACCGCGGGGCCAGCGCGCGCCGAAGGCGGGCGCGGAACACGTGCGTCTTGAGCCCAGAGTGGTCACGGACAGATGAAGCGGAGGAGGAGGAGGAGGAGGAGGAGGAGGAGGAGGAGGAGGAGGAGGAGGAGGAGGAGGCCATTTTTTTGTTCGGCCCCCTGGCGCCCTGCCGGCAGGCTAAACCAGGTGCCGTCAGCGCGGCTGTCAGTCCGCGCCACCGTCGCCGAAGGGCGACTCCCTGCCCGCCGCCACGCGGGCCCTCGCCCAGCAGGCCGCTGCGGCGGGCGAGGCGAAGCCGTGGAGCTCCGCCGCCTGCCAGGCGTCCGCCACGACTGGCCGCAGCCCCCAGCGCGGCGGCCTCCCTGCACCAGCGGGAGCGCCTGCGCCTGCCTCGCCGCCTGCGCCGTCGCGGAGCACCGCCGCGAGCCGCGCCTGCTCCTCCAGCGTGGGCGGCTGCGGGGCCGAGAGCCTGGCCTTGCTCTTGGGCTCCTGGAGGCGCATCAGGAGCCGCCGCGCCTCCGCCGCCCTTTCGCCAGGGGCTGGCCGTCCCTTGCAGCTGCCCAGCAGGCCTGTCCCAGCAGGAGGGGACCGCTTCCAGAATCGGCAACCACACTTCAAGCACCAGGCCACGGCCCCATCTCCATTCTCGAGGCGCGAGACGACGATGCAGTGCCCACGAACCTCCCGCGCCACTCCAGCTCCTGCAATCGCGGCCTTCAGCTCGGGAGCGGCCACAGCCGCCTCCGCCAGCTCGGCAGCCGCGGCAGCGGCGGGCGCCTGGCCATGCTCCTCTCCAGCAGCAGCGCCAGGCGCCTGGCCGAGCTCGAGGTCGGCCTCGAGCGCCAGCGCCGCCACCTCCGCGTCGGCCTGCTCCGCCGCGTCCAGCGCCTCCTGCGGGATGTCGTAGACGAGGTCGGCCGTGCCCACGACCCCGCCTGAGTCCAGCTGCTCTCGGTCCACCATGGTGGCCAGCTCGCCAGCTCGCCGACCCACCGCCCGAGCTCCTCCACGCGCCAGGCACACGCCTGGAGGAACCAGACCTGCTCCTCGTCGATCGGCCACAGCGCCGCGCCTCGCTTGGCCCACAGGTCAGCTGCCCTGTTGCCCCTGATCAGGAGCTCCTCCTACCAGGTGGCCACGTGGCGGTCACCGAGAAGCGAGTCCCCACTTGGGACCGCGTGGGCTCCGGCACCGGGGAGCTGGAAGAGGCCCGCCTGGACCTGGCGACCCGCGACGCGGCCACCGGACAGCCTATTTACGTTGACTGGTCTGTCATCTGCTTACACCCAGAAGTTCGAGCGCAGGAGTGCACGATCCAACAACGACTGGCTGGCCGCATCGTACGCTCTGGGCGTCAAGCGGACGCTATCCTCTCGGGAGGCGAGCTGGTCCCGGCCGTCTTGGAGTCGGGAGGGCGGCCGGCGGATGAGCTCGTCTCGTTCGTCCGCTCCTACGGCGCAGGCCTGCCCGAGGCGGTCCAGTCGGCCGTCATCGCAACCGAGCGGCGCCGCATCCAACGTACCGGTCGTGGGCAACGCGGAGATGATCATTTGCGCCTGCAAGGTGTCCGCTGCGCAGGCCTGCGCGTCGACGGATATGTGGCCGCAGGGCGCCGCCGGCTCGACTCCATCGGCGGGCCTGGCGGGAGGCGATCGCCGTCGGCCGCTCCGCGAGTGGCGGCGCTAGCGTCGCCTTCGGCGGCGACCGCCAGGGTTAAGTCGGGCATGTCCCTCTACAGGAAAAATAGTTTAAAGCAGTAAAAAACACGGACAAGGGGCGTTTTTTTTTTTTTTGTGTGTGTGTGAGTTGGACAACTGTTGGGAATTATTCGTTTTAGGTTTTCCTCGCAAATCCGCCTGTAGGGTGACGCGCCCGACCCAACAGCAGGGCCAGGACCGCCAGCGCGACCGCCGGCGGCGAGGACACCCCTGACTCGGCCACCACTTCGTCCACCAGGACCTCCACGACAGCCGCCACGACCGCCACAACCACAGGGACCGCCACGACCACCACCGCCGCGACAGCCACCGCGACGCCCGCCGCCCGCGGCCCGCACCGCCACGGCGCCCGCGAGGATCCGACGACCGCCCCCCGCCCCCCGCCTCTTCCCTGCCCCCGTGCCCGGCCGCCCTTGCATGCTGCTCCAGGCCTGTTCTGTTTCCTGTTGGAGTTGTAATTAACAGCCCCTGTCGGCAGTGGCCCAGCACCCTCTCGTGTAGGCTGGACGCGTGCTCGCACGCCTGGCCCCGGTTGACACCAGACCTGAAGAGGGTCCGGTGCCTGGGCGACGGACAGAGGAGGGGGATGAAAAGGATGAGGAGCAGAATGTGGAGGATGAGGACAAGGATGATGAGCAATATAATGATCATACTCGTACTAACGATATTAGTAACAGTATACGAGGAAGATGAGTCATACCATGAAGAAATTCAGAACAGTAATGACATGATGACTACGACTCAGAATACTGGGAAATCATCTTATTGGGGAGCAGTAGCAATCATAAGTGGACGACTAATGATGATACGATGAAAGAACAATGCGAATTACCATAATCATAATTCTAATATTACTAAACATCATAATAATAGTCAACGAACATGATTGATACTACTCGTGCGAAAATAATTGTATTATTACAATTAATACTTATACACATAACAATCAGGATACTACTAGTACTATTAATATTAATATTACTGGTAGTATTACTCGCAATACTAGTACAGATAATCATAGTCGTATTCTTATTCATCTTAGCAATATTAACAATGGTATTCTTATTCTTATTACAAATAATGTGAACACTTCTATCAGTAGCAATTTCAATACACATACTAACAATGGCAACACCAGTAACATCAATACTAATAGTTCCAATCCCACTACTACCAATGCTAATAATGATCATAATACCGTTGTAACGGTAGAGGGAAACAATTACTGAACACTCCCCCTCCCCCCCAAACTCAATGTTGGCACGCGCGGGGGAGACTGCGGTCGAAGTGCATCTCATCAGACCCACCGCCAACTTTGAACATTGGGGGGAAGGGGAGGCGTTGACGGATGAATGTGGCATGTGTTCGCTAATTTGTTCCGAGGCCTGAATTACACATGACCAACGACAGTAGCAATAACTTTATGGAGGAGGAGGAGGAAGAGGAGGAGGAGGGAAAGGAGGAGGAGGAGGAGGAGAGGGAGGAGGAGGAGGAGGAGGAGGAGGAGGAGGAGGAGGAGGAGGAGGAGGAGGAGGAGGAGGAGGAGGAGGAGGAAGAGGAGGAGGCAAGGACCGCCGCACCTCCGCCCCCACCTGGTCCGCCTCTCCCCTCCCTGGGGTTTGGTGGGCCACTCTGGGCCTCCCGGGTTGGCGTCGGAGCAGATGGGCTCGGAGGATCGCGCCGCGTCGCCGATGCTTCGGCGATGTGGCTCAATGTGGAGCCCGATTTTTTCAACGCCGGCGTCGCCGACGCACCACCCACGTCGCCGATGCATCGTCGGTGCATCGTCAATGTATCGGCGATGCGGCGCGATTCTCCGACCCAAACTACTCGGATCCCGTGTGGGCGGCCTCTAGCCAACGAGCTTCGGCTCCCGAGTGTATGGATGTCCTGCAAGAAGGGTGCAACATGTATGCCCCTACCCCGTCGGGGTGCTCTTTTGGAAAGCGCGCCACTGGATCACCCTGTAATTGAAAAGAGGGGGTGTGCTCGCAGAACTTCCCCCCCCTCCCCCCTTTCAAATGGGGGGTGAGATTTTCGACCTCCCCCCCTCCCCTCCTCCCCTTAAAGGGGGGGGGGTCCGACCCCTCCCTCCCTCCCCCCCTTGAAGGGGGGGGGGTTCCGGACCCCCCCCTCCCCTCCCCCCCTTGGCTCTGGAATGGGGGGGGGGTTCGAACCCCCCCACTCCCCCCCTTTGCGCCGAACAAGGGGCCAGGGAGGGGGCCTCTCCCGCAAGGGGGGGGGTCTGGCTTCGGGATAGTGAGTAGTGAGTAGTGAGTAGGGAGTAGTGAGTAGGGAGTAGATCGTAGCGAGTAGTGAGTAGTGAGTAGTGAGTAGTGGGTAGTTGGTAGTGGGGACTGGGTAGGGAGTAGCGAGTAGCGTGTGGGGAGTAGCGAGTATTGAATAGTGAGTAGCGAGTAAGGCACTGTGAGTAGTGAGTGGCGAGGAGGGAGTCCGTAGTGAGTAGTGATTAGGGAGTAGTGAGTAGCGAGAAGGGCGTAGCGAGTAGTGAGAGTAGTGAGTAGTGAGTAGTGAGTAGCGAGTAGTGAGTAGGGAGTAGTGTGTAGTGAGAGGTGAGAAGTGAGAAGTGGGTAGTGAGTATTGGGACGTGCGTAGGGAGTAGCGAGTAGAGAGTAGTGAGTAGTGAGTAGTGCGTCGTGAGTAGTTAGTACTGAGTAGTGAGTAGTGATTTGTGACCTGTGACTAGTGGCTAGTGAGTAGGGAGTAGGGAGTCGTGAGTCGTGCGTAGTGAGTAGTGAATTGTGGGTAATGAAAATTGTGCATCGGGCCGGGTAGCGAGTAGCGAGTAGGGAATAGCGAGTAGTGAGTAGTGAGTAGTGAGCAGTGAGTACCGTGCAAGGAGTAGGGAGTAGCGAGTAGCGAGCAGCGGATAGTGAGTAGTGGATTGTGGGCAGTAAGTAGTGAGTAGTGAATTGTGAGTACTTATAGTAATGAGTTGCGGATAGTGGTTGGTGGGTTGTGGGTAGTGGTTAGTGAGTAGTGAGCAGTGGGTAGTGAGTAGTTTTTAGTGAGAAGTGAATATTGAGTAGTGGGTAGTAAATGGTGAAATGGGAGTAATGAGTAGTGAGTTGGGAGTAGTGAGTAGTGAGTGGTGAGTAGTGCGTAGTGGGTAGTGGGTAGTGAGTAGTGGGTAGTGAGTAGTGAGTCGTGAGTAGTGAGCAGTCAGTAGTGAGAAGGGCAGTAGCGAGTAGTGAGTAGTGCGTAGTGTGTAGTGAATAGTGAGTACTGAGTACTGTTTGGGGTTAGGGTTAGGGTTTGTGGTTAGGGTTACGGGTGGTCGGGGTGGTAGTGTTAGGGGTGGTAAGGGTCGGGTTCCGGAGCCAGGGGGCGCCGTGGCGAAAGGGGGGAGGGGGGGGGGCTCGAATTTGGCGGCCAGAGGAGGGGGGGGGGTCCCCGACGACGGACCAGGAAACGGGGGGAGGGGGGGGGTTCTCCGACGACGGATCGGGGAAGAGGGGGGCGGGGGGATGGGTTCCCACCCCCCTTTGGGGAGGTCCAGCAGCGCGCCCTCGCTCCTTTGCCCCCTTATTCTCAGAGCTCTAGAGGATGATACCAACATCAATATCGGTGGTGTGCCTCCACCGAGGCAAGACGCCTCCCGATCTCGGCGATGGTGGTCATACTCGGGCTTCCCAGGTGCACAAAACGTATACCACCGCTGTGGTGGTGGTGGTGGTGATGATGATTACGGTCGGGAGCTTTTTGGATGGCGTGTCGCTCCGCCGGTTCCGGCCCACCGCGCTTCGTCTCGACACGCTGCCCACTTCGCGGCCCCCAGGCGTCAACGTCCTTGGCTTTCCCGAGCTTCCAGCGACACGCTGTCCGCTTGCAGGGCATAACGTGTTGTCGGGGCCGCCGTGGCGACACTCTACGTAAACGTTCCCGACCGTACTCCTTTGTTTTGCCCCCGTTCACTTCGGATGCAACTCTTCGGAGGTCAAAATCTGGCTTTGCCGTGGTCCGAAATCCAGTTCAGATCGGCTTGATTCCGCTTCATCCCGTTTCATCTGGCTTATATCCGGCGTGGTATCCCATTTCATCCGCGGCCTAATTCGGCGTAGCAGCCCCCCCGTGGGGCTTAATCCTCTTTAATCCTTCCGACGAAGGCCTCCCAGTAGTTGTCTCGTAACTTCACGGAGGCGACACACTACGTAAACGTTCTCGACCGTAATCTTAAGATGTCCCAGTCTACTCCAGCCTTGATGATCAGAAAGCATCGCGAACACCAATGAAACACCGAAACTGGAGGGTTTTCCTATGACAGGCCCTGGGAGGCGATACTCGTTCGACGCTTTGACAGCGTGTCGGACAGACTCTGTTCCGACTGATACTCTTCTGGGTGCTCGGAATTATTTGTGGGACGTAGTCTTTGACTACGACGGAAACAGCATACCCATACCCCCGATGTCATGTTTTTTTTCATAACGTCGACCCCCAGAGGTCTCGACCCACTCCTGGGACCGAATTCTCATCCCGAGCCATTTTTTTTCCGGTCCCGAGGCCAGGTGAGGGCCCCCAGAGGCCGAAAATGGAGAGACCGTTTCCCGTCGTGATCTTCTCGTGACCCGAGGGGGCCTGGGTAGCCGTAGGCCCCTGTCGGGGCAGGGGTGGGCGGAGATGAAGCGAGCGAGCGGGGGCGCCTGGAAGGGGGAGGGATGACTCGATGGTGGGCGCATATTCATCTTGAAGCCATGGCCGCGGTGCCGAGGTCGGCGATCAGGCTGCGACGCCCGCAGCGCGCGCTGCTCCACGAGCAAGGACTCCGCGCCTTGCGAGGCGCGAGCACGCTCGCACAGCCCCCCAAAACCAGTGCAGGATGCACGGGCACATCCCCCCTCCGCGCAGGAGGCGGGCCCGCAGGCGAGGAGCTCGCACCAGCACGAGGGCGGCGGCGCGGGCCCGCCCGCGAGGCGCCCGCAGCCGCCCGGCGGCGGGGCCGCGGGCGCGCCGGCGCGGGGCCCGCGCGGGTGCGGCTGGGCCGCGGGCCCGCAGGCGCGGCTCTCGCACGAGGCCGCGGGGCCCGCCGGCGGGGATCCCGGGGGCGGGGCCCGCTCTGCCACCGCCACTGCCGCAGGGCCAGGAGGGGGGGGCAGAAGGGAGGACGGGGAGGTCCTCCTCCTCCTCCTCCTCCTCCTCCTCCTCCTCCTCCTCCTCCCTCTCCTCCTCCTCCCTCTCCTACCTATGGTGGTGGTGGTGGTGGTGGTGGTGGTGGACAATCGGCCCATCATATTCCCAGAGATCCAACTCGCAATTTTCGGCCTCTAGGGGCCCTCGCCGGGCCCTGGGATCGTCACAAAACGATCAGATTCAATGAGTGGGGGAGACGCATTCGGCCGCGTCCAGTGGGGTCTTGGGTCTTCGGTGGAGCTCCTTATGGGGTCGCGAAGCGTTGTACTGGACGGGAGAGGGGGATGGGGCGCATGCGACCGCGGCCACTGAGGCCTTCGGTGGAGCTCCCTTTGGAGCCACGAAGCGCTCCATTGGGTGGGGGGAGGCATGCGGCCGCGTCCAGTGGGGTCTTCGGGGGAGCTCCTTGTGGGGGCTGCGAAGCGCTGTACTGGGTTGGGGAGGCGCATGCGGCCGCGGTCACCGCGGCCTTCGGTGGAGCTCCCTATGTAGCCACGAAGCGTTGTGCTGGGTGCGGTTGGGGGTGGGGGTGGGGTGGGTGTGGGGTGGGTGTGGGGATCGGGTGGGTTGGGGGAGGGGAGCGCATGCAGTCGCGGCCGCTGGGGCCTTCAGTGGAGCTCCCCATGGGGCCATCAAGCACTGTACTGGGTAGGGGGTACGCATGCGGCCGCAGCCACTGGCGCCTTCGGTGGCGCTCCCTATGGGGCCACGAAGCGCTGTAAGTACTGGGTGGCGCGGGCGCATGCGGCCGCTGCCACCGGGGCCCCTCGGTGGAGCTCCCTATGGGGCCACGGGGCGCTGTACTGGGTGGCGCGGACGCATGCGGCCGCGTCCGCGTCCAGTGGGGTTTTCGGGGGAGCTCCCTATGGGGCCACGAAGCGTGTGAGGGGTGGGACGGAACAGATGGGGAGGGCAGAGGCAAGGATGGGAGGGGGGAGGAGGGGGAGGAGGAGAGGAAGGATACGCGGAGCGCTGTCTCTTCAAAATGAGGACCCAACACCACATAATCATTGGGAGCGAGTCGAGTATTAGAAAGTTCAGCAGATTCTGCGGAAGGCTGGGTTCAGCGTATGTCCTGCAGGTTTTTGTCACCGATCTTCTGGAGTCCCCAGGGTTCCTCATGGTTCCTCAGGGCCCATCAGGACTTTTCAGGATTCTTCAGGTTCTTTCAGAAATCTTCAGGAGTCCTGAGGATTTTTTGTTCAAGCTATCAGCTATCTCTGTACCCCCTTGGAATCCGCGCCAATCTTTTGAGAATTCAAATGCTTTTTCATGATCCTGCATGATGTCCTGTGATTTCTGTGGGTTCATTCGGAATCGCAGGTAACCAGGATTTGTTCGGATTCCTGTGGTTTCAACCGTGTTCTTCTAGGATTCCCCTGGATGTATCAGGTTCCTTCTGGATTCGCCAGGATTCCACAACATACCTTAAGTGTAAAGGTTTTGGCAGGCTTCCTCAGGACTCCTCACGATTCCTTTCGTTTCTTCGGGATTCCCGAGAAACGCTCAGGAATCCTGAGGGATCCATCTCGCTTCCAAAACAACTCTCCAGGGTTGCACCGGGTATCATTTGGGTTCTTTTGTAACCCCTCGAACTTGACACATGTAACCTTGAAGATTCCCCCTGCGTGACCAGTAGACGACCGCAACTTGCCTTTTCTCCAAAAGAGTTCTTATGGCCCACTCAGAGGGGCGCCAACAGTCCCAAGCCTGGCGCGTGCCCAGGCGAAGTCCAGTGGCGCGTGTCTAGGTGATTCTCTATCTACTGTTATGTCGGCTACTATAGTTTCTAGTGTTCAATTACTACTACTACTACTGCTACTACTCCTACTACTCCTACTACTACTACTACTACTACTACTACTACTACTACTACTACTACTACTACTACTACTACTACTATAACTACTGATATTAGTACTACCACTACTACTACTACTACTACTACTATTACTACTACTACTACTACTACTACTACTACTACTACTACTACTACTACGATTGTTAAACTTTTTCCTGCTACTACTACTACTACTACGCCTACTACTACTATCACTACGGCTACTACTACCATCATTATTTCTACTACTACTACTACCACTGCTGCTGCTACTACTACTTCTACCACGGCTGCTACTTTTACTGTTACTACCCACTACAACTACTATTACTGCTCCTTTCGCATCTATTACTACTACCACTACTACTACTACTCCAACGATGATTATTACTGGTAGTACTACTACTACTACTACTGCTACTACTACTACCGTTACTACTACCATTACTACTAGTACTACTACTATTATTATTACCCCTACTGCTACTATTTTTATTACTACCACTACTAAAACTTTGATCACTACTACTACGACGACGGTGGTGACTTGTATTACTACTACTACTACTACTACTACTGCTACCAATAGTCGTAGTACCACTACTGCTACTACTTTTATCTACTATTATCACCACCACCACTACTTGTAATATCATCATTATTACTACTGCCTCTACCACTACAATAGCTACTACTACTTCTATTAGCGCGGCTGCGGCTACGACTACGACTCTGACTACGACTACGACGGCGACGATTCCTCCTCCTGCTACTACTACGACTACTACTACTACTACTTCTTCTTGAATCAGATGTACTGCTATTACTAGTGCTAGTACTACTGCTGTTACTACTACTTTTATTGTTATTCTGATTGCTAGTACTATTGCTCCTACTTCTACAACTACGACGACGACTACTACTATTACTACTACTACTACTACTACTACTCGTACTACTACCACTGTTAACTCTCACTGCCACCGCCACTGGCACCACCAATACCACTACCTTTTACCTTTACCTTTACCACTACCACTACCACTACCACTACCATTGTTACTGCTGGGGCTACGGCGACGGCTGCTGCTGTGGCTACTCCTATTACGACGACGGCTACTATTACTACGACTACTACTATTACTATTACTACTGCTATCAGTACTACTACTACTACGACTACTACTACTACTGCTACTACTACTACTACTACTACTGTTACTACTCCTACTGCTACTACTACTGCTACTACTACGGCCACGACTACTACTACTACTGCTACTAATATTACTACTACTACTACTACTACTGCTACTACTACTACTACTACTACTACTACTACTACTAGTACTACTACTACTACTACTACTACTACTACTACTACTACTACTACTACCTACCACGATTAGTACTACTACTACTACTACGGTTACTGCTACTACCGTTACTACTAGCACTACCACTACTATCAAACTCATTATCATTTCTACGACTACTACTCGTATTCCGAGTATGATGACCACTACGACTACGACTACGACTACGAATGCGATTGCGAGTACGTTTAGGACTACGGCTACGACTACACGTATGGCTTCGTCTAGTGCTACAACAACAACAACAACTACTACTACTACTACTTCTACACCCACTACTACTACTACTACTTATATTAGTATTTTTTCTGCCACGACCCCTACAACTACTTCTACTGGCACCATTACTATTACTATTACTACTACTACTACTACCACTACTACTACTACTTGTACGAATACTACTACTACTACTACTACAAAGACGACGCCTATTACTACTCCGAGTAGTGGTAGTAGTAGTACTACTACTACTGCTAGCATTTCTGTATTATTAGTAGTACTACTACGATCACTGTTACTACTACTACTACTGCTACTACTACTACTACTACTTCTACTAGTCGCATCGCGGTTCCTACTATTACTACTACCACGACGGCTACTACTACTACTACTACTACTACTACTACTACTACGACTACGACTACTACTACTATTACTCAGCTAGTGCTGCATGCACTACTACTACTACTACTACTACTACTCCTACTCCTACTACCACTACTTACATTACTACTACTAGTATTCATTTCTTATCATTGTCACTGTTACTACTCGTACTCCTACTGCTGCTACTACTACTACTACTGCGACGACGACTACTACTACTACGCCACCACTACTACTACTGCTACTACTAGTACTAATACTCATACTAGTACTACTACTTCTACTACTACTACTGCTACTGCTACTGCTAGTACTACTACAACAACTACTAGTACTACTACTACTACTCCTACTACTACTACTACTGCTACTTCTACTAGTAGTAGTAGTAGTAGTAGTACTACTACTACTAGTACTACTACTACTACTACTGCTACTGCTACTAACTACTACTACTAACTACTACTACAACTACTACTACTACGACGAGGACGAGGACGACGACGACGACTCGTACTACTGCTACTACTACTACTACTACTACTACCACTACTACTACTACTGCTACTACTACTACTGGTAGTACTACTACTGGTAGTGCTCCTGCTGCTACAGCTACTGCAGCCACTACTACTACTACTGCCACTACTACTACTACTACTACTACTGCTACTACTACTACTACTACTACTACTGTTACCGCTACTACTACTGCTGCTACTACTATTACTATTGTGACTACTACTACTACTACTACTACTACTACTACTACTACCACTACTATTCTTACTACTACTATTACTGTTACTAGCTAGCACTACTACTACTACTACTACTATTATTACTAGTAGTAGTAGTGGTAGTAGTAGTAGTAGTAGTAGTAATCGTAGTCGTAGTTGTAGTGGTGTTGGTGGTGGTGGTGGTGGTGGTAGTAGTAGTAGTAGTATCAGTAGTAGTAGTAGTAGTAGTAGTACTACTACTACTACTACTACTACTACTATTCCTAGTACTATTACTACTACTACTACTTTCTAGTACTACTACTACTACTACTATTACTACTACTACTACTTCTAGTATTACTACTACTACTACTATTACTACTACTACTACTACTACTACTACTACTGATACGACTGATACTACTGATACTACTACTACTACTACTACTACTACTACTACTACTACTACTACTACTACTACTACTACTGCTGCTACTGCTACTGCTACTGCTACTGCCACTACTACTGCTGCTGCTGCTGCTGCTGCTGCTGCTCCTGCTTCTGCTGCTGCTGCTGCTGCTGCTGATGTGACCATGGTTGCTACTATTGCTACACATACTTTTTCCTAGCGCGGTGATAGTAGTGTTAGTCGTTATTGCCGCCTTTATCCTCGCCCGTCTGTTCTGTGCTTGTTTCCCCTTGTTCCCTTAAGATTCCCCGATGCCCGTGCAAGTCCATTGAGGCATCGGCAGTAGCACCTTGAAGGCTTCATTCCTTCTTGCTCCTCATCGTCCTTGGGGGTTGGCAGTCTTGTCCGCCACCGTTGGGGCCTTCGGGGGAGCCTGGGGGGCCTCTGGGGCCATCTCGGCAATCTTGCCCACCCCTGTCCCCAGAGCGGAGGAAAAGGGCTGTGCACGCGGTCCGCCTGGCTCAAGCGCGCGGCCAGTTCCACCTGCCTGCAGGGGCCCGCAGCACTGGCAGTCACACCGCTCGCCCGCAGCCAGCATGCCGGGCGCGGGCCGCCGCGGGGGCAACGACGCATTCACGGCCCAGCTCCTGAACAAGACGCGCTTGTGCAGCTTCTACGAGAGTGGCAACTGCTCCCGGGGTGAGCACTGCGGCTTCGCGCACGGGAGAGATGCTCTGCGCAAGGCCCCGGACTTCTCGTTCACCCAGCGCTGCAGGAGCTTCATGGAGACTGGGACGTGCAGGCTTCGGCGGACGAAGAAGTGTGCAGGTTTCGGAGGAGGAATAATGTATCCATACCGCTACCCTTCCCTCGTTTTCTCTCGGGGGTGGACAGACCTCCTACCCTGACGCGTCGATTAGCGAATTGGCCGTTTTCGGTTCGCGAGAGGGCGTCGCGGCCGTCATTTTTGCGGGTCCAGGTCTGTCGGTTTTTGTCCCAGGCCGTTTTCACTAAAGGGTGGTTTACTAAAGGGAGGTTTGTCCACCGCCGAGTCACCTCTTTGGACCTCCTGGAATGCCCTCGTCGCCACCGCTGGATTCGCTCCGAAATTATGGTCAGAACGCACCCCAGGAGAGGTCCGGGGAGTGGCGGTATCAGTGCATTTTGGTGTCCCAAGAAGTGTGCAGAATCGGGCTGTCCGCTGTGGGGAATGTCTGCCCCAGGGCGCATGGGAAGTTCATATCCACCATTGTGGCACGTGGGGTTAAGAATGTTTCCAGCCGCCCTTGGAGAGCCGCTCTCCTTCTGGGAGACGGAAGATGTGCTTTCTCCTACACAGTGCTTGCGCTGAGGGGGCCTTGCATGCTTCGAGCAAAGTTCGATTTGGATGTTGCGATTTCTGATTGCCGCCCTGGCGCATCATGGCTGGTGCTCTTCGATGCTCGAGTCGTCAGTGCCCTGTGGTTGTCCTGTCTTCTGGTTGCCGTGCTGAGGCCACTGGTGCCCCATGGCTGGTTTCCTGTGATGCCCCAGTCGTCTGGGCCCCATGGTAATCACGATTTCTGGTTGCTGCCCTGGCGCATCAAACAGTGTTTGCACTCAGGGGCTCTTCCTTGTTGCGAGGGGGACTGGAATAGTTTGGCGCGGCTTCTGGCTGCCGCCCCGGTGCTCCATGGCTGGTTCCTCTGTCTGGTGCCCTGTGATGCCCCGGTGGTCGCGATTTCTGGTCGCCGCCCTCGTGCCCCGCAGCTGCTGCGCTATGGCTGGTGCCCTGTGTTGCTCCAGTTGTTCGGATGTCTGATTGCCACCCTTGCACTCTATATGGCTGGTGCCCTTCGGCGGGTGCCTTACGATGCCCACGATGTCGAGGTCCTTGATTGCCGCCCTGGTGCCCCATAACAAGTGCACGTTTTGGAACACACGCATTCTGCAGCAAACGCCGTCCATGTTATACGCAGCTGCGTGATCACGCTGCACCACACAGCCTGCAAATCGGGAATCCGAGGTGGGGTTCTATTCTCACTACTGCCGCTCGAGACCAGGGGCGGCTACCGCTGTAGACCAGGGGCGGCGGACGTCTGGAGGCGCGGTTGGCGCCTCACATGGCAGACCATGACAACAGGTCAGCCGCCCCGGATTTTTAGCGGTGGTACCTGGAAGTAGTCACACCATTGGGGTCCGCGCCGCCAGTCACATCTTGTTCCCCGCAGACGAAGTGGAGTTCTGGTCTTCTCCTCCCTCCCCCTCTCCCTCTCCTTCTCACCTGCACTCGCGCGCGCGCATCAGACACAAACGAGCATGCAGTCGCACACGCTCACGACGACACATACGCGCAGCGCACCACACGCAGGCAGTCGAGGGAGGACACGTGGACGAGACACCGATAGTATACACCTAGCGGGTTGCAGGACGTGGCAGGCGCGGCACCTTCTGTATGCCAGAGGCGGTGCGCAGGGGGTGGGGGCGCCATCCGTTTCGGGCTCGCAACTTGTGGCAGGCGTGGCACTTCCTCGGCGCCACAAGGGGGTGCGCTGGGGTTGGGAGCACTATCCGTTTCGGGCTCGCAAAGCGTGGCAGGCGTGGTACTTCCTCGGCACCGCATGGGGGTGTGCAGGGGGTGGGGTCACTTATCCGTTTCGGGCTCGCAAAGCGTGGCAGGCGTGGCGCTTCCTCGAGACCGCAGGGGGGGCGCTGGGGGTTGGAGCGCTATCCGTTTCGGGCTCAGCGTGGTAAGCGCGGCGACACTACAGGGGGTGGGCAGTTGGTGGGGGCGCTATCCGTTTCTGGCTCGCAAAACGTGGCAGGCGTGGCACTTTCTCGACATCACATGGGGAATGCTGGGGGGGGGGTCCTATCTGGTTCGGGCTCGCAAGGCGTGGCAGAGGAGTGAAGAGGGGAGGCATAGGCGAAGAGGAACAGGATGCGTTACACTTTCCACCCACGTCGCAGCCGCGTTCACCCTGCACTCCTACCGAACTTCCAAGAAGGTCGTGATTTCTTTCAATTCGCAGTCCTCGGAGCTCTCGACCTCGTCGCGGGTACCAGGTTCATGCTCACAGGGCGTTGCAAGCGTACCGATGCGCTGATGGAGTTATGATGGGTGTGCTTTGCCACCAGACACTTTATGTCCAAGGTGGCATTCTCACAGTCTGCACGCAGCCCAGAGACTACATCGAAGGGCGCGGCGACGCCGCTTCACCGCATCACAAAGACGCGCCCATAGCAAATTCGAACAAAGCAAGGGTCGATGTGAAAGAAATTCCCACGCAGGACCTAAAATAGGTATGTGGGGTTCCTCGTTCGCGCCATTCTTCGACCGCTGAAGGCAGGGCAGCGCGTGCTCGTTCGCCCACGCGCCGGGCCAGCTGCGGCGCTGGAGGCACAGCTGGGATGCCAAGCGCAACAGCAGCGGCTCCAGGCGCGGCTCGGTGGAGGGCGTGCCGCAGGAGTGCGAACTGCAGCAGCAGCAGCCGCAGCCGCAGCAGCCGCAGCCGCAGCCGCAGCCGCAGCCGCAGCCGCAGCCGCAGCGCCCGGTTGCCCCCGGCGCCCGCTCCGCGGCCGCCCGCGCGGCCTCGCGCCTCCAGGACGTGCCCGCGCCGGGGGCCGCGCCGCGCGAGCGGCAGCGGCAGCCGCAGGCCCCGCGTGCCCCGGAGGGGCCCGGCGCCGAGGCCGCCGGGCGAGGCGCGCGCCGCGGCCCGGCGCTGCGCCGCGCCTCCGCGCCGCAGCGGCCCGCCGGCGCGCAGGCTCCGCGCCCGGAGGCCCCGGCGGAGGGCAGGACGCCCCTGCGCTCGGGGGCGGCGATGTTCGTGCCGCAGCCCCACGGGGGAGGGGAGGAGGCGGCCCAGGTCAGCGCGCTGCTGCACGCGCTGGACGTGCTGCCGCGGTCGGGCGGCGCCGAGGCCGCGGGGCGGGCGTGCGGCCGGGGCGACGGGGAGCCCGTGCGCTGCAGGGAGGGCGGCGCGGGCCCGGACGAGCTCCAGGCCGGGGCAAGGTTGCAGCTCGTGTGCCTGCCGCCTCCCGACCCCTGGGAAGTCAGCAGGGGAATCCACGAGAGCAGCGATGAGTTCGACGTGCAGTCCGTGTGCAGTGTGGTGACCGCGGACGACGACACCCAGATTTACTGTGGCCGGGTCAAGGAGGACCGCCCGAACGATCTTTACCTGTGACCTTTGAACGCTGGTAGCCGTCCCCCCCCCTCTGCGATCGGCCCGCCCCCCTGTGGGCAGGGAGAGGCCCCCCCCCCAACACGGTCTGGTGACCGTGCCGTCCGCCGACGGCCTAGGAGCTGACGCCGCCGACGCGAATATCTGGGGCCGCTTCCACTGGGGCAAGACGATGCTGGGCTTGGGTGTTGGTGATCATCTTCAGGCGGCCCGAGGGGCCCCCGTCCGAGCGGATGGTCTCGGGGCAGGGGCCGTGATCCGAGCATGTCCGAGAGCGCCTGCGGCCTCTCCTGGGGCCCAGGAGCGCCTCGTGGGGTCCCTGGGCTCTGCCAGGGTCTGTTTCGACCCGATTGGTCCGATTCGACCTCGGGTGAAGGGGCTAAATTTCCGACGATCCGATGCGGCCCGATGCTCGCACGGCGCTGTTGTGCAGCTCGGCGCAACCGATCCGATGCAATCTCGGTGCCGATGCGGCCCGTTCCGATGTATCCACGTCCGATTCGATGCTGGCTGATCCTGCCATCTGTCACCAGGCTGCGCCAACATTCGCGCGTAAGCTTCCCGCGTAAGGCCGCGCGTAAGCGCCCTCTGATTCGCGCGGTGTGCCACACGCTAGCGGCCCGCGTAAGCCGTGGCGTAAGGTCGCTTTGTCATCTTGCGTAAGACCCGTTTCTTTTCGTCGCTCATTTGCGGCCCGATCCGACGTACGTTTCGACTCCAACCGAATTCCCGGCTCGGCGCCGACTCATCCTGCCATCCGTCACCAGAGGCTTTGGGCCCCCCCAGGCTGACCCGTAATGCTGCATTTCGGATCAATCCGCTATGCTTAAGTCGGGCATGTCCTTCAACAGGCGTAATAGGCAAGAATAGCAGAAATTATCACGGCAAAGCAACCTAACAGCGATGTGTAGGAGCATATCTGGAAGCATTCCCCTTAAGATTCAGACGAGAATCCAGTTGTAGAATTCTGCTGTTCTCGCAGTCGCAGTCGCGTTCGCGATGGCAGTCGCAGTGGCAACGGCAGCCGCAGTCATAGCCTCAGCATCAGCCTGCCTCAGCCTCAGCCTGCCTCAGCCTCAGCCTCAGCCTGCCTCAGCCTCAGCCTGCTTCAGCCTCAGCCTCAGTCTGCCTTCAGCCTCGGCCTCAGCCTCAGCCTGCCTCAGCCTCACCCTGCATCAGCCTCAGCCTCAGCCTCAGCCTGCCTCAGCCTCAGCCTGCCTCAGCCTCAGCCTCAGCCTGCCTCAGCCTCAGCCTCAGCCTCAGCCTGCTTCAGCATCAGCCTCATCTGCCTTCAGCCTCGGCCTCAGCCTCAGCCTGCCTCAGCCTCAGCCTCAGCCTCAGCCTCAGCCTCAGCCTCAGCCTCAGCATCAGCCTCAGCCTCAGCCTCAGCCTCAGCCTCATCAGCCTCAGCCTCAGCCTGCCTCAGCCTCAGCCTCAGCCTCAGCCTCAGCCTCAGCCTCAGCCTGCCTCAGCCTCAGCCTCAGCCTCAGCCTCAGCCTCGGCCTCAGCCTCAGCCTCAGCCTCAGCCTCAGCCTCAGCCTCAGCCTCAGCCTCAGCCTCAGCCTCAGCCTCAGCCTCAGCCTCAGCCTCAGCCTCAGCCTCAGCCTCAGCCTCAGCCTTCAGCCTCAGCCTCAGCCTCAGCCTCAGCTCAGCCTCAGCCTCAGCCTGCCTCAGCCTCAGCCTCAGCCTCAGCCTCCTCAGTCTGCCTTCAGCCTCGGCCTCAGCCTCAGCCTGCCTCAGCCTCAGCCTGCATCAGCCTCAGCCTCAGCCTCAGCCTGCCTCAGCCTCAGCCTCAGCCTCAGCCTCAGCCTCAGCCTGCCTCAGCCTCAGCCTCAGCCTGCTTCAGCCTCAGCCTCAGTCTGCCTTCAGCCTCGGCCTCAGCCTCAGCCTGCCTCAGCCTCAGCCTGCCTCAGCCTCAGCCTCAGCCTGCCTCAGCATTCAAAATGTGGCCCGGGAATGGACTTCTGGGAACTCGAAGAACACGAAGAGGCCTGCAGTTGGCTCGGGGCATTCAAAATCATGCCCAGGGATGGACTTCTGGGAACTCGAAGACCACGCAGTGGCTTACAGTTTGCTCCGGGCATTCAAAATCATGCCCAGGAATGGACTTCTGGGAACTCGAAGACCACGAAGTGGCCTACAGTTGGCTCCGGGCATTCAAAAGCATGCCCAGGAATGGACTTCTGGGAACTCGAAGACCACGAAGTGGCCTACAGTTGGCTCCGGGCATTCAAAATCCTGCCCAGGAATGGACTTCTGGGAACTCGAAGACCACGAAGTGGCCTAGAGTTGGCTCCGGGTATTCAACATGTGGCCCAGGAATGGAGTTTTGGGAATTCGAAGACCACGAAGTGGCCTACAGTTGGCTCCTGGCATTCAAAATGTGGCCCGGGAATGGAGTTCTGGGACCTCGAAGACCACGAAGTGTGTAACTGTTTGCTTAAAACGACTTCCGCGGCTTCTCCCCGGCACCCGCCCAGACCCCCGTGGGCTAGAAGCCTATCAGTCTTCGCTGTTAGGTGAAAAAGTTCGGCGACGATTTTCGTGTTCCTCTGACTGTTTTTGATGATTCATTTGCTTACGCCGCACCGCCGACCCCTTGGGGCGATAGCAAGAGTGAATGACGGAGTTCGCGGAACGCGCGCGATCGTTGGGCAATCTTGGGGTTTCGGCCTGTCCTACGTAGCGTGTGGGGTTCAAGGGGGGGCCTTGAAGGGAATTGCTTTGAAGTTTTCCGTGGTCTTATGTGGGTTTCTTGGGGCCTTCACGGGGCTTGTCCCAGGCCTCCTTTTCCATCCCCTGGATAGGCTCGGGGATCGTTGAGAACCAGCTTGGGGTGCGTCCGGCCAGAAGGTCGAGAGTGAAGCCAGCTGTGTCGACGAGGAGCTTCCTGAAGGCCCAGCGGGGGCGGAGAGCGCACAAGAACTAGGAGTCTCATGCCTCGAGCCTCGATCCACCCCGTGTTCCTCCCTTTTGCGAAGGGGTGGTACTGGCCAGGGAGGTCGATCCTCATCCCGGACCCTCGGTGGTGGTCCCAGGCACCGAAAACGGTTCCTGGAGGCCAAATTCGAGGAGATGCCTCGGGTGATCGAAAGACCAAGAAAATCTGCGAGACATCGGCGGCGACGACGAAGCCATTTTTTCTCCTCTTCCTCCTCTTCCTCCTCCTCGTCCTTCTCCTCTTCTTCTTCTTCTTCTTCTCGATCTGGGTAGATACCCGCGGCAATTCCGGCTGCCTGTCCAGATATTTTTGTTTGAGCAGCTTTCGTGTCTGATAGGTTTTGGTCTCTGGGGGCCGTTACTGGGCCGCAGGACTTTCAAGACCAGACGGACCTGGGGCGAGAAATTGTATCGGCGGACCTGGGAACAGAGGTTCGGGGTACGCATTTGTGCGGAGTAGCCTGTCTGAAGGTTTGTTGTGGTTGGGGGGGTTCTGGGCCCCTACCCTGTCGCCGCGGCTGGATGCATTTGGGAAAACGATTGCGACTGGATTCCGGGAAAGGTCTGGGGGGCCCATGGTGAACGATTTCTGCGCAGAGTCTTAGTCTTTTCAGTTTTGTCGTGGTTTTCGTCGTCGAAGGGCCGCCGCCGTGTCTTCTCGGGGCTAATTGCTCGAATCCTCCATTCGGGTTTCCCCTCGGACCCTTTTCGTGGGGCCGTCCTGGGGCTCTCCCTGGTGGCTTCGGGGGTCCTGTTGGGGCCGTCTGGGAGCCTTCTTTGGGGGCATGCGGGAGCTGTTGGGCTGATTTCGGGGGGCTTATCGGGCTGCTGTTCGCCGCGCGACAGGCCGAGGAGCAAGAGTGCGAAACTTGGGCGTCTCCCTTAGGGAAGGGGCCGAGGTTTGGTTCTGCCGGGCCTCTTGGGGACGCGTCCCGGTGGCGTGTCGGGGCGTCGAGGGGAGGCCTCAGGGGGTCTGCTGGAGGCAGTGGCGGGCGTCTGGGAGCGATCTCCTCACGAGTCGTGATTCGCGCTCGGGGCCCTCTTGGAGGCATATGGGGTTACTTTGAATTGATTTGGGGGCTTCTTGGGTTGCTGTGGGCCTCGTGCAAGGCCAAACAGCGAATGTGCTAAGCTTGGACGTTTCCCTTAGGGAACGGGCCGATGTTTGCTTGTGGAGGGCCTCTTGGGCCGCGTCCTGGTGGCGTGTTGGGGCGTGCAAGGGGTCTTAGGGGCCGCGTGAAGGGCCAAGAGGTTAACGTGTTGGAAATATGTGCTTTCCATCGAGAATGAGACGGTTGTTGCTTCTGGACGGCTGCTTGGGACGCCTCTGGGTAGCGTCTTGAGGCGTCTTGAGGGCCTGTAGGGCTGTCTGGAGACAATGTTGGACGACTTGGGGCACTGTTGAACGACTTGGGCCGACCAGGAGGCCTTTTAAGAACCCTCTAGGCCCGTCTTCGGGCCCTCTTGGGACCGTCCTGCGGCTCTCCAGGGCCGTTGCTCTTGGGGCGCCCGGAGGCCGTCTTGGAACCCTCTTGAAAGCCATTGGGGCTGTAGGGGGTCGATGTTGGATGCTTCTTGGGCCGTTGTAGGCGGCCTCGTGGAAGCCTAAGAGGCGAATGTGCTGAACATGTACGTTTTCACTTGGAAATGGGACGGTTTTTGCTTCTGGAGGCCTTCGTGGAACGCCTCGTAGTAGCTTTTTCAAACGTTTCGGGGGCCTATGGGGAATCGTCTGCCCCTCGTGGGCCGTCCAGAAGGCCTTTGTGGACCCTCTTGGCCCGTTGCGGGGCTCTCGTGGGACCGTTCTGCGACTGTCCTGGGCCGTTGCTGTGGTTTCTGAGGCCTTCGTGGTGCGCCCGGAAGCCGTCGTGGAGCCTTTGTCAGAGCTTCTTGGGGTGTCGGGGGTCGCACTTGGAGGTTTACTAAGCCGTTGTAGGCCCCGTAGAATGCCCAAGAGGCGAATGTACTGAAAATGTATGTCTTCCCTCGGGAATGGGACGGCTTTGGCTTCTGGAGGCCCTCTTGGGGCGCCTCGTGGACGCGTTTTCAAACGTCTTGGGGACTGATGGGGCCGTCTCGAGGCCGTCTTCGGCGTTTTGGCACGATCTTTCGTCGACTCGTAGCTCTCTTGGACCGTTCTGGGACCCTTTTGAACCTTTTGGCCCGTTTTGGGGCCTCCTGAGGCTCCAAGTGTGCGGCCAGGACCTTTGCCCCCCACCTCCCCGCCCCCCCATCCAAACTGGCCGGACCGGGCCCCTGGGGGAGGGGCTTGGGGAGGGGGAAGCATCTCACACGCCGTGACCCCAGGGGGTCGGCGGATTTCTCGACCACTTTCTATCGCCGTTTCATGATCTGCCTGCAGGAGGGCAGGCCCGACCCAGCGCTCTGCCGGCAAGGGTACCTCTGGGGTGGGCAGGGTCCCAGAGAGCCCCCAAAGGCACGCCACGGGCCCAGGCGCCCAGCGCCCACGACGCGCGCGCGGCATCCGCAGCCGCGACGGCGTTGCCCCCCCCCCCCCCCTGTGAAAGGAACCCGTCTCATACCCTCATCTCTACTCCTCACTCGCCCTTTTGCCTGCCTTATCGGCTCAGGTACTGGAAGAGACCAGGACGCTGGTCGCACAGGAGGAAAGGATCCCCATCTTTCCCTCCTTCCTCTACCTACGGATCAGGGGTTCTGTACCTTTGGTACTCTAACCCCACACCCCCCCCCCTGGAGGACTCCTCCCCGCGCCTGGCGGCGACCGTCCGCCGCACGTTCCTGCACTTCTTCGTGCCGGGCGAGGGCAGCAACCTCGGCAGCCGCCATCGCGCCTCGTCGGCGCACTGAAGGCAGCCCGGCGCCGCCGCCGCCGCCGCCGACTCCGTCGCCGCCGCCGCCGCCGTCGTCGTCGTCGTCGTCGGCGGCGTCGTCGCCACCGCCGCCGCCGTCGCCGCCGTCGTCGGCGTCCTGGCTCTTGTCGCCCGCTGGCTGGCACCGAATCCGGCGAGCAGGAACGGGGGGCGAGGTTGGAGGTGCTGGCTTCGAGGAGGTTCTTCGTCTTTTCTTCGGTCTCTCTGGGGTCCGCTGTCAGGCCCCAAGGCCGGCAGAAACGGATCCGGGGGAAGAACTTCACCAGAGGGGCCCTGGGTGGGGTCCAGGGGCTGATTTTGAGCGGATTTGCCCTAATCTCCGAGGCGGGAATGTATACATGACCACCGCCTGGAGGATCAATTTTCGGAGACCTCGGCAGGCGATAGATATGGACACATCCGGGCCCCAGGCCCCCCCGATCTATCTATCTATATATATATATATATATATGTATACATATATGTATGTATGTATGTATGTATGTGTGTATGTTTGTATGTATGTATGTATGTATGCATGCATGCATGCATGTATGTTTGTATGTATGTATGTATGTATGTATGTATGTATGTATGTATGTATGTGTGTATATGCATGCATGCATGCATGCATGCATGCATGTATGTATGTATGTGTGCATGTATATATGTATGTATGTATCTATTTATGTATGTGTGTATGTATGCATGTATGTGTATATGTATGTATGTATGTGTTTATGCATATATATATATGTATGTATGTTTTTGTATATGTATACGTATAGTATATGTATATGTTTTTGTTTATGTATATGTATACGTTTATGTACATGCACATGTATATGTATTTGTATAGGTATATGTCGATGCATCTGTATATGTATCTGTGTATGTACATATATGTGTATATGTATAGGTATATGTATATGTATATGTGTATGTGCATGTATGTGTACATGTATATGTATATGTGTATGTGTATGAATATGAATGTTTGTATGTACGTACGTATGTATGTATGTGTGTATGTATGCATGCATGTATACGTATGTATGTCTACATGTATATCAGTATATATGTATATCTCTCTGTATGTCTGTCTGTCTGTATGTCTGTCTGTCTGTCTGTCTGTATGCATGCATGCATGCATGCATGCATGTATGTATGTATGTATGTATGTGTGTGTATGTATGTATGTATGTATGCATGCATGTATGTATGCATGGTATATGTATATATGTATGTGTGTATGTATGCATGTATGCATGTATGTATGTATGTATGCATGTATATATATATGTGTATATGTATATATATATATATATATATATGTCTGTGGGTATGTATGTATGGATGTATGGATGGATGCTGGTATATTTGTATGTTTGTATGTCTGTATGCTTGTATGTATGTATATGTATAGTTCTATACATAACGGGCCCCGGGGGGGTCATAACACATCCATAATCCACAGCCCCGTGGGCCACCAGGACGCCGGTTGCCAGGCTGCGGACATGGATCAATCCCCGCCTCGCACTATCCCCCCCTTCTCGGCCGACCTTCTCGGGGCCCGTCCAGTCCAGACCCCCCAGCCGCCTCCAACTCCTTTGTCCCCCTCTTCCTGCTCCTCCGCCCGCGGTTCAGTCGGGCAGGTCCCGCTACAGGAGGAGCATTCAAAAAGGTCGGGCCGGGCGAAAGGGGGGGGGAAAGGGGGGGTTACGAAATTTGCTGCATGCAGCTGGTTTCGGCCTCACCGAGGGGCCCATTCCTCGATACATAGCCGCCTCCGGCGCCGGGAGGCGCCGGGAAAATCAGCTACGTGAGCTGATTCCCACCCCCCCCCTTTGCTATCCCCCCTTTCGCCCGACCCGAGAAGAATGCAATATAGTTGGACGAGGATTCTTCGTGCCTTCTTGACTACTTCTGATTCTTGTTGGATCCGTCTTGGCAATTGTGTCCAGAGTCCGCCTGCAGGAGGACATGCCCAGCCGAAACCTGCGGGCGCCAGCACCAGCGGGTCCATTGGTGGACCATCTGCGAGGGCAGACGGCCGCCTCCGCGCCCAGCCGCGGCCATCATGGAGAGTCCTCGTGCTTCGCTGAAGTCGGGCATGTCCCTCTACGAAAGGAGTATTCGAAAATAGTCAAACAATAGTCAGCGGACGATTTTCCGACTATTTTTGACCATCTTTGAGCATTAGTTGAATATTTTTTATTCTTCTTCCACAATCCGCCTGTAGGAGGACATGCCCTACCTAATGCCTCGCTGCTCTTTCACTTGTTCCCTTGTCTCTCTTCTCAGAGGCTTCCCCGGCTCCCCGCTCGTCCTCGCTTCCCCCTGTCCTGGGACCCCCCATGCGGGCCCATTCGCAGCTCCGCAGCCTGGTTTTCTGCTGCACGCGCGAGCGGATTGCCTCCTCTGCCGCGCCGCGACGAACAAGAAGTCCTGGGAATCCTTGGAGCTCGCTGGCACCCGCCGGCAGAACGGAGCCCAGACCCCGCCGTCATAGGTCCAGACCCCGCTACTCGGGACCGGCTTCTCGTCCTGAATCCTTTTTTTCGACGGTCCCGAGGCCCGGTGAGGGCCCCCAGAGGCCGAAAGCATATGGAACAACCTCCCGTCTTGTTTTTTGCATGACTCGAGGGGGTCTTCGAAGAAGGACAAAAACACACAAACATAAACTTTTGGCGCCCCGCGCGGATTTCTCGGATCTGTGCTGGGAGCCCCTGGCGGCGCCTCCGGCGCCGCCCCTGGCGCGCGAAGCGCGCCAGGGCTGGGGGGCACAGCGCAGATCCAAGAAATCCGCGCGGAGCGCCCAAAGTTTACGTTTCACTGTTTTTCTTCCTCCATGGGAGGCGAGGGCCACCGGGAGATCACGGCCGGCACCAGCCGGCGCTCTGCCTCCCAGCGCTCTGCCGCGCGCCCGGCCCAGCCCTTGTCGCGGGCTGTGCGCAGCGGTGCGTGGCCGAGCATGCCCTCTCTCGCCGCCCGCCGCCTCCTCCTCCTCCTCCTCCTCCTCCTCCTCCTCCTCCTCCTCCTCCTCCTCCTCCTCCCCCCCCCTCGCTTCTCGCTCCTCCTGCCTCCTGCCTCCTGCTTCCTCCTCCTCCTCCTCCTCCTCCTCCTCCTCCTCCTCCGCCCGCCTCCGTGCCCTTCCTCGCTGAGACCGCCGATCCTTCGGCAGCCGTCGTGGGCAGCTTTCTTCCCAGACCCCCTCGAGTCATGAGAAATCACGGCGGGTTCTTTTGTCGCCACGTTTTCGGCCTCTGGGGGCCCCCTACCAGGCCTCGGCACCGTCAAAAAGCGACTCGGGCCGAAACATTGGTCCTGGGGGATGTGTCCAGACCTCTGGGGGTCGACGTCATGAAAAAATAATGACGTCGGGGGTCTGGGTTCATCGAGATCAAAAGAACCCTTAACTCTCGGAGCGCCATGAAAGCGTGGCCTCGCGTAGGTCCTTGCCTTCACATTCGGGAAAATAGTTCTGGGCGGTTTGGTCCGGTACATCTGCAGAAACAACCCTGGTATGCCTAATGTTCTTGGGCCTTCTAACTCGGGTCCCTTCCCACATGGTTGGGGTCTTTTTTTGGTTACACGTTTCTGCGTCGCACGCGGCAATGCCTGTCGCAGTTCTTCTCTTTCCAGAGAGCGCGCGCACATTGGCCGCTGGCCGCGGCGGCGGCGGCGGAGGAGGAGGAGGAGGAGGAGAAGGAGGAGGAAGAGGGGGATGGGGAGGATGAGGAGGAGGAGAAAGAGGAGGAGGAGGAGGAGGAAGAGGAGGAGGAGGAGGAGGAGGACGAGGAGGAGGAGGGGAGGACCTGTCCTGAGGTGCGCTCCGGCAAGAGCTTCCAGGTGGACGCAGCTATGGAGGCGGGAAGGCTCGGAGAGGCGGCAGTCTCGACCTCTCCGCCAGGAGGTGCGGGGCCCACCCGAGCTTCTTCGACTTCGACCACAGAGGCGAGTTGAGGATATACGATCTGGGCATGCTGGAGGACATCACGCGGATGGGGCAGAGCTGCCACTCACTCAGGCTGAACGGGGAAGCGTCGTCTTGACGACTTGCAGTGCGCGCCCGTTCAATTAGCCTTCGGCGCCATCCTCGCCATTGCATCCGTTTGACAGCACCTCCACGCCACTTCGCGAATTTTTAGTCTTTTCCAACCATGCGCGACATCTGATACTTACAATGTAAATATGGCCTGTTGTTCGACGACTTTCACGCCCCTCCTTGGTCTGGGGCTGCAGGCGCAGGTGAAACCACGTTGTTTGTCAGGTGCCAACATATGTGCTTTCTCATGTGCGGAGCTGTGAGTTGCCATGATATCACAAGCCATGCTAACACGCTTTACAGCTGTCTCTGGCCTTTTATACTATGGTGTGATTGGGATGATGGGGAGGAGGAGAGTAGGATGAGGGAGAGGAGGGGAGCTGGAATGCATGCCAGCACAAGTATTTGCCGAGATGGCTGTCTGGCCGCCTGCCGCTTCAAGTACACAACTTTGTCGATTGCAAAGCAAGGGGCTTGCGCACTCCACCAGGGGTGCCTGATGGCATCAATGCCTTTATCCATAAGTTCTTCTTCTTTGCCAAGCCAAGGCCCAGCCTTTCCCACCACCCTGTGGAGTTGAGTCCTCGTTTTGAGTACGGATTGCCCCGCGTTTCTTATTTCCTCCTTCCTCCTTCCTCCGTCCCCTCCTCCCTCCCCCCCATGCCTGCCGCTGCCCTCCGTAGTCTCTCTGCTTCGGCACACCCCCCACACGTTCCATGGCTCCATATGAAGCTCCACCTAAGGCATCAGTGGCTAGGTTCGCATGCCGTCTCCACACCATTTCGGCGCACCTCTCACACGTGGCCCCACAGGGAGCTCCACCTAAGCCCCCGGTGGCTAGGTCCGCATTTCTTCTCCACGCCATTTCGGCGCACCCATCTCACGTTCCTAGGGCCTAGGGAGCTCCACCTGAGGCGCCAGTGGCAAGGCTCGCATGCTGTCTCCACACCGTTTCGTCGCACCTCTCACATGTTTCGTGCCCCCCCCCAGGGAGCTCCATCTAAGGCCCCAGTGGCTAGGTTCGCATGCTGCACCATTTCGGCGCACCTCTCACGCGTTTCGTGGCCCATAGGGAGCTCCACCGGAGGCCCCAATGGCCAGCTTCGCATGTTTTCTCTATACCATGTCGGCGCACCCCTGACACGTTCTGCACCGCTAACCCGATCGCGCGCGACCCCCCCGCCGACGGCGGCCGCCGACGACGCAAAAACGGAGGGGGGGGGAACGTGTCTGAGCGAGCGATAGTGCCCGGCGATTGTCGGGCCAAATTAGCCCGCTTACAACGCGGGCCGATTTTGACGCATGTTCGCCCCCCTGCCAGCGCTGATTGGAAAAATCGCCCCCGGATGCACCCGAAGGAGCCCCAGCTGTGGTCCAAAATGCAAAATGCTCCGATGCCTTCCGTGCCCCTCCAAAGCCCGCCGCTTCCTGCGGCGCCCTTTTCCGAGCGTTCGGGCGCGGCCCCGACGCTCCGGCAACCTCCGGCAACTTCCGCAGAAGCTCCCAGGCCAACCCCCCCGTGCACTTCGAAGCCCTGCTAGGCCTTCGACATTCCTCTTGACCTCTGAGTAATCCTCCCCAGCTCGCCCCGTTGCCCCCGACCTCACCGAGCGCCTTCCCAGGCCGCCTCCGCCTTCGAAAACCCTCCGAGCCCTTCCCGGGCCCTGTCCATTTCCCGAAGCCTTTCAGAAACCGCCCAGGGCACTTCCGCGCCCCCAAGCCCTCCGAAAAGTGTGGCGCTTCTCCTCTGCGCCGCCCGCCCCCGATCTGCGCTGGGCGGGCGGCGGGGATTGGGGCGGTCACCGCGCTGTGCATCCTTTCGCGGCGCGGCAGCCGGCAGCCCTGCGGGGCGAGCCTCGGGCGAGCTTTTTCTCGTCCCAGCCGCAGTTGAGCAATTTTGGGCAGGGCCGCGCAGGCGGGGGGCGCTGCCCCGTGCCCCCCGCGCAGGCCTTTGCGTTGCCGTAGGGCGGCGTGCGCAGGCGGGCCAAGCTCGCAGTATTTGGCAGATGGCGGCTGGGCCCCCAGCCATGGCCCGCCGCTCGGCTAGCGCATTCCTTTTGTTGTTCTTGAAGACGCATGCGCACGGGGTCGACCTGGCAGCGTGCTAGGCCGACGCCGTGACATTGGCGTCTGCGCGCCCAAGCCAAACTATGATCGCATTTAAGAGTGAAATCGGAATTCCAGTCAGCCCTAAATCAGACTTGGGTCTTATGACCAGAGTTAAATCGGAGTTCCAGTCAGACCGAAATCAGAGTTGGCGCTGATGGGCAAGAATTGAATCAGAGTTCCAGTGCAGACATGAATCAGACCTTCATCAGAGTTTTGGGCCTGAACAGAGAAACAGAGTTTGCCCCCGAAGGACGCGCCCAAGTCTGGGGCAGGCGCCGCCCGAGCCGCCAGGGCCATGCTCTGGCGTCGGGTTCTTCGCGCCCCTGGCGTCTCGGGCTTCGCTGCGACGCGCGTCGGGGTGACGCTCGGGTCTGGGGAGCGGCGTTCCCCCGGGCCGCGGAGCGGGCCTCGGTGTCCCTCTGCCCTCTCGCGGCGCGTGGGGGAGGCATTTGTGACGGGCCCGCGGGTCGGGGTGCGGGGCCGTGGGTGGGGTGGGGGGGGATGCTGGTGCTGCTCTGCCTGTGCGGCTGCCGCGTCTGCTCTCTTGCGCGTTCTTGCCCGCGGTCCGCCCATGTGTGGCCGCTGGCCTGTAACAGGCCAGTGTTGTCCAAGGTCGTGGGAGCTGGCGGGCACGTGCCCCGCCGCGCTGGGCCACCGCATCGTGGTGCGGGTGGCGTTGGGGCGGCCTCGTGGGGCCCGTCCGTGCGCGAGGCCGTGCGCGCCGCGGGTTCGCCTCTCTGGGGAGGGGGGCGCGCGAGGCTCGTGGCGTGCACGTCGCCCGTGCGACGCCGCGTGCCACGATTTGTCCCGCTGGCCCGCGCCCTGGGTGTCTTCGCGCAATTGGCGTCTCGGGCGCTGCTGCGACGCGCGTCAAGGCGACGCTCGGGGCGCCGCGCGCCATGTCTGGGGAGCGGCGTTCCCCTGGGCCGCGGAGCGGGCCTCGGTATCCCTCTGCCCTCTCGCGGCGCGTGGGGCAGGCACTTTTGCCCCTTTATTTCGCAGGTTTTTCCTGACTTTCTCCCGCTTTTCCTTGTACTTCGCCAGCTTCCCCTATTTTGTCCCCCTTTACTGGTATATTTTCTAGGCTCACGCCGGTAATCACACCAGTCGCCGGAGCGTTTCTTTTCTGTCCCTCCCTCTTCCTTAAAGTTTCGCGCCAGCTTTCTGTTCTGTCTAAGGCGACTCGCCAGCTTGTTTTGTTCCTGGCGGCTCTAGTGAAATCTGGCGCAAAATCCCGAACGGGCGCTCTCGCTTGAGACATCTTCGGCAAGTGGAGACCCCCAGGCCGTTTTTGGGCCCGACGACGACGACGTCGACGGCGGCCGCGGCAGCGGCGGCGGCGGCGGCGACGACGACGACGACTGTGAGCCCCGGCGCCATGAGAAAGTGGCCGACTCAAAAACGGCCCCCAGGGAGGGGTCGAAAGCCTAGGGGCCTATGTTCTGAAGCTTCTCAGAGGCTCTGGGGGCTCTCCACGGGGCTCTTTCAGAGGTTGTGAGGCTTCTCCCAGAGGTCTCAGGCCACTCAGGCGCCGTGATACCTGGGAGAACGGCCTGGGCAGGGAGATCGCGAAGGCGATGTGCCATCAGGGCTGGATACGTTGAAGTGACTCGGAAAGGGTGTTGTGAAGACCTCCTCGGGCGGAATATCAGGGAGAGTGGATATCATGCCGCCGTGCGCAAAGAGCGCATCCCCTTATGAGGGGGGTTATCATGATGGATGTCTGCTGCATACAGAAGCATCGACCATTCGGGAAACATGATTGTTGTTGCTGCTGCTGCTGCTGCTGCTGCTGCTGTTGTTGTTGTTGTTGTTGTTGTCGTTGTCGTTGTTGTTGTGGTTGTTGCTGTTTTTGTTTCTGTTTGGCGTCGTCCCCCCCGCGATCTGGGCCGCGACCCACCCGCGATCCACCCCGCGACTCGCGACCCACCCGCGACCCACCCGCGACCCACCCGCGACCCACCCCGTGACGCACCCGTGACCCACCCGCGACCCACCCCGCGATTTGGGCCGCGACCCACCCGCGATCCACCCGCGACCCACCCGCGACCCACTACTCCGCGACCCACCCGCGACCCATCTTGCGACCCACCCGCGATCCACCCGCGACCCTTCCGCGACCCACCCGCGACCCACCCGCGACCCACCCACCCGCGACCCACCCGCGACCCACCCGCGACCCAACCCGCGACCCACCCGCAATGGTTTAACGAAAAATCGGCGCCTGCGGCGGGCTAGTTGCACAGTTTGTAACAATGTGGAGCCTGCGGCGGGCCTCTTTAGAGCCTCGCAGACTGACGGCGTCCTCGCCGCTTCTTTCATTTTATCCGCGAAGATTGCGGGGGGCTAGATATTCGTGTTGCTTCGCACCAGCGTGCGTCAAGCAGGAGGTGGAGAGCTCAACCCTGGAATCGGCCCCGATCCCGGAATCCGTTGGGTCGACATCCAGAACCGGCTTCAACCGCGAGACCCGGCATTCGCATCGAAGTCCGGGATTCGCCTCGAAACCCGGAATTCTGCAGAAGCGCGAAACTCAGAAATTCTGATCGGTCAGATCGGGAATTCGTGTTCTGCTCTCTTCCCTATCCTTTTCGCTCGCCCTCTGTACTCTGGAGTTGGTTTGGCTTTTTCGCTCCCCAGGGGTCCCCGACGGGCTCCTGGCTCGCTCTTCAGGAAAAGACCCAGGACGAACAATTGGCTCTCGTGACAGGGTCGGGACTTCTGGGGATCCCGCTGCCACGTGCCGAGTAGAGTAGTGTAGTCGTTTCGTTTCGCTCCACGCGCGTTGCCGCGTGGGGCGTCGATCGGAGCAGCTTCTTTTCGCCCCGTGGTGCTGCCGCTCCGCGCGCCCATCGGCCCGCGCAGGCCTGCTCCAGCATCGAGAGAACTCTCAGTGTGTCAGTGCGGCCGATCCGCGCGGAAGATCTCAAAATCAGGGCATCGAGGAGGAGGAGGAGGAGGAGGAGGAGGAGGAGGAGGGCGTCGAGTTCAGCATTCCCCCCCCCCCCGAGGCGTTGCCCCAGGGCGACTCGAGTGGAATGCTTTCCTGTTCTGCCCCCCGCGGCGCGGCGCTGCCACGCCCGGAGTAGAGTGGAATCTCTTTTCGCTTCCTAGGCGTGGCCGCGTGGCGCGTCGAGTGGAGTGCTTTTGTTTCGCCCTCTGCCCCAGGCGAGGCCACGTGGCGAGCAGGAGTGGATTTGCATCTTTGGTCGCCGCTCGGAGTTGCCGCGTGACGAGCAGAGCAGAGCAGCAGCTTCGCGACGCCCGCGCGCTGCCTCGTGGCCTGGCGCGGCGAGCGGAGCAGCTTTCTTTTCCGCGCCGGGGCGTGGCCGCTCCGCGCGCCCCTCGGCCCCGCGCGGGCCCGCCCTGGAGATGAGAAATTCTGCGCGTGTCAGCGCGGCCGATCCGCGCGGAGGATGTCAAAGTCAGGGTATCGAGGAGGAGGAGCAGGAGGAGGAGGAGGAGGAGGAGGTGTCAACATCAAGGCCTCGAGTGGAGCATTTTTTCGCCCCCGAGGCGTTGCCACGCGGCGAGTCGAGTGGCATGTTCTCTCTGCTCTTCCCCGCGCTGTCGCGCCTGGAGGAGTGGATCTGGCTTTCGCCGCGGTGAGTCGAGTGGAGTGTGGTGTGTAGCGCTAGGTCTTCGCCCCCGAACAGAGGTCTCCACGAGGCGAGTCGGAGTGGAGCAGTGCTTGTGTCCGCTCCTCGGCGTTGCCACGTAACGAGCAGAGTAGAGAGCAGTAGTTCTGTCTTGACACCCCCGCGATGCCGCGTGGCGCGTCGAGCGGAGCAGCTTTCTCTTCCGCGCCGTGGCGCCGCCGCCCCGCGCGCCCCTCGGCCCCGTGCAGGCCTGCCCTGGAATTGAAAACTCTGAGCGCGTCAGTGCGGCCGATCCGCGCGGAGGATGTCAAAATCAGGGCATCGAGGAGGAGGAGGAGGAGGAGGAGGAGGAGGAGGAGGAGGAGGAGGAGGGCATCGAGTGGAGCATTCCCCCCCCCCCCCACCCCCCGAGGCGTTGCCCCGCGGCGACTCGAGTGGAATGCCTTCCTGTTCCTCCCCGCGGCGTTGCCACGCCTGGAGTAGAGTGGAATCTGTTTTCGCTTCTGATGCGTTGCCACGTGGCGAGTAAAGAGGAGTGTATATTTTTCTCTCCCAGGCGTTGCGACGAGGCGAGGATTCGTATTGTGTCCGCCCTCGGCGTTGCAACGTGACGAGTAGAGTAGAGTAGTTGTTCAGTTTCACAACCCGCGCGCCCATCAGTCCGCGCAGGCTTGCCCTATAATTGAGAATTCTGAGTATGGCAGCGCGGCCGATCCGCGCGGAAGATGTCAAAATCAGGACATCGAATGGAGCATTTTGTTCGCCCAGCTCCCGAGTCGTTGCCAGGCGGCGAGTCGAGTGGAATGATAGATTTGATTCCTCCGCTGCGTTGCCGCGCCCGGAGTATAATGGAATTGTTTATGATACGCGAATCCCCACCAGCCCATTCAGGAGCCCGGCCCATGAGAGCTGACGGGCAAAGGGACGAAGAGACACACATATGGTGAAACAAAGCGGGCAACCAGTGTGAACAATGGAGATCTCAGGGAGCAAAGGGGTGGCCTTGGAGGGCCTCTTCGGGCCATCCCCAGGGCCCAGAGCTCTTCTGGGTTGGGCCATCTTGGGGCCCTCTTGGGGCTCTTTGGGGGGTCTTGGGCTCCTCTTGGGGTTCTTTTGGGGCGCCTTGGGGCCCTCATGGGCCCCTCTTGGGGTTCTCTTGGGGCACTCTTGGGGCCCTCTTGGGAGCTGTGGAGCGCCTCCTGGAGCCATCTTGGAGACCATCGATCAAAGGATGAGGGGATCCTCGATTCCCCCCCCCCTTCCGGAGCCATCAGAATAGCCTCTTGGGGCGCTCTTGGGGTCCTCTTGGGGCGATCTTGGGCGTTCTTGGGGCAGTCTTGGGGGCCTCTTGGGCCCTTCTTGGAGCTCTCTTGGGCCATTTTAGGGCCATCTTGAAGCCTGAAAATCGCATCGGAAGCGAAACGGCGAAAAGGCAACAATCAGTGATGTTCCTTCGGTTTTTTGATGATTTGGGTTCTCGGGGAGGTCCTGAGGGGTCGCCACAAAAGCACCTGGAACCGTCTTGTGGCCCTCTTGGGGCCGCTCGGGCGCGAAGCTCCTGAGCAGCAGGCGGTGGGCAAGGCGGCTCGCTCCCTTCAGAACGCTAAGGGCCGCTTGGCGAGCAACAAGGAGAAGGCTCTCAAAGCTCTGGTGGCGGTGGCGGACACCGAGTGCGAGGTCGCAAGGCCAGAGAAGAATTTTGAGCATGCGAAGCAGGAGGCCGCCGAGCTCTACGGCGCCACTGCGGGAGGCATCGGCGTCACACAGCTCAAGACGAGGCTCGCAACGATGCCCGTCGAGGACGCCTCGCTGGCCGGCTTTCCCAGGGGCCTCCAAGTTGCCGGCAACGAGCTAGGGCAGTCCACCAGCCCGCCAGAGCAGCTACCTGCTGCCAGGCAGCCCGTAACCTCGCCAGGTGCCAGCGAAGGCGCAGGAACAGGAATTCCAGCAGTAGCAGAGGTACCTGTGCCAGGGGAGATCGACGATGCCACGGTCGACGTCTTCATGGGCTCGGCTGATCGCGGTGGCCTGCTGTGTGCCTCCGGGGACGACGGTGATGAGCGCGAACGCATTGCCGACGCCATCGAGACCCTGGGCGCAGCCAATCAGACCAAAACAGGTGGAGCTCATTGCGAAGGGGCGCCGATGTTGTTCGGCTCCTTCCATCGACGCCAGCGCGTGCAGCTGGTTCGAGGCGCTGCTGCGGCAATGCGCGGTGCACAATAGAGATATGACGGTTGCTCAGGAGGCATACATCTCGCCGGCCACGTGCGATGAGGCGACCGACAAGTCGGTCGAGCAGGGGTGGCATGCGCTGGCGTGCCCTGCGGTCGGCTCGGTGCCAGGGGCCCGCAGCCTCGGTGGGCGATTCCAGCTGGCGGCTCGTGCGCACTGGCTCGGGACCTTCGGGGTCAGGAGCGGGTTTGAGGTCTTCCCGGGCAAGTCGCCGTCGCCCGCGTCGCGCAGATCGAGCAGGGTGGCGTCGTCTGGCTCGACGTGGAATGCTGGCGGGCCATCGGGGGCCCAGCCCCCGCGTCGAGCAGGAGGTCGCCAGGTGGGCGAAAGAGGTCGGTGGATCCAAGACCTCGGGCTCGGCGCGGAGTCCGACGCCGAGGGCGAGTGGGCCCGCTGGTGCGAGCCCTGCGTGTCAGTGATGATTCAGCGCGCGCGCTTTGACTGGGTCAGGGCGTCCACGCGCGTCGCCGCGGAGCAGCTCGCGACGGCCATCTGCGCCCGCGCTCGGCGGCGAAGCGAGCCGAATCGCGGGGGTTTCTTGGCGAGGGTCAACTCGCTCAGCGGCCGGCAGAGTCGGGCGGCGGCCGTGATCCACAGTGCCGAGCACGTGCCGTTCAGGAGGTGGATCAACGACCCGCGGAGGCAAGGCCCGCAGCCTCCCGCGTGGCCCCCGCGCAGGAGGGCGAGCAGGGCCCCAGTCAAGGGCCTGCTTGAATGCGTGTCCTGGCTGGCGGTGTTGGCGGCGCGCAGCCTGCCTTGGAATTCGAGCCGGGGGGTGCCTCCAGGGCAGGGCGTGGAGGTGAACGGGCGGCGTTGGTGCCGCGCGGCCGGCCCTGGAACTCGGGCCGAGGGGTTCCGCTTGAGAGCGGCTGTCGCGTTTGTGCCAAGCGCGGCCTGCCTGCTCCATGCCGGCATAGAGGGGGCAATTCTTGGTGCGGATCCCTGTGGTCCAGGAACTTCTTCGGAAAAGGGGGCCTTGGTCGGGGCCCTGCGGCTCGGGGGCCTGGGTCGGTGCAGTAGTGTAGTTGCGCCCCTGATATCTTTTTAATGCGGCGGCGGGTGTGTCTAGGAGAGGCGAGGAAACCGCGAAGAAGGCGCGATTGGGGGTCGGCGCTGGCGCCGCTGCGGAAGGGCAGCCAGGCGTCTGGGCGGTGGTCGAGGATTTTTTGTTGGGTGTACTCGTTCTGTGTTTTTTCCGATTGGATTTTCGGGGTGTGCACGAAAGGGTGCATTATGACTGTTTTGGTATACCCTGGTGTTGTCTTTGTTGAACTCGAGTGCACCGTGGATGTCCGTCGCCAGGTAGCTTCGCCTGGTGGCGCGCTAGACGGCTCGGCTCGCCCGGGGGCCGCGCCCTGGCGGGTTGTCGCCCCCCTCCCCCAGGGCTTGGCATTTGCTACTTCGGCGCCTTGTCGTCTGCCGCGAGAGATGCCTTTTTCCTTGCCAGAAGCATATTGTCAGACCCTTGCGAGCCTCTTATATGCAGCGGGAGATGACGGGCCGCGTTTGTTTGCGAGGGCCTACCTTCTGGGGGCCGCAACCGAGCAGTTCGGCAGGCCCGTCGTCGTGAGAGACGGGGGCTTCGACGAGGAGCTCCGCTAGCTAGCGCTGTTGGGCGTCCTGGGCGCGCTCAACATGCGGGGCGCGATGTGTCCGAGCTCCGCGGTGTTGGGCGCCGCCTTCGCGCCGTGCGCCGGGGCGCGGCGCGTGCATGCGTCGCGGCGCGAAGTCGAACGTGGGCTATGTGGTCCACCGCCGGAGCGCGCGAGTCCGAGGGCCGCGCGGTCGCGCTCGCGATCGAGGGGGGCGGGGCGCGCGCATCGGACCAGTCGGCGAGAAGATGTCGCGCCGACATTGGATGCTTGAGTGCGCGGCATGCATCGCAGCGATACTCCAGTCTGGTGAGATGAAGGGCCTCTTCGTCGGGCTGACGGCCGACCGGGCCTCCAGCGAGCGCGGGCGCCTGTCTGGGGGGGCCGGCGAGATTGCGCGTCGGCGAGCTGGGGGCGGCCGCGCCCGACCTGGCAGCGGGCGCGGAGCCTCGATGGCGCTGAGTCGCGGACGGCCAGGATTCTCAGGGGGGCGTTGCCCAGTGGCCCCAGTGCGCGGCGTCGGCCCAGCTCTGAGGCCGCCGGCGGCGGCCTGCCGCTCGGGCGCAGGCGGCTGGCGGGGTGGTCGAGCCTGAAGAGGGGGCCCTGCCCCGGACGAGCGGGCCGCCGCCCGGCCCGGGCCGCCGCCCGGCCCAGGCGGCGGCCGGGCGCGCGGATATCGGCCCCGTCGGCCGGGGGCAACTCTCCCGAGAACGATTCGTTTTACGCCGACAGCTCTGGGGCTGGCGGCGGCCGCTGGGTTGCGGGACTGGCGAGGGGCGTAGCCGCCGCGGCGGCGGCGGCGGCCGCGGCGGCCATGGCGGAGCTGGCAGAAGCCGATGCTGCTGCGGAGGTAGGCGCAGCAGATGATGACGCCGCGCCGTCAGTTGTATGCCCCAGCCGACGTGGCAGGTGCCAGATGGGGCCACTGGGACCGCCTCGAGCTCAATTACGAGTAGCCCGACTTCGTCACGGACAAGACCGTCATCCCGAAGTCCGACGGCGGGGTGAGGCCGATCGCGCTTTTTGGGGCGATGGTGCGCGTGCGCGGGCGGCCCAGTCGCCCACTGGCGAAGCAGTGGGAGGCCGACCGCAAGAGATTGCTCTGGCGGGCCAGCGCTGGCAGCAGCTGGGACGGAGTCGCGCGGCAGCGGCGGGCAGGAGCGGAGTGGGGCCGCGAGGCGGCGGCGGTCCACGAGAACCAGGACGAGGGAGTCCGCTCTAGGAGTTGGGCGACCAAGATTTCAAGGTGCTGGGGCTTTAACAGCGCGCGCAAGGGAGTATAATGCGACGTCGGCAGCCACAGGGGGCATTCGAGCGCCGCCCCGAGGCTCGCCCTCGCCGATCGCGAGATGGTCAAGGTGAAGTGCTGTGTCGGAGGCCCGCAGGCTATCCGCTGGCTGGATCGCCCTCGACCTGGGTGCGACGCGGAGAGTGCCCGCGTGTTCTTCGCCGGGCCAGGCGCGGCGATTTCCTCCGCTCCTTGCTGAGTTCAGTGGGACCGCAAAGCGGCCGGCGAGGTTGGCTCTCTGGCGTGCTGGGGCTGCGACGGTGGCGCTGGCGGCCGCGAGTGTATGCGGTGGCGACCCGCGGACTGGGGGGCGTGGTTGCCGGGCGGGCGACGCTGGCGCGGGTGCGCTGCCCGCGGGCCGTGGAGGCTGCCAGGCGTTGTGCATGGCGTGGCGGGTCTGGCAGCGGGCCCGGCAGATCCTGGGCTGGGGCCCTGCGGAGGGGCGCGGGGATGCAGAGGCAGCTGCAGGGGCAGCCGGGCGGCGTTCATGGTTGTGCAGCGATGGCCCGGGCGCCCCGAGACGAGGCGCGGGCGCGGCCGAGGTGCCCGGCGGGTCTGGCTCGCTGTGAGCCGAGGGCGAAGAGAGGCACCGGGTGCGCGCTTTCAACGGCCACGGGGCGCGCTTGCGGCGGGGCCAGCGCGCCGCGGAGATCGCGGGCGAGCGCTGCGGACTGGGGTCGCCTTGCGAGAGGGTTAAGACCGAGGAGGCTGGCGGGGGCAGGTTGCGCAAAGTCCGCAATATTACGAACGTGGCGAACCCCGTGAGCGGGCGCCTGTGCGCGTGCGGCGCCTCTCTCATGGGCCCTCGAGCGCAGGCGCCCGGCGAATCTGCGCGGCCCGCGCCTGGGCCATGTGGGTTCGGGGCCCGTTGCGCGCCGCGGGGGCAGATCGGCGCGCTCCATGCTGCGGGATGAAAGAAAGAGGCTCCAGTGACGGGGGTCGCGTGCGTGACCGCGCCCACCGCGGCGCGCCCCTCGCGCGCTACTTGGCCCCGGGGGGGGCCCCGCCGACGGCCCCGCCCCCTGCTGGCCCCCGTGGCCGCGCCGACGGACGCGCGGACTAGGCCCGGCGGTTTGCGTCCATGTGTGGCTCGTTTGGCCGACCTCTGCGACCTCAACAGCAACGTCGTTCCGTTCTCCTCGCGCGCGCTGTGGTCACTTCGCCAGCCCCCCATTCCCTTCGTTTCCATTTGTCTTGCGGTACTCTCAGCTACATGCGGTTGGGTCCTTCGCGGGGGTGGCTTCTAAACTCTAGGCCTCCTAGATGGGGTCGGAGTAGATGGGGTCGGAGGATCGCGCCGCATCGCCGATACATCGACGATGCGGCTCGACGCGGAGCCCGATTTTCTCCACGCCGACGTCGCCGATACATCGCCGACGTCGACGCCTCATCGCCAGTGCATCGCCGATGCATCGCCGATGCATCGCCGATGTATCGCCGATGTATCGGCGATGCGGCGCGGTCCTCCGACCCCATCTACTCCGACCCCATCCAGGAGGTCTCTATAAACGCGTTCGATCGAGACGCGTGTTGTGGGCCGGAGTGCGCCAGTTGCGTCTCCGATCACATTCGGACAGCGCGTTGGCGTTGTCATGCTCCAGGTTTACATTTTCCGCGCGCGATCTGCATCCTCGAGCTCCCAATCGGAGGTCGGCTGTCGCTGCCGCGCACGGTATCGGCCCCTCGAACCTGGGGAGGGGAGGGGGGCTGAGGAATGTTGCGGATGCGGGTTCGGTAGGATGGTTGATGGGGAATGTTGCATCGGATGGAGAAGGAGGATGATGAGGAGGAGGAGGATGAGGAAACGGTAGGAGGATGATGCCTTGTGGGAATGCTTGGAGTCAAGATTTGGTTCGAGGGTTGAAGGGGAAGGTTCAGGAACGCGCGTGGCGACGATGAGGAAGAGGAGGGTGGGGCAGACGTCCGGGGAGGTCCGATGAGGAGGGGTGTGAGTGAGGATTGATGAAGAGCGAACCGGCAGGAACACTCAAGCATCATGCGCCTCCTCCGCCCGCGTCCTCAACTCTTCTCCTCCTCCGCCTCCTCGTTCTCCTCCTCCTCGTCCTCATCCTTCTCCCTCCCTCCTCTTCCCTCCATCCTTGAGCCCCCGCACAGACCCCAGAGACGCCCAGCGAAACCCAGAGCGGCACACGGACGTCCGAAGAAAACCGGCGAAGCCCAGAGACCTCCTGAAATGGTTAGAGAACCTAAAAGGTTAAAGAAACCGAGGGGCCCAGAGAGGCCCAGAGAAACCCCAAATATGGATACTTGTGTCCTCGGGGCTCCCCCGAAGTCTTCCGTGGGCGCCCCTCGGCGCAGATCGCTCCGGGAACGGTTCAGAAGACCCCATGGCGGCTCCCGAGGGCATACCGGAGTCATTTAGACGGTCTACGGTGGTCTCTGAACGTCTTGGACCACCATCCTCCTTCGCCCTTTTCCTCCACCTCCTCCTCCACCTCCACCTCCATAGACGCTTCTCGCCGCTCTCCGCTCCTCGTCCTTCTCCCGTCTGTGTCCGTCGGGCCGTCGGCTTGCCCGTCGGTCTTTTCGGTCCTGTTCGTTCGGCCCCCTCTCGGGTTTGGTGGGGCTGTTTCGCTGCGTAAGCCTTGAAAGTCAAAGTCACGTGTTTTCAGATAATCTCTCACGTGGGTTTCCAGTGGCGTAATCACATGCTCATGAGCTGCGTTCTATGTCAAGTACTACTGTTGCTACTACTACTACTACTACTACTACTACTACTACTACTACTACTACCACTACCACTACTACCACTACCACTACTACTACTACTACTACTACTACTACTACTACTACTACTACTACTACTACTACTACTACTACTACTACTACTACTACGACTACTACGACTACGACTACGACTACGACTACGACTACCACTACGACTACTACTACTACTACTACTATTACTATTACTACTACTACTACTACTACTACTACTACTACTACAGCTACTACTACTACTACTACTACTACTACTACTACTACCGCTACCACCACCACCACCACCACTACCACTACGGCTATCACTACTACTAGTACTTTGACGATTACTACTACTGCTCCTCCTCCTCCTCCTCCTCCTCCTCCTACTACTACATTGCTATCTCTACTACTACTACTACTGCTACTACCACTACTACTACTACTACTACTACTACTACTACTACTACTCCTATTGCTACTACTTCTACTACCACTACTTGGATTATTCCTACTACTACCACTACTACTGCTGCTACCACGACTATTACGACTACTAGCTAGGACTTTGACGACTACTACGACTATTATGCCGACCTATTATTTCTAGCATGCTGATTACTACTAGTAGTAGTAGAAGTAGTAGTACTACTACTCCTATTACTAGTACTACTACTACCACTACTACTACCACTACTACTGCTACTACTACTACTACAACT
>CAUYUJ010004647.1:332078-402078 GCA_963575745.1 Prorocentrum cordatum
CCACTACTCATCTCATGGCAGTGCTGGTTCCTCGGCGCGTGCATCGTGTTGCCTCTCGCGGCTTGGTGTGTCAGTTGGACCGTGCCAGCGCCTCACCCTTTTTTCGGGCGTCTTGCCCTAGGAGTCGGTCCTTCCCTCGCTCCCGGATGTTCAGCACCGAGGATTCTTCAGAGGGTTCCTCGGTATGCCGCCCGCGCACTGGCTGGTTGGTAGTCTGAGGTCCGTCTGTGAGCAATCCGGCCCTCCATCTTGCAGGAGCCAGCCGCCGCTGCTGAATTGTCTTCTCTGTCCAGAAGGGCGCAGGCCCAGGGGGGGCCGAAACGCCCACCGATCGCCGAGAAGGGCTCCAGAGCCCACCCCGCCCAGGAAAGTGCGGATTTGCCGTCTCGCTCGCTCGTGCCTACGCCGGAGCGCCATCCTGGACGAAGGCATGGCAAGCCTGCCCTCGCAGCTTTGCGGGATTGGCGGCACGTCGGCGGTTGACTGATTTACATCGTGCGTGGCAGGAGGAGGAGGAGGAGGAGGAGGAGGAGGAGGAGGAGGAGGAGGGAGGAGGAGGAGGAGGAGGAGGAGGAGGAGGGAGGAGGAGGAGGAGGAGGAGGAGGAGGAGGAGGAGGAGGAGGAGGAGGAGGAGGAGGAAGAAGAAGAAGAAGAAGAGGAGGAGGAGGAGGAGGAGGAGGAGGAGGAGGAAGAGGAGGAGGAGGAGGAGAGAGAGGAGGAGGAGGAGAGGGAGGAGGAAGAGGAGGAGGCGAAGGAGGAGGAGGACGAGGAGGCTTTCTCCAGACCTCATAGACGGGGGGTCGGAGTGGATGGTGTCGGAGGATCGTGCCGCATCGCCGATGCATCGGCGATGCGGCTCGATGTGGAGCTAAATTTTCTCCACGCCAGCTTCGCCGATGCATCGGCGATGCGGCGCGATCCTCTGACCCCATCTACTCGGACCCCATCTTGGAGGCGCCTAGCATCGCCGACACATCGATGCTTCCAGGTCGATGCTTGCTCCAGGAGCTGGTCCTTCCCCAGCACTGCCCCCCCAGGAGGGTGCAGACGCTGGGTTCTGGGGGCGATCGGGGCTCTTCGTGTTGCATCCGTGGGGGCCTGGACGGGGGCGTCTTCGGCACTTTTCCGAAGTCCTGGTGCGAGTCTCGTCCCGCATGTCTTGTCCCCGATCTCCATTCCACATGCCGATGCTGCAGCCTGCAAGCTATGGTCACAGCCTGCCACTTCGTACGCGCCCGCGAAGTGGGCGCATCGGTTTAATAATCACATTCGTCTGTGTATATATATATATAGATACACATATTCGGTACATCTGCATGTATGAAGGTCCTTTTAAGTCGTGAACGCGTGTGCTTTCGTAGTTGGAATTATGTGTGTGTATGTATGTCTGCATGCGTGTATTTTTTTGTATCTACGCAGGTATATGCCGTTGCGTATGCATACAACAATGCATATGTTTATGTAACTGTGTACATATATAAAACTATGTAGGTATTCATGTATGCATGAACGTATGTATGTATGTATGTATGCATATGTATATGTATACATATGTATACGTCTGTATGTATGTAATGTATTGTAATGTAATCGTGGGTAATGTGATGTATTGTAATTTACTGCAGTGGGCTGGAATGTACTTTAATGTAATGCCTGCAGTTCTGTATGCATGTACGTATGTACGTACGTAATGTATGCATATATGCATGTATGCATGTAATGTATGCATGCTTGCACGCATGTAGGTAGGTAGATAGGTAGGTGGGTCGGTGTATGCATGTATGTATGCATGTATGTATGTCTGTATGTATGTATGTATGTATGCATGTATGTATGCATGTATGTATGTATGCATGCATGTATGTATGTATGTATGTATGTATGTATGTAAATATGTATGCATTTACGTACTGAAGGTATGTATGTATGTATGTATTTATGTATGTATGTAATGTATGTATGTATGTATGTATGTATGTATGTATGCATGCATGCATGCATGCATGCATGCATGCATGCATGCATGCATGCATGCATGTATGTATGTATGTATGTATGTATGTATGTATGTATGTATGTATGTATGTATGTATGTATGTATGTATATATGTCTCTCTCTCTCTAGAATGTTGGGGCTCTCTTCTTTTCGGCTTCCCGACGCTCCAAGACGGCTGTCTTCTGGGCGTCCGAAGCCGCCTGGGAGGCTCCAGAATTGCCCCACAATCATCCGAAAGGACTTCCAGGCAGTCCAAAAGAGACCCAAAACGGCACGACAGGGGTCCAAGATGGCCCTAAGAGAGCCCCATGGCGGCCTGGCCCCAAACACCCTCCGAAGCATTCCAAATCGTGACCCGGTCGTTCAGGGAGACCGCGGTTGGAGGCAGGGTGGCCCGAGGAAGCCCCCAGAGGCCCCCAGGACACGCTCAGGAGGCCTCCAGAAGGTTTGAACAATCTTGAAAAAGTTTTGTGAGGCCCCCAAAGGCTCTCCAAGGAGGAACCGCCGCAAAAAGAGCTGAGGAGGATTGGGAGAATGCGCAGGGTATGGCGAGAATGAGGACAAGGGAGCATGGAGGAAGGATAACGAATATCATTATCATGACGGCGCTGCCTGAAAAGGCGACAAGGAGTCATCGTTACATTGTCGGCTTGGCCTTCCTGCCATTCCGCCTGCATACCAAACTTCAAGGACCAAGGTGCATGGCGCGAAGCGCCACTGCAGTCTTGTATGTATATGTGTATGTGTATGTATAGGTATGTATGTATATATGTTTGTGTGTGTATATATATAAAAGGAAAAATGAGCCGGTCGCCCGTCCAGGCCTCGAGGTCTCCCCTGCTGAAGCAAGCGATGATTTATTGCTTTGCCGGGGAAGCGTCCGGAACAAGACTGCAGTGGCGCGAAGCGCCTTTGCAGTCTTGTATATATATATATATATGTATGTACGTATGTATGTATATATATATATATATATATATATATATATATCCTCTGCCGCCAGCCTCCCCTCCGCTTGCTTGGGGCCTCGAGCCTCCAGTTTGGACACGGGCCCCCCCAGCCTTTGAAGACAGTCCTGGGGGGGGGGGCGTCCAGAGAGGCGCGAGTGATCGACAATGGATCCCAAGAACAGCTTCGCCGCGTCCAAGAACAACCCAAGACAGCTTAACATTGCTGCCAAGAGGCCCCATCGATTGCCCCAGGGGGCCATTGCAGGACCCCTTGAAGTCCCGCGTGAGGTACGAATTATGAATTCCCGTTGCGCTGTTCTTTGGTTTTTGGGTTCTTAATTTACGTTGCTCGACGCGCCGGAGTCGGTCCCAAAAGGCCACACATACTCCTCCGAGACATTTCAAACGAGCTCCAGGTGCGGGCAAGGTTTGTTTCGATATCTTCTGCGTATTGGAGTTTCGGGCTCTTTCTCCAGAAACCAGATGCGCAGTCGATATGGATACAGTTCTTGCCGCGTCAGGAGGGCCCCAAAAGGTGCCCAGGGCAGCCCGAGATGCCCCAAACGCTCCTATAGGGCCCCTTGGAGCGCCGAGTACGGCCCAGGAGGGCCCACGGCCCAGGTCGGGCTTCAGATGACCCCGCGACGGCCCGAGGAGGCTCCCAGCACAGCTCGGAGAAGCCCACTCAAGACGCCACCAAACTGGCTCCAGCACACCCCCAGACGGCCCAGTAGAACCCCCAACCTGCGAAGGAGGTTCGCGATGGGGTCGAAACAAAGAGCGTAGGAGGGGCCGCAAGGCATCCAAAAGAGCGCCAAGAGTGCCGCAAACGCGTCCGAAGATGTCCAGAGATTGCACCAAGGAGCCCCCAGGGGTCCCTTGAGAAACCCATGACGGTCCCAAGACGACCCTGACACAGTCCAAGAGGGCTCAAGAATCCAAAGATGGCCGCAAGACCAGGCAACAGGCTCCCGCAACGGACCCCCCTTTCGGCGCACTCGCCTTCTCTGTCTTCAGGGCCAGAGGCTCTCAAGCTCGTCCCACATCACGGCCCAATAGGTCCTCCAGACAGCCCCAGGGGACCCCCAGGACGGGCCCAGAGCGTCCCGAAACGGCCACGGAGTGCCCTCAATCGACGACCCAGCGTGCCCTTCGGACGGTCTCGCATTGGTTTTGAGCGGCACACAGGACGAGCCCATTCGCAACACCGGGGTCGTACGGCGATGGTCATATCATCAGTGTGGATATTTGTACATATGTTGTGCACAATATGTTGTGCAGCTTGTTGTGTGCAATCTTTGTTGTGCAATCTCTGTTGTGCCACTTGTCGTATGCAGTATGTTGTTACCTTGCCGAACTTAAAGTTGTCGAATCCACTGCTCGCGCAATCATCCCACCCACCACCCACAACTTGGTTTGCAAAACCCATGCAGAAGCGATTGCGATGAGTGATTGGTGTTGGCTGGTGCATCTCTGCGGCCGCACTGGCCTCCGCGTGCTCGCGCGCGCGGCGGCCAGCTAGTTTGGCGCGACCGCCGCAGCCGCAGCGGCGTCGACCGTTCGGCACATCCCAGCGGGCACTTCAGTGCGAGTCGGCGACTTGGGCCGGTGCGGTATCATTGCAATGTCGACAACAGTAGACAGGCTGATGATCGTAGCGTTGCTGGTGACGATGCTGACAGCGACGACGGGGCAGCCAGTGACGGTGCCGATGCTGATCGCGCCGACGGCGATGACGGCGTCTTCGCGTCTGTGATGAAGGTTTTGGAAGGAGTTCGGCATGCGCGCGCGGCAGACGGGCGAGAGTGGCCTGCATTGTACCATTTGACAAGGAGCGTGCCACCTCAGCACGCGCACGAAAGCGTTCGAACGATTTCGGCATGCGCGATCGCAAGGTCCGTATGGTATAAGTTCATGGACATGTTGAACAACTCATTGTTTTCTTAAGAATTCGCGCGGGCGCTCGCGCAAGTTTGTTTTGAACATTCGTGTTGCGAGCGCTTTTGTTTGTTTTGTTTCGTTCCTGGTTATTTTTTCATTTTTTGGTGGATGCTCCATTTTTGAAATCCTCACGAAGCCGAAGAGTTTGAAAGATTTTGGCATGTGCGCGCGACGACGCGCGCGCGTGCACTTCTTCTATTTTTTCGCAAGGGGTTCTTGTCAATTGATACATGTTTGATAAGCGAGTGTGCGGCTAGTTTTTTGGCAGAGGATGAGGGGGGGGGGGGCGGGTGCCGGCTCGACTGGGAGGGTACGCGTTCAGATTTAGTCATATCTAGGGTGGGCGATGGGGCAGACTCGCATGTAAATTGCACGGCGAAGTGGGGGGCCGAACATTCGGGGTGGGTGGGTGGATGGTGTAGAGCTTATTTTCTATTCAGAAAGGAGAATCGATATTGTTCTATCCATGTGATTCACACATTGGCATGTAATCTATGCGGTGCACTCTTTCTCGTGTAAGTCACCAGTGCTCGCATTGAGTCGTCGACTCCACTGCTCGCGCATTCACCCTGCCCGCGCGCCTGCATTTGGTTTGCAAAACCCATGCGAAAACGACTGCGATGAGTGCTTGGTGTTGGCTGGTGCAGCTGCGGCCGCATTGGCCCGCGCGTGCTCGCGCGCGCAGCGCGACCGACGCGAGCGCGGTGGCGCTGGCCGCTCGGCGCATCCCAGCGGGCACTTCAGTGCGAGCCGGTGACTTGGGCGGGCGCGGTACCATGGTGGCGCCGGCAGCGGTCGACGCCATTATGACAGTAGCGATGGTGGTGGCGCTGATGGCGATGGCAACGGCAAGGCCAATGGGCGCCGATGTTGGTCGCGCCCGCCGATGGCGATGACGATGTCCCCGCGACGGCGTTTCGAAGCCGGTTCGACGTGCGACGTGGGTTGGACGTGCGGCGCGCCATGCGGTGATGAACGTTCTGGAAAACCGATGGTTTATCTTTGAGTCCGCACGACCGCGAGCGCAGGCATTCTTCGACAGCTGATGTTGCAACGCCATGTGTTTTGATACGTGTTCGGGGCATTCGTTTTTCAAATCTTTACGCAACCGCGGTATTTGAAGGGTTCGGGCGCGCGCGCGCGTGGTGGCGCGCGCGCGCGTGCACTTCTTCTAGTTTTCCGTGCAAGGGATGGTTGAAAGCAGATGATGTGCGATGAGCGAGTGTGCGCTTCGTTTGATGAGGTGGTGTGTGTGTGTGTGTGTGTGTGTGTGTGTGTGTGTGTGGGGGGGGGGGGGTGGGGGGGGCGGGGGGGGTGGGGGTGAGTGGGGGGGCCCGCCGCCTTGGTATGGTTGTGAGTTCATATTCAGGATGGGCGAGTGGGGCAGCATCTTATGTACATTGCGCATCCACGGGGGCGGGGGGCGATGTGTCCGGCGGGGGGGCGGGGGGTATCCCGATAGCTCTGTAGTTTCGAGAATATATGTAGTGCAATTAATTTCTGTTCGCAGTGAGTTGTCCACTCCACTGCTCGCGCAAACATCCCACCCGCCCACCCGCAACTTGGTTTGCAAAATTTCTTAAGACCGTGACGGTGGGTACCAAATGCCACTTGGCAACGACAGCGACGCCGACGATGACAGCGACAACGACGACGACGACGCCGCCGACAACGACTACGACGACACCGACGACGTCTCCAACGATTTCGACGACGCCGAAAACGACGACGCCGAAAACGACGACGACGACACCGCCGACGACGACGACACCGACGACGACGACGCCAACGCCGACGACGACGACGATGACAACGACGACGACGATGGCGACGCCGACGACGACGACAACGACGACACCGACGACGACGACGACGTCAACGACGCCGACGACGACGTAGGCGACGACGACGACGCCGACGTCGACGACGACGAAACGAAGACGGCGACGACGCCGACGCAGACGACGACGACGAAAACGACCACGACGTCGCCAGCGAAGACGACGACGAGGGAGGAGGGAGGACGACGACGGCGACAACGACGACAATGACGACAACGACGAAGGAGGAGGGAGGACGGCGACGACGCGAACGACGAAAAAGGAGGAAGGACGGCGACGCCGACGACGACAACGACGAGGGAGGAGGGAAGACGACGACGACACGACGACGACGACGGCGACGAAATAGGAGGGACGACGACGAGACGCCGACGACGGACGACGACGACGACGAGGGAGGAGGAGGAAGGACGACCACGGCGACAACGACGACGGAAACGACCGCGACGCCAAAGAGGACGACGACGACGAACACGAGGAAAGACAGAGGACGGCATAGGCGACGACGGCGTCGACGACGCGGGAGGAGGGAGGACGGCGACGACGACGATGACGATGCAAGAGCGCGCGCGCACGCTTTTGTTGAAAATTCGTGTTGCGAAACCTTGTTCTTTTGGAGGTTTTTTGGAAACGCGATTTTGAACTCCTTCCGAAACCGATGGGTTTTGAAGAATTTCGGCATACGCGCGCGACGACGCGCGCGTCTGCACTTCGTCCCATTTTTTTGCTGAGGATTCTCGCGGCGGCACACGCGCAAGGGCGTTCGACAGATTTCGACATGTGCGCGCGCGAAGCCCGCTTGGTAGCATTTTATAAAAATCTTGGAAAGCCTATAATTTTCTTAAGATGTCGCAAGCGCTCGCGCGTAAGCTGTTTTAGCAAACCAGTGTTGCGAAACCATGTGTTTTTTGTATGTTTTTTGGGAAACTCGATTGCGAAATCCTTCCGACACCGAAGGTTTTTGGAGGATTTTGGCATGCGCGCGCGACGGCGCGCGCGCGTGCACTTCGCCCCGTTTTTTGCAAGAGAGTCGTGAACCAGTCTTATGTTAGAACAAAAAATGTGCCCGCGTATCGTTTTTAATATGGGACCATCAGGGGGGTCGATACTGGCCCCTGGGATAGTGTAAATTCATATTTCGGATGGACATGTTGTCATAATCATCTATGATTTACATACCCAGAAAGGGGGGCCGATAACGCCTGGGGGGTAGATTCGTTTTCTTTTTTTAGAATGGATAATCTAGGTGGCACAGTAGGTGTTCTTCTTCTCCTCTCTTTTTATATATATATATAGAGTTGGCCAATTCCATGCTCTTGCAAGCGCCCCTCCCGCCCACCCGCTTCTTGGTTTGCAGCGCCCATGTGGCGGCGATTGCGATGGGTGCTTGGTGTTGGGTGGTGCGTCTCCGCGGCCGCGCTAGCCCGCGCGTGCTCGCGCGCGCAGCAGACAGCTAGTTTGGCGCGACCCTTCAGTGCGAGTCGGCGAGTTGGACGGGCGCGGCATCGCGGCAACGCCGACGACGGTCGACGCGATTGTGGCAGTAGCGACGGTGGTGGCGCTGGCGGGGACGATGACGGCAGGGCCAGTGGCGTCGCCGATGTTGATCGCGCCCCCGATGGCGATGACGATGTTCTTGCGTCGGCGTTAAAGGTTTTTGAAGGCGTTCGACGTGCCCGCGCGGCCGACGCGCGCGAGTGGCCGCTCGTGGTGTAATTTGACGCGGATCGCGCCCCTTCCCAGCGCGCGCCAGGGCGCTCGAATGAGGTCGACGTGCGGCGCGAGAGGCCCGCTTGGCAGACGTGGATGAATACGTTGGAAACCCAATGGTAGCTTTCAGACCCCGCGCGGCCGCAAGCGCAGGATCTCTTTGAACGCTGCTGTTGCGCCACAGTTTGTATTCGCGTTTTCGGGGCACTCGGTTTCGAAACCCTCGCGACGCCCGAGGTTATTCTAAGACATTTGGGCTCGAGCGCGACGGCGCGCGCGCGTGCGCTGCTCCAAATTTTCCGGGGGGGATTCTTGCAGCAGCACGCGCGCAAGGGCGCCCGGGCGATGTCGACGCGCGCGCGAGATGCGAAATCATTATGCTGTTGTTTGTTTGTTTGTTTGTCTGTCTGTCTGTCTGTTTGTTGTTGTTGGTCTCGATTTTGGAACCCTGGCCAACCGGTGTTTTTTGATGTATTTCGGCGTGCGCGCGCGCCGATGCGCGCGCGTGCTCTTTGTTTTTTTTTGTTTGGTTGCAGTTCCCCCCCACGGCGCGCGATTTTTGATGAGCGTCTGTGCGCGCATTTTTTCCAGAGGATGAGGGGGTGGGGCGATGCTGGCCACCCGTGGTGGTATGAAAGCATATTTAGGATGGGCGACGGGGCGGAATCATGTGCGCATTGCGATGCGAAGGTCGCCGGTTAGCCCTGGGGGGCGGGGGGGGGAACATTGACGCCCCATTAGAAAAGGATAATCTTTGTCGTGCTATTCGTTTGCGGAACTCTGAGTTGCCCACTCCTGCTCGCACAGCCGCCCCGCCCGCCCGCCCGCGAAGTGTTCTGCGGAACCCATGTGGCGGGGATTGCGACAAGTGCTTGGTGTTGGGTGGTGCGTCTCCGCGGCCGCGCGTGCCCGCGCGCGCTCGCACGCGCGGCGGCCGGCTAGTTTGGCGCGACCGACGCAGCCGCGGCGGCGCTGACCGCCGGGCACTTCCCAGCGGGCGCACCAGTGCGAGTCGACTGCTTGGGCGGGCGCGGTATCGCGGCAACGTCGACAGCGGTAGACGCGACGATTATAATAGCAGTGCCCGTGGCGTTGGTGACAGCGACGATGACGGCGGGGCCAATGGCGGCGCCGATGCTGATCGCGCCGACGGCGATGACGGCGTTATCGCGTCGGCGACGAAGGTTCTGGAGGGAGTTCGACGCGCGCGCGCGGCCGAGGCGCGGGGGCGAGCGGCGTCGCGTGGCGCCGACCGTGCTCCCCCCAAAACGCGCGCAAGGGCGTTCGAATGATGTCGACGCGCGGCGCGGGGCGCCCGCTTGGCTGACTTTGATGGGCGCGTCGAGAAACCGCGGCCCCCCCCCCGGGAATTCGCAGGGGCGCGAGAGCAGTCATTTTTTGAGCTGGTGCTGCAAAGCCGTTTTTTTTTGTTGGGTGGTTTTATATTTCCTTTTTCTTCTTCTTCTTCTTCTTCTTCCTACTTCTGGGGCGCTCGGTTTGGAAATCCTTGCGACCCTCGAGGAATTTGGAGGGCTTCCGCGCGCGACGACGCGCGCGGGGGGGTCTCGCGACGGCGCGCGCGGGGGGTGCTTGCGGGGGCATGCGATGAATGCGTTGGAAGACGCATTGCTTGTTTTTGAAAATCTGTTAGATCGCGGGCGCGTTTTTTATTGTTGGTTTGACGAGTCTGGCTGGGAACCCGTTTGCTTTGGCGTGTTTTCGGTGCGCTCGATCTTTAATTCCGGACGAAGCCGATGGTTTTCAATAGGTTTCGGCATGCGCGCGCGACGACGCGCGCGTGGACAATTGCTTATATTCCATAAGCGGCTGTGCGCGCATCGTTCTGTTGGGTGCGAAGGGTGGGGGTGGTGGTGGTGGTGGTGGTGGTGGTGGTGGTGGTGGTGGTGGTGGTGGTGGTGGTGGGGGTGGGGGTGGGGTGGTGGTGGTGTGGGGGGGGGGGGGGGGGGCGATGCTGTCCTGCCTGGGGTGGTGTGATTTGATGGCTAGGATGGACAATGGGGTGGAATCACATGTAAATCTCATCGCGAAAAGCGGGGCCGCTAAGTCATGGGGGCGGCGTGTGGGCGGGAGGCGCAGATGCGAATTTTTCTTTAGAAATTAAAATATATGTGGTGCAGTCTCGGCGGCGCAGTTGATTTTCACGCGCGAGCTGGCGCGTTCCATGCTTTTGCGAACATCCCGCCCACCCACCCGCAACTTGGTTTGCCAGACCCATGCGGTGGCGATTTCGATGAGTGCTTGGCGTTGGCTGGTGCATCCCTGCGGCCGCGCTAGCCCGCGCGTGCTCGATCGCGCAGCGGCCAGCTAGTTCAGCGCGACCGACGCGGCCGCGGCGGCGCTGGCCGCTGGGCACTTCCCAGCGGGTGCTTCAGTGTGAGTCGGTGACTTGGGCGGGCGCGGTATCATGGCAACGTCGACGACGGTGGGCGCGTATCTGAGAGTCGCTAAGATGGTGACGCTGGCGACGATGACGGCGGCGAGGCCAATGACGGCGCCGATGTTGATTGAGCCCGCCGGTGGCGATGACGATGTCCTCGCGTCGGCGATGCGTGTTTTTGAAGGAGTTCGACGTGCGCGCGTGGCCGGCGCGCGCGAAGGGCCCGCGTGGCATTGTTTGATGCGGATCCCGCCCCCCCTCAGCACGCGCGCTAGGGTGTTCGAATGAGTTCGACATGCGGCGCGGGAAGCTCGTTGGGCAGAATTTGCTGAACATTTTGACGCGCCGATGGTTCCCCGAAGACTCCGCAAGGCCGCGAGCGCAGATTCTTTTGGAAAACTACGGTTCGGAAGCCGTTATCTGTCTATATATATATATATATGTATACATGAAAAATACATACAAGAAATATAAGTATATGTTCGGGCAGTTGTTTGGGAAATTCTCGCGAAACCGACGGTTTTTACAGGATTCCGTCATGCGCGCGCGACGACGCGCGCGCGCGTGCACGTCGTATTTTCTTTGCGAAGGGTTCTTGCGACAGCGCGCGCGCAAGGGAGTTCAAACGATTTATATATGCGCGCGCGAGAAGCCAGTTTGGTTTAATTTCGTGAGTTTGTTGAAGAACCTTCGGTTTTTTCCCGAAGTCGCAAAAACCCGAGCGAATTTCCCCGGTAAGCCATAAGTGTTTGCTAAGCCATGTGTTGTTATATGTTTTCGGGACGCTCGATTAGGAATTCCTACGACGCCGAAGGTTTTTTGACGGAATTCGGCATGCGCGCTTGACGACGCGCGCGTGTGCACTTGGTTTTATTTTTTCTGCAGGGCACTGTCGCTCTGCAGTTCGCGCGATTCCGACATGCACGCGCGAGAAGCCCGTTTGGTAGCATATTATGGACATGTTGAACAACCGATGTTTTTTCAAGAGCCCGCAAGAGCCCGAACGCAAACTGTTGTATACAAATCCTTGTACGAAAACCTTGTGTGTTATATGTGTTTGGGGAATTGGTTTTGCAATCACGTTTTTGTGAGAAAAACAACGAGTGTGCGCACAGAATTTGTTGCAGAGGATGAGGGAGGGGGCCGGTCTCGAGCTTGCTTGGGATGGTCTGGATTCATATTCAGAATGGACGATGGGGCACAATCGCATGGGATTGACATTGCGAACAAAGTGGTCCGTTAAGTCCGGGGGGGGTCGATCCTAAAATTTTCTTTAAACAGAGAAAATGAGGAGCTTTGATGAACGAATGCGCGCGCATGGTAGGTTTTGTAGAGCATGGGGGGCGATACCGGCCTGCCTCGGATGCTATGAGTTCATATTTCGGATGGGCGGTGGGTCAAAAACATATACAACATGCAATACGAGAGCGGTTCCCTTTAAATTGGCGGGGGAATGGGTAGAGCTTATATTTTTCAGCACGGGGAAGCCATGCAAATCAAAGCCAACAGCGCAACGTAAATCAATGCAAAACAATACGATCACAATCTCGCCCACGGCGAAAGCGTGGCAGCCTGCAGCCCATCATGTGACGGGCGAAAAACGGTACAGGACAAACTTTTCCGCTGTGATGGAAATCGAAACGAAGCAGCGTACAGTAAGAACGCCAAGCAGCGCAGAGCAGTGAAAGGCAACGCGCGTCAATTTACCTCGTGCAGGCCAGCGGCGGCCACAAGCGGCGACGGCGGCGACGGGGCGGCGCCAGCGACAGCGCAGTCGCCAAACCGGCAGACAGGACCAGACGACGCGGCGGCGACGCGGCGGCGACAGGGGCGCACGCAGGCCGCGGACGACGCGACGACGTGGCCGCCAGGCCGCACGCAGGCCCAGCTCCGTAGGAGAGAAGTAAGAACCCCTAGGTGCAAGCAGTGTTGGTAATAACTGCGTATACATATATGTATTCATATTTATGTTTATATACATATGTATATGTATATGTACATATCTGTATACAATCTGTGTGTGGTGTGTGCGTCTGTATATGAGTAGAAATTGTAGAAGCAATGCAACTCAATGCAAGGCAGCGTGATGCCAGGGAATGCAATGCAAAGCAACGCGAAGCAAAGCGGTGCAAATCAATGCAATGCAGTGCACTGCGCAGCATTGCAAAGCAAGGTAAAGCATCGCAATGCAAACCATTGCAATGCAAATCAATGCAATACAAAGCAACGTGAAGCAAGACAAAGTGATGCGCAGCATAACCAAGCAATGCAAAGCAATGCAATGCAAAGCAACGCAAAGCAGTGCTATGCAAAGCAGCACAAAAAGCAGCGCAAAGAAGAGCAAAGCAAGGCACTGCAACGCCGGCGACAGCGGCGACACATCAGCCACAGTGTCAGGCCCAGGCGACGGGGCGGCGACGGCGGCGACATCGCTGCCAGACCGGCCGTGAGGCCCAGACGACGGGCGGCGACGAGGTCCTTAGAAGAGAAGAGAGAAGCCGGAAGTGCAAGCATTGTTTGTGGAATACAGTGCGTATATACATATATTTATGCACACAAGATTGCATTGGCGCTCGCACCTTCGTCCTTCTGGAGCGGCGCGCAGGCGGCTGGCGGGGCGCGGGAAAGAGAGAGAGACACAGAGAAAGAGAGAGAGAGAGAGAGAAAGAGAGAAAGACACAACTAATGGAGAAAGAGAGATCGAAAGAGAGAGATAGAGAGAGAGAGAGAGAGAGAGACAGAAAAACGAGGGGGACAGAGCGAGAGATAGAGAGAGAAGACCCAAAAGGACGAAGGTTCCTTGCTGCAGTTCGCCCAATTATTCTCGTCATTTTTATTCGTCGTTTGCGAACGCATCCCTGTTACCGTTTTCATTTTTTTTTGCGCGGCCTCCTGTTTGGAGGGCTTTCCGGGAATCTCGCGAAAGATTTTTAGGGCATCTGGTGGTCTTTGAGTGCCTGTTGGGTTCTACTGGAAGCTTTTTTAAATCCTTCAGCGCTTCCCTCGGCGCAATCCTGAACCCCGCCTTCCGAATTATTCTACGCAAGGTTCGAACAGTCTAATTGTCAGAATGCAATCACACAGGCATGGCAAGCTGCGAATGACGAGCAACATATCTTCTTCCGATTGAAGATTCAGACAACACCATTTGTGGGATAACCAAATCAAGCATCATGCAAAAGTGAGTTCGTGCATGATAAGGATGCAAAGCCATCCGTGTGATAGGAAATCCAGACGCAGCCCCATGTGAAGACTTAGACCAATCGTATGTGTATGGGTCCCAACTGATACGTCCGACTCTGCCGACCCCTTGGTCCCAGCTTCCGGAGCAGTCGTGAGCAGGCGAGTGGGAGGCGAGTCCCTTTTATTGGGCGCTTCGGGTTTTCTTAGAGGCCCTTTTGGACTCTAGTTGGACCCTTTTGTCTAGTTTTGGGGCCCTTTGGGCTGTCTCGGGGGGCTCTTGCCGTCGTTGAGCTTTGCTGGGGACTTCTTGGGGCTGTCTGGGGGCTTTCTTGGGGGCCTCTTGGAGCCGTCTTGGCCGTCTCGGGGCTCTCCTGGGCCGTCTTGGGATTATTTTGGGCCGTCGTGGGGCTGTCTGGGGCTGTCTTGGGGCCCTCTTGGGGCTTTGTGGGGGCCTCTGGATCCGTTTTGGGGCGATGTGGGGGACCTCTTGAACCAATCTGGAGTCTGACAAAACAAAAAAGCGAGTATGTTTTAAACATGTACGTTTTAGGAATGGAATGGAACGATGTTGGCTTGTTTGGCGTTGCATTGGGACTCTTCGGGGCGTCTTGGGGGAGCCTCTTGGACCGTCTTGAAGCTACTTGGGGGCCTGTTTGGGCGTTGTGTGAGTCTCTTGACATGTCGTGGAGCCAGTTGAGGTCGTCTTGGAGCGCTCTTCGGCAGCCTTGGAACCGTATTCGACCTCTTTGGGGCCATATTCGGCGCCCAGGGAGGTCGAATTTCGTTCGGTGGTGTGTGTGTGTGTGTGTGTGTTTGTGTTATATGTATAGGTCTGAAAGCCATGCAAAGCATGGCAAAGCAACGCAATGCCAAGCAATGCAATGGAAAGCGATGCAAAGCAACGCAATGCAAAGCAATGCAATGCAAGGCAACGCAAATCAAGGCAACGCAACGCACTGAAAAACAATGCAAAGGAAAGAACACCAATGCAAAGCAAGACGAACCAAATGCACAGCAGAACTAAGGAGCACACAGCAACGCAAAACAATGCAACGTAATGCAAATCATAGCTACACAATTCCATGCGAAGCAACACAGCAACGCAAAGCAACGCAACGCAAGGCAACGCAACGCAATGCAAAGCCATGCGATCCAAAGCAATGCAAAAAACGCAACACAGTCCAATGCAAAGCAATGCAAAGCAATGCGAAGCAAAGCGAAGCAACGCAAAGCAACGCAAAGCGATGCAAAGCAATGGAACGACACGTAAAGCAATATATGTGGTTGAATCTAACGGCGGCGACTGGGCGGCGACGGCGGCGACGGGGCGGCGACGGCGGCGACAGCCGCCGGACTGGCCATCCGGCCCAGGCGACGGGCGGCGACGAGGCGGCGACGAGGCGGCGACGAGGCGGCGACGGCGGCGACATAGCTGCCAGACCAGCCGTCAGGCCCAGGCGACGGGCGGCGAAGAGGTGGTGACGGGGCGGCGACAGCGGCGACATTACCGCCAGACCGTCCGTCAGGCCCAGCTCTTCAGAAAAATAAGAACCCCTGAATGCAAACATTCTATGAGGGCCATGTTATAGACATAAAAGTGTAGGTGTATGTGTGTAGATGAGTAAACTTTCTAGGCACTTCGCGTAACCCCACCAGCCCTGCTAGTAAGCTGTAGCTTTGGACGGCGCGCGGCACTTCCGTTTGCGCTCGCGATCAAAAAGTAACCCCATTAGCCCATCCAGAAACGCAGTGCCCAGACGAGTTGCTCTGATCAGGGATGCAGAGGAGAATGCAGTGGATTAGCGGGCTCGGTAAGACGTCGTGCCCAAGAGAGGGAGGATGGAGAGGAACCGTATGAGAAGCGAGATGAGGAGGAGGAGTAGGAGGAGGAGGAGAAAGAGGAGGAGGAGGGGGAGGGAGGCGGAGCAGGTGGTGGAGGAGGAGGTGGATGAGGAGGAGGAGGGCGAGGAGGAGGAGGTGGAGGAGGAGGAGGGTGAGCAGAAAAGGCCAGAGGCCTCTTGGATGTCTCTCGGAGTCTCTTCGGATTTCTTTCGAGAGCTCCTTGAAGTCCTCTAGGGGCGTCTTGGGGGTCTCTTGGCAGTCCTAGGGAACTCTTGGGGCGTCTTGGGTGCCTCTGGGGGGCCTGCTGAGGCGTCTTGGGGGTCTCTTGGGGGTCTCTTGGGGGCATCTTGGGGGCCTCTTGGGGCCCTCTTGGGGCCTCAAGCTCCGCTTGGGGCTTCCTTGGGACACCCTTGGGGCCATCTTGGGGCTATCTTAGGAGAGATCGATCCAAGGAGGGGGGCTCCTTAATCAGGCCCCCCCCCAGGAGGCCAACACGTGTCCAAAACCTGAACAGCATCAATGATTTTGGCCTTCTCGCCGAGGCCATCTTGGGCGCTCCAACGTCTCGCGGAACCTCCCGTCCAAGTCCAGGGGGAGGGGGTAGGGGAAGGGGTCAAGACAATCTCCCCGTCCGCAAGTTGTCTCGTTCACTCCCACCCGCCCTCACAACACATAAGTGGTACCGAGGCCTCAGCATGTTCAGCGGTCGTTTATGGAGTGGCAGCTACTACTGGGAACCAATACAGAGCCCATGTGCGCGATGGGGCGAGGTGCGCCACGCGTTCCAGGCGCTCCAGGTGCAACCCCTGGGGCCTAAGCGTGCCAGGCACGCCTCGGGCGCCAGATGCGCCACGTGGTCCACGTGCGCCATGTGTGCCGCATGGTCCAGCCGCGCCAGGTGCGCCATGTCAGGGGCACGCGCAGAGAGTGTGCCAGGTGCGCCCGCGCACGTGACAGCACACATCAGGAAACATGTCGCCCCCCACCGTCTGTGTCGAACGCCAGTGCACAATCGCGGCGGGGAGGCCATCATGGTGTCTGGTGGGCCTGCACACAGCCGGCAATGTGCCGGCTCCCCCGCGGTTCTTGTCAAACACCGCTGGGCACCGATCGCTGGGTGGCCGCGCATGATCCAGATTTAGTCGCGAAGTGCATGATGTATTTTTTTTGGCATGGATGGTGGTTTAGCGCGAAGCAGGCATCATGAGGGTACCCCCGCCGTCCCAGTCAAAAAACAATATAAATTGCTCGCGGGGCCCACGAGCATGACTCATGAATTTGCCCCGAAGTATGCTTCGTATTTTTTTGGTGGTCAGGGATGTGTGTGTGTGTACGTGTTTGTTTGTGTGTGTGTGTTGGCATTGGTTCTGGTTGGCCTCCGGTCGCCTGGGGGAGGGGGTGTTTTTTTTCATGGGGGACCGTGATCAAACCCTCACCGAAGAGAAAGAAGGGGGCTGGAATAAGAAACTCCCTAAACCACTCACGCCCTAAAGGGCTGGTGGGATTGAATATACATGGGTGTATCTGTGAGCATATACAAGTGTTTACACCTTCGTGTGTGTATGTGCACATGCGTATCCGTACACATACATATAATGGCATCCGCACACATACATATATACACCCATGTATATGCATCCATGTGTGCATACATGCGTACACATACACACATACATACATATATGCATGCATGCATGAAACAACATCCATGCATCCACACACATACATACACATACACACATACACACAAACACACATATATACATACATACATACATACACACATTCATACACACATAATACGTACTTACATACATCCATTCACACATACATGCAGACATGCACACATGCAAACACACATACATGCATCCATCCATCCATCCATCCATCCATCCATCCATCCATCCATCCATGCATGCATGCATGCATGCATGCATACATACATACATACATACATACACACACACGTACATACGTACATACGTACATACGTACATACGTGTATACGTACATACGTACAGACGCACATACACACATTTTTGTTTGTTTGCGTGTGTGTGTGTGTGTGTGTGTGTGTGTGTGAGAGCCCAGTGGAGGCCGCAGTGGGGGTCCCCCCGAGCAGCCCCGAGGTGGCCTCAAAAGGCGGCCCGGGCGGGCCGTCGGGGTGCCAGCGGAGTCGAGAGTGTGGTGCTCCAGGGATCCTCGCACGCTCGTGCGCCGCGTTGCCGCGGCGGCTGGGCACGGGCGCCCCCCAGAGAAGGGGGGCGGCGGTGGCTCGGGGTCGGCGTCTCTTCGATTTTCGGTTTTTTCTGCTCCTCGAGGCTCTCCACGGGTCGATCGATTCGACCATGCCCGTAAGCTTAGCTCCAGTTTGGTTGCGGGGGCAAGTACGACCGCGCCACGACTGCGCCGCGCATGAGCGCAGACGCGACGCAGACATGCCAGCCTAGTCCAGCTTCCTCTGTTCACCTCTCCATTGCACCTTTCAACACGCGAACTTGTGCTCGCCCTGGTTCCCTATAGCTCGCCGCCCTCGCATCCTCTCCCACTTCGCGCAACTTCTCCGACACTTGGGCAGTCCCATAGCGTTGACCATCAGCCTTGCAGCTCACGCCAAAAAGCGGATCCTCTTCCCCAGACGTCCATCCGACATCGCGTTTTCTCGGAACGTGGCTCCCCAGAGGTCTGATCCTCTTCTGGAGGACGGCTTTTCGTCCCGAGTCGTCCTTCTGACTGCGGTTCCGTGGCCCTGTATTTCAAGAGCCCCCCGAGGCCGAACGACATTTCCCCCCCTGCTGTGATCACTCTCCTCCACCTCCACCTTCCATACCTTCCGACATCCGCGGAAGGTGCGGAAGAATGGACCGAAACTCATGGAAACCTTACGCAGTTCAAGGAAGCCCACTCAGGTCGTATCGAGAAAGGGGCGGCAGCGGAAGGTCCGGAAGAATGAGGGGGAGGGTTCTTCCCCGCTGTGATCGACTACACGTGCGAGTGACTTCGCCGGAGTAATTTTTGGTGCGGGCTCATCGGGGTTTCCCCGATCGCTGAATGCAATGCGATAGCACCAGCTTGCGCGCTTGGTTTGGGTCCCCTCGCGCCCACCAAAATCGCGCACCAAGTGTCACCCCTGCCCAGGGTCACTCTTGCGTGTAGCCGACGTGGTTCCTCCACGACGCGAGGATGTGAGCGCCCTCCCGGAGGACGGCGGCCACGGCCACAACCACCACGAGCACGATCACCACGGCGGCCACGGCGCGAGGGCGACGGTGGGTGGGAGAGGGGTGGGGGAATTTGGGACTGGGGGATGGGGAGAGGGAGAGGTGGAGGAGGAGGAGGAGGAGGAGGAGGAGGAGGAGGAGGAGGAGGAGGAGGAGGAGGAGGCGGCGGAGGAGGAGGAGGCGGAGGGGGTGCTGACGACGGCGCGGCGGCGGCGGCGCGCGCAGGGCCCCGGCGGCCACGGCGGCGGCGTCGGCGGCGCGGCTGCGGCGGCCACGGCGACCGCCACGACGACGCCCGGAGCCGCGGCGACGCCATCCTCTTCCTCCTCTTCCTCCTCTTCCTCCTCTTCTTCCTCCTGCTCCTCCTCCTCCTCCTCCTCCTCCGCCTCCGTAGCCATTTTGGCTCAAGTCAGTCCCCTCCGTGGGATCTCGGACTTGGGCCGAAATGAGTTCCACAGCTGTTTCGCCCAAGGCCCCCTGGCCAAGCGCTGCGCCGCCCGTATCTGACGGCGTCCATCCATATCTATGCAATGGCTGGGGCTGCTGAGCCTCCTGCCGCTGCTGTGCGCACTCGCCATGCCGCACACGCGATCCCTGGCGGCCTCGTACATCCGCACCTGCCGAGGGCTGCAGCGTGGTCGCGCTCGCCCACGCGGAGCCGCATGCCGCCACGTCCTTCGTCTTCATATTCTCGTCCCTGGCGCCGTGGCGGCACGCTCGGCTGATGGCGTTCCCGTCCACACCGACATAGCACACCAACGCCACATGCCGAACGTGATGCTCCCGCTCTACCCGCTGGGCGTCTGCGGCAACCACGAGCTCCAGGAGGTCGCGAACTTCATCCAGCGGCGTCGTGTGCATGCTGGGCTCCATGATGATGCTGGACCACCGCGCGCTGCGGTGCCCGCTCAACCAGTCCCACGACACGGAGCTGGCCCTCTTCCTCCGCCTGCACGTCAAGTTCACCGCGCCGCTGAACCCGATGCCGATGGTGTCGCTGACGTTCTCCTGCATGACCTACGCCGCGCACCTGGAGCCGCCGCCGACCCTGAAGCAGCCGAACATACCACTACAGCTGCCGAAGTCTCTCTTCAACCTGCTGACGCTGGTGCTAACCCCGCTGGTGTCGTTCTGCACGCTCTACCTGTTCTACGTTCCGACGTTCGCGCCGCTGGAGTCGTTGCCGATCCTCTGCGTGACCTCCAAACCAATTAAGTGGCCGATTCTGAAGCTGGCCGTGCTGGTGTCGCCGGTGCCGGTGCTCTGCACGCTCTCCCGGCTCAGAGATCTGAAAATCGTGTCGCTGGTGATCTCCTCGCTGGTGTCCGTCTGCATGTCGCCGCCGTGGGTGGCGATAGTCTTCCTCCCACTGCTGCCGATGCTGCTGGCGTTCTGCGCGCTCTGCGTGCCCGAACTTCTGACGGTCCCCGCGGAGCTGCGCTGCCATCCCTCGCGGCACGGTCGCTGTGCCGTTACGTCGCCATGCGCCGCCTCGGTGCCGCGAAGGTGCGATCGATCCTGCCCAAGACGTTCCGCGAGTGGTGGCGAGCCATGCGGCGCGCCGTCCTGAAGGGCAACAGGCTGTTCTACCGCTGCTTCGACGCGTGGGCAGACGCTGCCGCTGGTGGCGAGCGACCCCGACCAGCAGATCTCGTCCTGCATGCCGCTGCCGCTGGAGGTCCCCGTCCTGAAGATCACGACCTGCATGATGCCGCTGCTGGTGGCGAACAACCTCATCATCCCGAACACGTTCCACCTCACGCTGCCGCTGGTGGCGCATGTCCCCGTCCCGAAGAACACGTCATGCACGATGCTGCCGATGGCGGCGACCGAGTCCCGCATGCCGCCGCCGATGGTGGCGAACGTCCCCGACTTGAAGATCACGGTCTGCATGCTACTGCCGCTGGTGGCGTACGACCCCGACTTGAAGTTCACGTCCTGCATGATGCTGGCGATGGCGGCGCTCTAGCTCCTCATGCCGCTGCCGCTGGTGGCGAATGACCCCCACTTGAAGTTCTCGTTCTGCATGATGCTGCCGTTGGCGGCGAACGAGTTCCACATGCCGCTGCCGCTGGTGGCGAACGACCCCTACGCGCAACTCACGTCCTGCATGATGCTGCCGATGGCGGCGCACGGGTTCCACGCGCCGCTGCCGCTGGTGGCGAACGACCCCTACGGGCAGCTCACGTCTTGCATGATGCTGCCTATGGCGGCGAGCGAGTTCCACATGCCTCCGCCGCTGGTGGCGAACGTCCCCTACTTAAGATCGCGTCCTGCATGATGCTACCGATGGCGGCGTTCGAGCTCCGCATGCCGCTGCCGCTGGTGGCGTACGACCCTATCGTGAAGAACTCTACCCGAACTGCTTCGACGCGCGTGCGCTGGAGATGATACCCCTCTCTGAGGCCTTTCCTGAGACCAGCCCCCTCGATGTAGCTAGCCCTGTGCCTTCTGTCCCGCGCTCCCCACCCCGCTCGTCCCCGTCTTGGTGCCCTTCGCTTCGCTCGTCCCCTGCCCTTCCCTCTTCCGCCGCTCTTCTTCCGCCCATCCCTGTGTTCCCCGCTTTCCTGAATGCTTCTCATACTGTTTCGTACGATTTACATTCCGCTCCCCGTGTATGGCCCCATGTGAGTGCCAGAGCGGTCGAGCCCAGTGAGTACACTAGGAAGTAGTCGTCGCGGCGGTCGGACGTGAGCGGGATCATCTTGCCCTCGTCTCGCGTCTTGTCCGCTTGCCCTCGTCTCTTCTCTCTCATGGTACGTTCACTCCTCCTCCTCCTCCGCCGCCTCCTCCTCCTCCTCCGCCTCCGCCTCCGCCTCCGCCTCCGCCTCCGCCTCCGCCACCGCGGCCACGGCGACCGCCCGAAGGCCCCCGCGCGGCTCACCTGGAGCGCCCCAGCCGACGCCCAGCGGCCGGCGGCGCCCGGAGCGCCCGCGGCCGGCCGTCGGCGCCCGTCTGTCGGCGGCCGTGCATCGGCGGCCCCCCAGGCATGCGTCGAGGAAGAAGGCACGGCGCAAACCCAGAGATCCAGCGTACAGTGCCGTGTTTAATACATGCTCCGCGTGCGGATCATGTATTAAACGTGCAGGGATTTAGCATTAAAAACAACGGTGAGTTCATGCATCAATCTATTCATAAATTGTTCATGTGTGACAAATCCTTTTTTTTTTTTTTTTTTTTTTTTTTTTTTTGGTATTAAAAGCTGACCTGTATGGAGAAAGTCAACACGGAGGTTTTTTGCAACGTTCGGCCTCCAGGGGCCCTCGAAGGGCCCCGGGACCGTCAAGGAAACGGCTCAGGATGAAGAGCCAGTCTGGGGGAATGAGCCGAGACTTCAGGGGGGGCCCGCATGGAACAAATCACGACATCACATCTCTGGTTAAGTCGGGCCGGTCCCTCTACAGGAGGAGTATGAAACAAAAATCAAAAAAATAGTCGGGGGGCGATTTTCTTTGATAATTTTGAAGTATTTGGTTTGACTTTTTTTTTGAGTATTCTTTATTTTTCGTCCGAAATCCGCCTGTAGGAGGACATGCCCGACCTAAAAACACATCACGACACCGGATCTCGAGGAACATGCATTTTCGGAGTTCGCGTGGATTTGTTGGATCTGTGCTGGGCCCCCCAGGCGGCGCCTCCGCTTGGCGCGCATCGCGCGACTGGGCGGTGCGTCTCCAGCGCCGATCCAAGGGACCTGCGCGGCTCTTCGAAAGGTTTCCTTGTCCCGGACGTGGCTAGGATTAAGTCAGGCATGTCCCTGTACAGGGGAAATATTCAGAAATAGGAAAAATAGTCTAGGGACGACTTTGCGACTATGTGTGACTATGTTTGGATATTTGTCGACAAGTTTTCCCAACCTTCCAGTATTGGGTTCTCGTTTTGAACAGAGCACTGTGGTCTCCACCTTCTCCTCATCCCACTCCTCCCGCCTCCCTCCTTCTCCCTCCTCTCCCGCCTGCCTTCTGCCTCCTGCCTCGTGCCTGCGCTCTGCGAAACGGTCGCCACTTTCGTAGGGCTTCTGGGAGGCCCAGCGGAGGAACGTCATACGCGGATCACCGCGAGACCTCGCCGCCCCCTGGGGGCTGCGATCTGCGAAACTGTCGCCATTTTCGTGGGCTTCTGGGAGGCCCAGCGGAGTGACGTCATACGGGGATCACCACGAGGCCTCGCCGTCCTCTGGGGGGCTCTGATCTGCGAAACTGTCGCCACTTTCGTTGGCCTCTGGGAGGGCCAGCGGAGGTACGTCATACGCGGATCACCACGAGACCTCGCCGTCCCTTGGGGACTGCGATCTGCCAAACGGTCGCCACTTTCGTGGACTCTGGGGGGCCCAGCGGAGGTACGTCATACGCGGATCACTATTCGACCTCGCCGTCCCTTGGGAGGCTGCGACCTGCGAAACTGTCGCCACTTTCGTTGGCCTCTGGGGGGCCCAGCGGAGGTACGTCCTACGCGGATCACCACGAGACCTCGCCGTCCCCTGGGGGGCTGCCATCTGCGAGACTTTCGCAACTTTCGTGGGCTTCTGGGAGGCCCAGCTGGGGTATGTAATGAGCGGGTCACCACGAGACCTCGCCGTCCCTTGGGGGGCTGCGATCTGCGAAACTGTCGCACTTTCTTTGGCTTCTGGGAAGCCCAGCGGGGGTACGTAATGAGCGGGTCACCACGAGACCTCGCCGTCCCCTGGGGGGCTGCGACCTGCGAAGCTGTCGTCGGCATCGTGGGCTTTTTGGGAGGCCCAGCGGAGGTACGTCCTACGCGGATCACCGCGAGACCTTGTTGTCCCTTGGGGGGGCTGCGATCTGCGAATTGGTCGCCACTTTCGTGGGCTTCTGGGGGGCCCAGCGGTACGTCCTATGCGGATCACCAGAAGACCTCGCCGTCCCCTGGGGGGCTGCGATCTGCGAAACTGTCGCCACTTCCGTGGATTCTGGGAGGCCCAGCGGAGTGACGTCTTACGGGGATCACCACGAGGTCTCGCCGTCCTTAGAGGGGGCTGCGATCTGCGAATTGGTCGCCACTCTCGTAGGGGTTCTTGGAGGGCCCAGCGGAGGTACGTCCTACGCGGACCACCACGAGACCTTGCTGTCCCCTGGGGGGCTGCCATCTGCGAAACCGTAGCCACTTTCTTTGGCTTCTGGGAAGCCCAGCGGGGATACGTCCTACGCGTGTCACCACGAGACCTCGCCGTCCCCTGGGGGGCTGCGATCTGCGAAACTGTCGCACTTTCTTTGGCTTCTGGGAAGCCCAGCGGGGGTACGTAATGAGCGGGTCACCACGAGACCTCGCCGTCCTCTGGGGGGCTGCGACCTGCGAAGCTGTCGTCGGCATCGTGGGCTTTTTGGGAGGCCCAACGGAGGTACGTCCTACGCGGATCACCGCGAGACCTTGTTGTCCCTTGGGGGGGCTGAGATCTGCGAATTGGTCGCCACTTTCGTGGGCTTCTGGGGGGCCCAGCGGTACGTCCTATGCGGATCACCAGAAGACCTCGCCGTCCCCTGGAGGGCTGCGATGGGCTTCTGGGACGGCCAGCTGAGTGACGCGGCGTGTGCGAGCGCCGCGCAGCGAATAGCGCATGGCGGTGTCCGTTGCCCATGTCGCATCCTTGCTTCAGCTGCCTGTTGCTTGTAATGCGTGCGGGCACATGCTACGTCTAGCGCTAGGCGCTGTACTGTCATAGCGCGCAGAGCGCTGTCCCGCACTGCGAACACAGCTCGAGGCGCTGCTACTCCCACGAATTATGTCTCCAATCGTCCCTCCTCCACATGTTTCCACGCCCCCTCGTGAGCGTTCTCCTGCCAACGACCTGACTCTTAAGAGCGACGCCGCATATGTGAAACATCTGGCTGGCTCTGGCCCGACGTTTTTTGCGAAGCGTTCAAAGGCATTGCGGATCATTCAACGACTGCTATTGTATTGGGCGGTCCGATGTGTACTCGCCACATGCTTAAAATTGTTGGGTGCGCCCCCGGTTTATTCCCAACCCTCCCTAGGTTGGGTTCTCGTTTTGAATAGATCACCATGATCTTGTTCACTCCATCTCCCCCCTCGTCCTTCCTCCCTCCTTTCTCCTCCTCCTCGTTGTCTTCCTCTTCCTCCCTGCCCTGTGACCTGGCCGTCCCCTGGGGTGCTGCGATCAGCGGAAATGTTGCCACTTTCGCAGACTCCCGGAAGGGCCAGCGGAGGTACGTCCTGCGCGGATCACCACGAGACCTTGTTGCTCTTTGGGGGGCTGCGATCTGCGAAACTGTCGCCACTTTCGCTGGCTTCGGGGGGGGGCCAGCGAAGTGACGTCATACGCGGATCACCACGAGACCTCGCGGCCCCTTCGGGTGCTGCGATCAGCGGAAATGTCGCCACTTTTGTAGGCTCTTGGGAGGGCCAGCGGAGGTACGTCATACGCGGATCACCACGAGGTTTTGCCGTCCCCTGGGGCGCTACGATCTGCGAAATTGTCGCCACTTGCGTGGGGTTCCGGGAGGGCCAGCGCAGTGGCGTCATACGCGGATCACCACGAAACCTCGCCGGCCCTTGGGGGGTTGCGATCTGCGAAGTTGTCGCCACTTTCGTAGGCTCGTGGGAGTGCCACCAGAGTCACGTCATACGCGGATCACCACAAGACCTCGCTGTCCCCTGGGTGGCTGCGATCTGCGAAATTGTCGCCACTTTCGTAGGGTTTGGGAGGGCCAGCGGAGTGACGTCATACGCGGATCACCGCGAGACCTCGACTACCCCTGGGGGGCTGCGATTTGCAAATGTTGCCAGCTTCGTGGGGTTATGGGTGGCCCAGCGGGGTGACGTCCTACGCAGATCACCATGAGACCTCGTCGTCCCCTTGAGGGGCTGCGATCTGCGAAACTGTCGCCACTTTCGTTGGCCTCTGGGAGGGCCAGCGAAGTGACGTCCTACGCGGATCACCGCGAGACCTCGCCGCCCCCTCGGGTGCTGCGATGTGCGCAATTGTCGCCACTTTCGTGGGCTTCTGGGAGGGCCAGCCGAGTGACGTCATACGCGGATCACCACGAGACCTCGCTGGCCGCTGGGGGGCTGCGATCTGCGACAATGTCGCCACTTGCGTGGGTTCCTGGGAGGGCCAGCGGAGTGATGTCTTACGCGGACCACCGCGAGGCCTCGCCGTCCCCTGGGGGGCTGCGATCTGCGAAACTGTTGCCGTTTTCGTGGGTTCCTCGGAGGGCCAGGGGAGTGACGTCATACGCACATCACATCTCTAGCTCGCCGTCCCCCGATACATGAAAATGTCACCAATGAGACATGAGCGGCCAGGTATATAACCCCGGCGGCAGTCAGGCACAGGGCTGACAACATGAGGCACACGCAGGTGTGATCCCGGCCCTGCTTATAGTCGCCCCGTGGACAAGAAGGACGGATAGCCTTCCCAAGGGCACCCTTGCGTCCTTAGATTGTCCGGCACCCTTGCAGAGCGCTGTCCTGCAATGCGAACACAGCGCAAGCCGCTGCTACTCCTGCGAATTCTGTCTCCAATCGTCCCTCCTCCAAATGTTTCCACGCCCCCTCGTGGTCGCTCTTCTGCCAACGACCCTACTCTTAAGAGTGATGCCGTATATGTGAGACATCTGACTCTAGCCCGACGTTCTTTGGCGAAGCGTTCAAAGGCATCGCGGATCATTCAACGACTGCTATTGTATTGAGCGGTCCGATGTATATTCGCCACGTGCTTAGAAGGGTAGGGTACGTCCCCTGGGTATCCTTCCGAAATCCGCCTATAGGAGGACATGCCCGACCTAGGACGAGGACACATCCGTTCCAGTACGAACGTTCGGGAACGCACTGAGAAAGCCGTGGCGCCCTAGACACCCCTCGAAATATCCTCACCCGAAGTCTGTTCTCATCCTGGCTTCGACTTTTATTAGCTGCATTTCGCCCGAGGGGTCGTTTCCCCCCCCCCCCCCCCCCCTCGGTTGTCCTCTCGTTTTGAATAAAGCACTGTGGTCCCCACCTCCTCCTCCTCCTCCTCCTCTTCCTCCTCTTCCTCCTCCTCCTCCTTCTCCCCTTCCTCCTCCTCCTCCTCCTCCTCCTCCTCCTTCCCCTCCTGCTGCTCGTCCTCGTCGTCCCCTGGGGGGCTGCGATCTGCGGAACTGTCGCCACTTGCGTGGGCTCCTGGGAGGCCCAGCGGAGGTACGTCATTCGCAGATCACCACGAGACCTCGCCGTCCTCTGGGGGGCTGCGATCTGCGAAACTGTCGCCATTTTCGCGGGCTCCTGGGAGGCTCAGCGGAGGTACGTCCTACGCACATCACCACGAGACCTTGCCGTCCCCTGGGGGGCTGCGATCTGCGAAACTGTCGCCACTTTCGTAGGCTCGTGGGAGGGCCAGCAGTGTGACGTCATACGCGGATCACCACGAGACCTCGCGGCCCCTTGGGTTGCTGCGATCTGCGGAAATGTCGCCATTTTTGTAGACTCCTGGGGGGGCCAGCGGAGTTACGTCATACGCAGATCACCACGAAACCTTTCCGTGCCCTTGGGGGGCTGCGATCTGCGAAACTGTCGCCACTTGCGTGGGCTCCTGGGAGGGCCAGCGGAGGCGCGTCCTACGCAGATCACTACGAAACTTCGCCGTCTCCTGGGGGGCTGCGATCTGCGAAACTGAGGGCACTCTCGTGGGCTCCTGGGAGGCCCAGCGGAGGTACGTCAAACGCGGATCACCACGAGACGTCGCCGTCCCCTGGGGGGCCTGCGATCTGCGAAACTGTCGCCACTTTCGTGGGCTTCTGGGAAGGCCAGCGGAGGTACGTCATACGCAGATCACCGCGAGGCCTCGCCGTCCCCTGGGGGGCTGCGATCTGCGACAACGTCGCCACTTTCGTGGGCTTCTGGGAGGGCCAGCAAAGGTACGTCCTACGCAGGACACCACGAGACCTCGCCGTCCCCTGGGGGGCTGCGACCTGCAAATCTGTCGCAACTTTCGCGGGCTCCTGGGAGGGCCAGCGGAGTGACGTCATACGCAGATCACCACGGGACCTCGCCGCACTTCGGGGGGGCGGCTGATCTGCGAAACGGTCGCCACTTTCGTAGGCTCCTGGGAGGCCCAGCGGAGGTACGTCAAACGCGGGTCACCACGAGACCTCGCCGTCTCCTGGGGGCTGTGATCTGCGAAACTGTCGCCACTTTTGTGGGGTTCTGGGAGGGCTGTCATGTGCCCATGCCGCATTGACTCTTCAGTTGCCTCATCCGCAGTGCATTCTGACACTTGCATCGCTTAGCGCAGGGCGCTGTTCTCTCATAGCGCGCACGGCGCTAGTCTGCAGTGGGAACCGAATTAGCGCGCGGCGCTGTTACTCCCACGAAGCATGTCTCCAGTGACCCCTTCATCCGTATGTTTTGACTCTAAAGGGTGATGCCGCGACTGCGAAGCATTTGACTCTGGCCCGACACTTTCTTCGGCGAAGCGTTCAGAGGCACGGCGGATCCTTCAATGTTTGTTTTTGTATTGAGCGGTCCGATGTAGAGTCGCCTCACGCGTGCACAAGGTCGGGTGCGTCCCCAGGTGTTTTTTCAGCCTGGACGTTCCTCCTTCCCGTCGGCCGCCGTGGGTCACGGGAGGAGAAGCCACCCAGACCCGATAGTTGGCGTTTGCTAGACGGCCCTGGGCGTCCATCGAACAGCCCTGTCCTGCTCGATTCCTTCTGTGGGTACGTTTACGAGGCGGCTTCGCGTGTCGGGGTGACTCTTACGGAGGTGGATTTTCAGCCCTCTAGTGGGCCATCCTCGGGGCCACCAGTCTCGTTTGTCGACCTCTGGCGGGCCGCTTCACCGGGCCGCTTCGGGGGGGCCGCCTGGCACGGGACCTGGCCAGAGCACTGCTGCCTTCGGGGACGGGGCCGAGCTCTCTTTTCGGCCGCGGGCTGGAGCAAACCACGTCGTCGGGCGGTGCCAGGACGAGGATCAATTCGTTCCAGAGCGGTCCAGGAACGCTCTGAGAAAGCTGGGGCGCCCGAGACATCCTCCAGGGCCGCAGGATCTCGGAGACTCTCGATCTCTCTTCGCCCGATTGTGTCCTTGTCCTGGCGTTGTCGTGCATGGTCGGGTGTCTGGGCTCGGGGGGCGCCGTGAAGCACAGCGGGTCCCGAAGGACACGGGCTCCGAGGTTCGCTTCGCCGCTCTCAACCTCCGGGGGCCCGCCCGGGCTCCCTTGGGAACGTCAGCAGGCAGCAGGCGGCTTGGAGAACCCAGGCCCCCGATGCAGAGCTGTTTTTTTGCAGCGTGGAGCCCGGGGGCCTCGGCCAAGGTCCTGGCCGCCTGGACAGTTTTTTTCTTTGATGTCCATGGGGCCTGGTGGGGGCCCCCAGGGATAAGAAGTTGCCCAACAACCTTCTGTTGCGCTTCTTTCGCGGCGCCATGGGGGCCTGAGGATGGAGAGCTGGTCCTGCAGGAGGGCCCTGCAACCCTCGTCGAAATTGAACGCAAGTTTTTCCACCCCCGTCGCCCCCAAATTTCAATGTTCATCGACAGGCGCATCGCGAACGGCGGGGTCCGAAGAAAATCTCGAAGTCGCCGGCGTCGGCGTGAACATTGAAATTGGGGGTCGGGGGGCGCCGCCAGGTCGCGGTTAAACCTTGCGTTCAATTTCGACGAGGGAGGATGTGGGTCCAGGGCTTGTTTCCCTCAGGACCTGTTTGTTTTTTTGCCAAGGACGGCGGCGGCAGCGGCGTCGCCGTCGTCGTCATCGTCGTCGTCAGCGTCGTCGTCAGCGTCGTCGTCGTCGTCGTCGTCGTCGTCGTCGTCGTCGTCGTCGTCCGAGCGGCGGTGCTGGCGGCGGCGGCGGCGGCGGCGGCGGTGGTGGTGGTGGTGGTTTCGTCGTCGTCGTCCTTTTCCTTCTCCTTCTCCTCCTCCTCCTCTCCTCCCTCCCTCCCTCCCTCCCTCCCTCCCTCCTCCTTCCTCCCTCCCTCCCTTTCTCCCTCTCTCCCTCCGTCTCTCTCCCTCGCTCCCTGCCTCCCTCCTGCCTCCCTCCTCCCTCCCTCCTCCTCCAGTCTCCTCCCTCGCCCCTTCCCCGCGCACGGGATCTGGCAGGGGGCCGCTGGCTCCTTGGGTGGGGGCTCTCTCTGTCCTGGTGCGGTGGTTGGTCGCCCCCTCCCCCCTCTCTTTCCAGACCTCCGACGCCCTGGTTTCTGCACGACGTCGGCCCCCAGAGGTCTGGACCCATTCCCAGGGACCGGTCTTTTATCCCGAGTAGTTTCGGACGGTCCCGAGGCCCGGCAGGGAGGGGCCCCCCAGAGGCCGAAGGTAGCGGAAAAACTTCTCTGGTTGTGATTTTTTTGTGGCTCGAGGGGGTCTGGGTTGGTCCCCCCCCCCGTTCGCGCCCGCAAGTAGTGTCGCGACGAACCTGGTGGAAACCCTTCGATTCAGCCTCGCGGTCTCACGGTCTCACATCCTCCTCTGACGCGGAGGCGCCCTCGTGCGGTCCTCTCCCCTGGCCTCGGCGCCGCGCTGCTGTTAGCTGCTGTTAGTCGTCTTCGTCGTCGTCGTCGTCGTCGTTGTCATCGTAGTCGTCCCTCTAAGTCTCGGCGTGCAGCTCCAGCTGCAGCTGCAGCTGTAACTGCAGCTCCTCCTCCTCCTCCTCCTCCGCCGCCTCCTCGCAATAGTGAAAGGAGACGGGAACCGGGAACTGGGAACCTGGAGCCCCAGGAACGGGGACTTGGGATCCGGGAGCCAGGAGCCCAGAATTGGGAACCATGATCCGAGAATTGGGAACGGGGAACAACGGGGAACCAGAACGGGAAACTAGGAACCGGAAACCGGTAATCGGTAACCTGGAAGAACCGGTACGTAGCCGGGAACAGGGAAGCGGGAATTGGGAACCGAGAGCCAAGAGCTGGGAACCCAGAGCCGGGAATCGAGAACCGGGAACCGGGAATTGGGAACAGGGAAGCCAGAATCGGGAGCCTAGAACCGGGAGCCGGCATTTGCGAACCAGGATTTGGGAAAGAGGAACAGGATTTTGGACATGTTTTCGGGGAAAGGTGAACGCGGACAGAAGGATGGCGAAGGAGAGTGATGCACAGAAAGAGAGAGAGAGAGAGTGTGAGAGAGAGAGAGCTGCAGGGAGGAACAGAGAAGAGATAGAGAGCGAGAGATACAGAAGGCAACTATCTTGAAATAGAGAGAGAGAGAGAGAGATAATGACAATGATAATGAGAGAGAGAGAGAGAGAGAGAGAGAGAGAGAGTGATACCCGAGTGTGTACTAAGAGCAGTCAGTACGTACACCCTGAATGTACGTGTGTGTACACACGTATGCCTTTACACATATACATCGGTATACCTACAATTGTACATAAGTGTATATCTGCATGTCGTTGTAGAAAGTGAGGGAGGTAGACAGAGGGAGAGGTCGAGATCATGACGGGGTTACTCATGCGCATGTATATGTGTACAGTGTTGAGCTCAGCTTGCTATCTTTGTGAGGCAGTCATATAGCTGTATATGTACGCAGAGAACGGTGCACGTATGCACATAACATTGTATAGCTAGGTACAGAGAGAAAGAGAGACAGACAGAGGGAGGCGCCAACCAACAGAAAAGCGTGAGATACCGATACGCACATATATACACATGAACACATGTGTGTCTACTCGCAGGAAAGGTACACCGATAGGGAAATCTTGGAAGGCACATGTTACTATATATGCATATACAGATGTATAACGAGTATGATGAGAGAGACAATACACACATATACTCATATATATGTTATACACGTGTAAGTGTGTTTACACACACATATAGAGCGGGAGAGAGACAAACAAACACACACACATATATAGAGAGAGAGAGAGAGAGAGAACGAGAGAGAGAGAGGAAAATAAGTACGTAAGAGACACCAGCATAACAATGAGATGGAGAGAGGGAAAGAGAGGAGAGAGTAAAAAGAGAGAGAGAGAGAGAGAGACAGAGAGGGAGAGAGACTGCGAACCGAGAGCTCGGAACCGGGAGCCAGGAACCGCGGGAACTCCGGAACCTGGAACCGCGGGAACCGGGAACCCGGAACCAAGAACCAGGAACCAGGAACCGGGAGCCGGGAGCCGGGAATCTGGAAGATTTTATTTCCTCCTCCTCCTCCTCCCTTCCCTCCTTTCTTCTGCTCCTCTTCTCCCTTCTCCTCCTCTGCACGAAACGCGAAGAGGCCGTGTTCTGATGACCAGCCCGCGCACCGGCCTCCAAGCTCCCCTCTCACAGAGTGCCCGATGGGTCGCATAGGCTCTCCCGGCCACCCGTGGCGTGAGCCCTTGCGCAAGCCTCGTAGGGGCCCTCTTCCCCCCCCCTCCCTTGCCTGCTCCCCATCCTCCTGCTGCTGCTCCTCCACCACCTCCTGCCTCCTCCTGCCTCCTCCTGCTTTCCTCCCACCTCCTCCCTCTCCCCCCTCTCCTCCTCCACCCCTTGTCCTTGTGGATGTAACTCCTCTCTGTCGCGCCACCCGACGTGTCGGCCAGGCGGGCTGGGCGTTTCGCCTGAGACTTCCTCACCGTGTTCCTGAAGCTTGGCTTCTGCCACAGCTTCAGGAATGGAACGTTGGTGGTCTTCACGCAGTGCGGCCCTCGCCTTAGCGCCGCGCGCACCCGTGGGGACCCATGAGAGGAGGGGACTTGGGACGGGAGGGTGTGTCGCAGTATCGGTGACGCACCTTGGGTTCACTCTGGCCCTCCTCCTCCTCCTCCTCCTCCTCCTCCTCCTCCTCCTCCTCGAGCCACGCTCCCGGAGGATGCCCGGCCGCGCACGCGACGCACGCGGGTGCCTTCGGCGGCGGCGGTGCAACGGCGAGCTGGGGGCCCCCCCGCGCGGGCGCGCCCAGAACTCCGGGCGGGCCGGGGGGGAGGCAGGGGGTATCGACTAATTAAGTGTAAGACCCAGAACCCCTCGTGATGAACAAATCACGACGGGAGGTTTTTCCACATTTTCGGCCTCTGGGGGTACTGACCAGGCCAAAGGACCATCAAAGAACGACTCAGGATGAAAAGTTGATCCCGGGGAATTGGTTCAGACCTCTGGGGGTCGACGTCATGAAAAAATCATGACGTCGGAGGTCTGGGGAGTGACCCTTCGCTGGAGTGACTTTGGTGCGGGCCCACTGGGGTCCCTCGATCGCCGAACGCGAGGCAGCAGCAGCGTCTTGCGCGCTTGTGTTTGGCCCCCCCGCGGCCCTCAGAAAACCGCGCAGCAAAGGTCACTCTTACCCAGGGTCACCCTTGCGTGTAGCCGACATTGGGGGTCCCAGAACGGTTCGGTGGCAGACCGTGCGGTGACCTCCACATCACAAGAGGCCTCACCGCACGGTGCATCGCCGCACGGCTTCGGAGCCCTGGAGGTCCCAGTCGCACGCTGCATCCCCGGAGAGCGATCCAAGTCCCAGAAGGCTCGGAGGTGGATAGACCTCCTACCCTGACACGTCGATTAAGCAATTGGCCGTTTTCGGTTCGCGAGGGGGCCTCGCGGCCGTCATTCTTGCGGGTGCAGGTCCCTCGGCTTCGGTCCCAGGCCGTTTCCACCAAGGGGAGGTGTACGAAAGGGAGGCTTGTCCACCGCCGAAGGGCGGTGCGGTGACAGACCGTGCGGTGACTTCGACAGCACGGCAGCCCGCACCACACGGCCCGTCACCGCACGGCCTTCGGGAACCTTATGGAGGCCCCCGTCGCACGGTGCAGCCCCGGAGGGCGACCCGGGCGGGCCCCAGAGCCGTGCGGCCACCCCGCTTCCCCCCCCGGACTCACCTCACGGTGTGGTCCCCGCACCGTGTGGGGGTCCCGAAGGAGCCCGGGTCTCCAGGGCGAGGTTCGAGGACGGAGCACGAGGCTCGAGGCTCGAAGCTTTCGGGCGCCTCTCGGCACGATTTTTGGGCCCCTGCGAGCGCCGTCGTCGCCACGGCCAGGCTTCTCCCCTCGGAGCTCCAGCCAGGACGCACCCCCGGACAGGTGCTGGGGTCGACTCACGGGCTCCCGTCGCAGAGCCCCGCGCATCCTGAAGCCTCACCACGGCGGCAGGTCCATTTGGCCTTTTCGGCCTCCAGGGGACCTCGCCCAGTCCCGGGATCGTCAGCAAAAGTGCGCGACGGTCGTTGAGAGTGGGCATGCTTTGGGTTCCCAGATCCCAGTCTCTTTTAGCCGCCTTCCTTTTTCCAGAATCGAGTGGTTTTCCCTCTTCCCTCCTCTTCAGGGGGCGGGCGGAAACCCAATCTACTTCCAATGCCTTCTTGCTTCATGTTTCTACCCCGCCCGACCCAACGATAGTCCTGTTTTCAACAATCGATTCCCTCCAACCGTGTCGGTGTTGCACGATTTCGAAGTTCTGGTCGTCATGTATGCGAAGTTCTCAGGCGAGAGCCGCAGTTACAGAGAGGAGCTGCCCTCCATCCGTGTAACTGTTGCACAGTTGGAGTTTCAGGTCACTGAATCCGAGGAAGGCAAGCGACAGCCGCACTCAAAGAAAGAGCTGGGCTCCAGCCTTCTATCCGTTGGAGACTTTCCAGACGTATGTGCGCGGCGCTGAGGCGAGAACCGACTTTTTAAAGACTCCCCCCCTCCATCTGTGTAGCTGTTTTTTGGGGACGACTTGGTATCGCTTGCATGTGAGTTTTTCGGGGGGCGAGGCTCCTCGAGGAACATCTGGGATCACCTCGCGAAAGCTCACGCGCGACATCGAAGCATGGGCGGGGAATGGGCGTCCGAGCGATGGCGAGACGAGAGTGTGCGGCGCTAGGGCGATCGCGCCCTGGAGAACCCAGGAGGGCCTGCACCGCCCTCCTCTCCCAGGGGGGCGGCGCGAGGGCGCGGGGGGCGCGAAGATAGGGCCGCGCGAGTCGCCTCGCGGGGGCGCGGGGGCGCGGAGCGCGCTGGCGTGCCCAGGCGTCCCCCGCTGGGTTTTGTTCTGACCACGCGGCTCCCCAGAGCCGACTACACCTCAGACCCCTCTCCTCCTCCTCCTCCTCCTCCTCCTCCTCCTCCTCCTCCTCCTCCTCCTCCTTGTTTTTGTTCCCTTCGCGCCTGCGCCATGAGCAAAATCGCGACGGGAGGCCCTTCCATGGCTTCGGCCTCCGGTGGCCCCTGCCGGACCTCTGGACCGCCAAGGAACGGCTCAGGACGAAAAACCGGTCCCGGGGAAGGGGTCTAGACCTCTGGTGGTCGACGTCCTGAAGAAATCATGACGTAGGGTGTCTGGGGAGTGACCCTTCGCCGGCGTGACCTTCGGTGCGGGCCAACTGGGGTCCCCCGATCGCCGAGCGCGAGGTGGCAGTGGCGTCTTGCGCGCCTGTGCTTGGCCCCCCCCCCCCCCCCCCATGCGGCCCTCCAGAGAGCCGCGCACCAAGGGTCACTCTCACCCAGGGTCGGCCACTCTTGCGTGCAGCAGCGCACAGGGTCTGGGCCCCTTCCCCGGGGCTGGCTCTTCCCCCCGGGCCGTTTTCTGACGGTACCTGGGCCCGCCGAGGGCCCCCGGAGGCCGGGAATGGGCAGACGCCTTCCCCGTTTTTTTTTTTGCTTTTTTTTTTTGTTGTTCCCCCCCCAGAATATATATATATATACACACATACATATATATACATATATATATATATATATGCATTATTATCATTATTTATTCTTGTGTGCGTCGTCCTGGCGCCGCCGCTCCGATTCGATGCAGCCCCCGTCCGACGCAGATTCCGATCCGATCCTGCGGGCACGATCTGTGTCCACAGCCACTGCGTCTTGGACTCTTCTGGGAAGGGGCGCCCACGGACCGCGGCGCAGTGGACCTGGCTAGACATCTGACCTCTGGGGGCGAAACTGTTCTGTCCATATCCACGGCACCATCGGAGGAAGGGAGGCCCGAAACTCCAAGACGCACGGGACATGGATAGAAATCTAGCCCGCACAGTCCGCCCTCCCGATCCGATGTTGACTCTCTCGGCCACCCGGAGGCGAGCGTCCGGGCACAGGCCCGATTCATGCTGCTTGCAATCCCGCTCGGCCTGGGCTAATCGGGTTTGATCTCGCTCTCCTGGCCTAATCTCGCTGAAGCCTCGGCTTCGCCCCGGGCTTGCTCGTCCGGCCTGCTCCAGCTTCAGGGGCCCCCCAGTCGGGCCGAGTAGCCCTCGATCGTCCCTGCCAAGATCTCCCAGGAGCTGCTTCCCCCAGAGTGTCGGGCGGGGCCAGGACAGGAACAAGACTTCCCAGAGAATCCCGGACGGCTCTCGGAGCGCCCCGGAGCGCCGTGGAACGGCCGTGGCGCCCGAGGACGCCCTCTGGGACTCGAGGAGGAACACAAACGGCGCGGGCGTAAACTTTTGGCGCTCCGCGCGCATTTCTTGGATCCGCGCTGGGGCCCCCCGCGGCGGCGCCTCTGGCGCCGCCTCTGGCGCGCTCCGCGCGCCAGGGGGGGCGTGTCCAGCGCAGATCCAAGGAGTCCGCGCGGAGCGCCGAAAGTTTATGTTTACGCCGTTTTCTTGGTTCCCCCAGATGCAGTGGAGGCCCATGCCAAGAAACACCCTGCTTGCCTCCAGGGTGCACCGGGTCTCTCGGGTGTCGGTGGTTTTGCTGTGGAAGGCGTGACGATCCCGCACCAAGAGCCAACGGACGTCCTGGGGTCTCAGGGTTGGGTTTCCTGTGGAAGGTTTCTTGTGGACTGGCCTCCACTGCATCCATAACGCTTCCCAGCACACTTCGGCACACCCTTCACGCAGACTGTGCCCCCCTGGGGAGCTCCACCTGCGGCGCCAGCGATCGCGTTCGCACAGCCGCCCCCCTGCACATTTCGGCACTCCCCTCACGCGGATCGAGCCTCCACAGGGAGAGCTCGACATGCCGCTTCCCAGGAGGGGGAGTTCGCACGCGTCCTCGTACCCCGCCCCGCCACGTCGGCACACCCCTCAGACAGATCGTGCCCACAGACAGACACCCCTCGGCACACCCCCACCGGCCTCCTATGTAGACGTCCCTCAGGACCGTTGGCTCTCAGAGATCCCCGCTGCGTCCCGGCCTGACTCTGCCCCCTGGCCCGGCTTCGCTGCTCAGCGGGAGAGGGGCCGCGGCATTGTGCCCCCGAGGATCGAGGCTCGAGGCTCGAGGCTCGAGGCTCGAGGCTCGAGGAGCAGGAGGAGGAGGGGGAGGAGGAGGAGGAGGAGGAGGAGGAGGAGGAGAATGCTTGCGAACGTTCACCTCGCCTCTTGACATCGTTTATGCAGACCATCCCGTCACATGGCTGGCACCCATTTACTAATCTATTGTTAGCGGCTATTTGCGTGCAGCTATCGCGCGCGCGGCCGGCCTCCTCCTCCTCTCGGCCAGCTAGTACACACGTATAGTTGTACCTCCTTCGCTTAACGGACATACTTAAAGCCATGGCGGGAAGGCTTACCTCCCCGAGATCCCCAGGATTGGATATGAGGCCCCTGCTGGATATTAACAGAGACTATCCAGGATAATATCCCGAACACTTGCCCATCAACAATCGCATCCCCTATATGGGCATACCTAGGCGCATTTCTAGGAGGAAGAGGAGGAGGCGGAGGAGAGTTATTGGCAACGTTCACCTTGCCTCTTTTCATCGTTTATGCTGACCAAGCCGTTCACATGGCACCCATTAGCTGACCTACTGTACGCGGCTCTTTGCGTACAGCTAGCAGATCGCGCGCACGCGGCCGGCCTTCTCCTCCTCCTCCTCTCGGCCGGCTAGTATGCACGTTCGTTGCGCCTCCTTCGCTTAACGGGCATACTTAAAGCCATGGCGGGAAGGCTTACTTCCCCGAGATCCCCGGGATTGGATATGAGGCCCCTGCTCGATACTAACAGAGACTATCCAGGATAATATCCCGAACACTTGCCCATCAACAATCGCATCCCCTATATGGGCATACCTAGGCGCATTTCTAGGAGGAGGAAGAGGAGGAGGCGGAGGAGGAGGCGGAGGAGGAGGAAGCGGAGGAGGAGGAGGCGGAGGAGGAGACGGAGGAGGAGGAGGAGGCAAACGAGGAGGAGGAGGCAGGTGGAGAGGAGGAGGAGGAGGAGGAGGAGGAGGAGGAGGAGGAGGAGGAGGAGGAAGGAGGAGGAGGAGGGGAGAGGAGGCAGGAGGAGGAGGAGGAGGAGAGGAGGAGGAGGCGGAGGAGGAGGGGAGGCTGAGAGGAGGTTGTGGAGGAGGAGGAGGGAGGCGGAGGAGGCGGAGAGCGGAGGAGGAGGAGGAGGAGGAGGCGGCGGAGAGGAGGAGGAGGTAGGAGGAGGAGGAGGAGGAGGAGGAGCAACTTTCAGAGGAGGCTCGAGGTTGGGCCGCCCCTCCCGAGGCGAGCATCCTGAGCTCGGCGCCGTGCGCGCCGCCCGCCCCAGCGTGGCCCGCTGCGGCCGCGGGCGCGTTTCCACCGCCGCCGCCGCCGCCCGCGGCAGGCCCCGGCGGCTCGGCCGCGCGGGCGGTGCCCCGACCCCCCAAAGCCCCCTCGCGCAGGGAGGAAGGCTGCAGGAAGGAGGGAGGGAGGGGGGGAGTGGGGGAGGGGGGGAGGGGGGAGGCGAGAGGGGGAGTCGAGAGGGGGGGGAGAGGGGGAGGGGGTGAGGGGCAAGCTAGGTGCGCTCGCGTCATATCTGACGTCCTACCCCTCCCTCCCATCCCTTACCATGGCGCTGATTTCCTCTATCCGCGGACGCGTGTCGTAGCGGACCTGTGGCTCCGCGCGCGCGTGCGTAGTGGGTGGTGGTGCACGTGCGTGCGTGCGTGCGTGTGTGCGTGGGTGTCGTGGTGGTGGTGGTGGTGGTGGTGGTGGTGGTGGTGGTGGTGGTGGTGGTGGTGGTGGTGGTGGTGCTGGTGGTGGTGGTGGTGGTGGTGGTGGAAAGGGTGGTGGTGGTGGTGGTGGTGGTGGTGGTGGTGGTGGTGGCGGTGCGGCGCGGTGGTGGCGGGCGGATGGGCGCGCGAGAAAAGGCCCGCGCTGGGGCGAGAACGCCATCCTGAACGACGGAGGCCAAACACCGATCCGAAAATGAGGCCCAAGCTGCAGCGGGAGCACGATTCGGAACGATTCGGGAGCAGAAATGAAGCCGGCGCATCAACGAGAGCAGCATTTTGGGAAAATGACGCCGGCGCCTCAGCGAGAGTCGTGTCCCGGGATTTCCCGGAAATCCTGTGTGTAAAAAACAATACGCGGAGGGTGCGCGGCCATCACCCGGACGCCATCAGGGGAAGAGGGAGAGTATTTTCACATTGAGTAATTGCGGAGGAGGAGGAGGGGCAAGCTGTGTGCGCACGTCGTCATACTGACGTCTACCCTCCCTCCCATCCCTTAAACCATTAGCGCTGATTTCTCTATCCGCGACGCGTGTCGTATGCGGACCTGTGCTCCGCGCGCGCGTGCGTAAGTGGGTGGAGGTGCGCGCGCGTGCGTGCGTGTGTGCGTGGTTGTGGGTTGGGTGGAGGTGGTGGTGGTGGTGGATGGTGGTGTGGTGGTTTGGTGGTGGTGCGGGAGGTGGTGGTGGGGTGGTGTGTGTGGTGGTGTGTGTGTGTGTGTGTGTGTGTGTGTGTGGGTGCGCGTGTGCTGTGGTGTGACGTGGTGTGGCGTCTTGGTAGTTTGGTGGTGGGCCAGGTGCATGCGTGCGCGATGGCGGTGGTGGTGGTGGTGGTGGTGGTGGCGGTGGTGGCGGTGGTGTTGGTGGTGTATGTGTGTGGTGTGTGTGGTGCGTGCGTGCGTGCGTGCGTGCGTGCGTGCGTGCGTGCGTGAGTGTGTGTGTGTGTGTGTGTGTGTGTGTGTGTGTGTGTGTGTGTGTGTGTGCGTGCGTGCGTGCGTGCGTGCGTGCGTGCGTGCGTGCGTGCGTGCGTGCGTGCGTGCGTGCGTGCGTGCGTGCGTGCGTGCGTGCGTGTGTGTCTGTGTGCGCGCGCGTGTGATGTGGTGTGACGCGGTGTAGCGTGGCGGTGGTGGGTGGGGTAGTGGGGTGGTGGTGGCGGTGCGCGGTGGTGGTGCGCGTGCGTGCGTGCGTGCGTGCGTGCGTTGATGGGTGGAAGTGGCAGTGGGCGGGGCGGGGCGCGGGGCGGTGGTGGCGGGCGGATGGGCGCGCGAGAAGAGGCCCGCGCTGGGGCGAGAACGCCATCCTGAACGACGGAGGCAAAAATCAAAACAAAAAAACAAAACCGATCGCCGAAAATGAGGCCCACCACCCATGTCACGCTGCAAAGCGGGGGAGCACGACGATATAATTCGGAAACGAGCGGAAAAGCCCGAAAAAAGAGAACCGGCCAGGCTGGGCAGCGATATCAGCGATTTTGAACGATGTAAAGAAACCCAAACGGGAACACCCAAACCGGTCCAGGGAAATCTCCCTGTGTGTATAAAACAGCACGCGGAGGGGTGCCCGCTAACGTTCCACCGTCATCGCCATCGAGGGATGGTGGAGAGTGTATTCATATTGAGAAAATTGAGGAAGGGGAGGGGGAAGGGGTGGATGAGGGAATGGGGAGGGGGAGGAGGAGAGGAAGGAGGAAAGGAGGAGGAGGAGGAGGGAGGAGGAGCGAGGGAGGAGGAGGAGGAGGAGGAGGAGGAGGAGGAGGAGGAAGGAGGGAGGGAGGGAGGGAGGGCTTGCACCTGCTGCTTGGCGTGGCTGCGCGCCTCCGCGAAAAGGACAGACTCTCCCACTGCTTACGGCCCTCCCGTCGCGCCGTTCGCTGTGGAGCTGTTCGGCCGCATGTGCCCGGCCGGCATGCGCGCCCTCGCTGCGATGCACAGGGTCAGCTGCGACTGCGTGAAGATGCGGCCGGGCACGGGCCAGGCCTCGGCGCTCAACCTGTGCGCTGCCGAGCCTCTCTGGGCCGACTTGGGGCCCTCTTGGGGCGCTTCAGGGCCGTTTCGGAGGCCATCTCGGGCGTCTTGGAGGTCTCCTGGGCCGCCTTTGGGCCGTCTTGGGGTCTCTTGGGCCGTCTTTGGGCGATCTTGGGGGCCTCTTGGGCAGTCCTGTGCGCTCTGAAGACAGTAGGTGCTACTGCTGAAATCATACAAAACCCGAATGGATTTAGAAGATGTTGGCCTCTTTGGCTGGCCTCCAGGGCCTCCAAGACGGCCGAAAAGGCGCCTGATAGAGCTCCGGGGCTGTCCCCGATGCCAGATGAGGTCATGTTTGACATGACTGTCCCGCCCCTGGAAGAGAGACGCGACCACCCCCCGAGACCGCGCGGGAGCGCTTGTGCGTATTCAACACACTGTGTTGAATTCCCTTCGAGTTCTCTGTCAGAGAACTCGAAGGGACTTGAGAACGCTCCACTTCGTGCCTCGACACACTGGCGGATTTGAGGAGAAAGCGCAACCGCAGGCGTGGCGCACCATTTGCGGGTGCAGAGGCGAACGTGGGGAGTACATGGGCGGATGTTCCAAGCGGGCTATGGCGTCCAGGTGCGCAGAGGACTACACGTGGGAGAGGGCATGCTCGCCGGGCTCTTTTCCCTCGGAGCGTGCAAGAGCGATGTCCCACCTGTACGACAACGTGCAGCTGTGGGAGCACGTGAGCACGGTTGCTTTTGTGGAAAATTACGCTGTAGACGTGGGCCTCGGCGAGGACATGTCGAAGCCGTTCGAGACATTCCAGAGGCAGAAGAATTTGCGGCCGGAGGATATTTTTTTCAAGCTGAATTGTGCTCAGCCAGTGGGAGAATATGGACGCCGAGGCCATCCAGCAGAACATCGACGCATTCAGACAGAGGGGTATCGAGTGCATTCGGCTGAAGAAACAATCTCGGCTTCTCGGAAGAAATCGGGAGGCCATCACAACTGTCCGGCAGCATGCTGTTCAGCGCACGGTTCGACCGCCTGGCCGAGGTCCCCCGTGTGCGCCAGATGAAAGAGGCGGTGCCATTGGCTCTGCTGCAGGTGCCATGGCGCGAACAAGGGGATGGATGATTCGCAGAGCTGTTTTGAACGTGCAATGGCATCATTTGCCAAGGCAGCGAATAAGGCTCATGCTGACCAGCTACGATGGTTTCTCGAGACGAGGCCACCCCCGGGTACCAGTGCGCAGATGGAAACTGAACTGACAGCATCGGCAAGCGAGTCATTCGGTCTGCAAGCGGGCCGTCGAGTGTTCGAGGTGCTCAGTGGGGCATTCGATAGAGGAGCAATTGCCGTATTCTGCGTAGCAGGCGGATCGACTAAGGACTCTTTTTCGACGGCAGTGGAAAATTATATTCAGAATGCTGTGCGCCAAGGCTTCAGATTGGCGTCTTCGCATTGGGGGTATCTGGGGTGCTTTGGGGAAATGGGTGCGAAATTGATGCGTCAGGCAGGAGTTGGGCAGCTATGTGGGCGTAGCCAGGCAGAGCGCATTGTAGCCCAGGAGCTGTTTGGCTTTAGCGCGAATAATTTGGCACAGGAGATCACAACCCCTCCGTGAGACGGCGGGCATGGCATGTGTCGTGGAGGAGTGCGTGCTAGTGGTGGTCTTCGCAGAGCATGCCGCCGCCTCCCGTCGTTCCGTGCGTGCATTGGCTGCTGCCGAGTTGTCCTCCTCGTCCTCAATGTCCGTTGCGGGGCTCTTCGGGGGCCTCTTGTAGTCTTGTAGGCCTCGGGGGCGTTTTTTTGTTGTATATACCATGCGGTGTCCCTGGAAGTCCCGGACAAGTTCCTCCTTCTGAGCTTTTGTTGGACGGTCCCTGGGGCCCGTTTTGGTTGGACGGTCCTTGGGGCCCGACGACGGCTTCTCTGGAGGCCGAAATTGACAAACATTTTTGTGTATTCATGTATGCAGTGCCGTTTTTAATACATGCTCCGCGTGCGGATCATGAATTAACAATGCAGGGATTTAGTACTAAAAACAACGATGAGTTCATGCATACATTAATGCATAAATGAATCATGTATTAAATCCAATATTTCTAAACATCCTATGTATTAAAAAGTGCCCTGTACACAAGAAAAGACGCGACGGGGCCTGGGCACTCCCTCGGAGGGAGGAGCACCGACACCGACACCAACAGGGGGCCACCTCCAGCGAGAAGGTCCACGACGCCTCCCCGAGCTGGGGGCTGGGGATTCAGGAGGGGAACAAACATACAGACGCAATTAATCGTCGATTCCCAGGAAGATATAGGAAAATATGGGAAGTGGGGGGGAAGACAGAAACCCCTTAAAAAGTATAGGAACATCAGGGGAATCATTTTATTGGTGTGTGTGTGTTTTTATTTGTGTGTCCCAGGGCCCCTTCAGCCACCAGGGAGACCCCCCTTGCTCCTCGCATCTCCTTGCCTTGGTGGTGCTGGTGCCGCCTTTCCGTTCTCCCTACGCCCTGCAGACATCGTCGCCCGGCGCTCGGTTCTGGTCAGGATTTGTTTCGCGGGGGATCCGGCTGGGGCGACGAGGTGCTTCCTGCAGCTCAACTGTGCTTTCAAGCGCTGGGAGCGTTTTTTTATTGGCTTCCCCCGCTTTTTCAACTTCTCGCTCTGCGGTCGACCAGCACAAAAACACACGGCAACCCCAACCATAACAACCACGACACCCGTTGGGCCCCACACCGAGCGGAAAAAACGGCAATCCAGAACAGGAGCAAGCACTGCAACCCACAACAGCAAACAATTATCATAATAGGGTAACCGAACAACACGGCAGTTAAACATTTACAACAAGGGATCGCAAAACGAACCGAACACGGCGAGACTGCAATCCCAACACGTAAAACAAGTTGCCCCCCAAACAGAAAGCATCGTCGATTTTGAAAGCGGGGAAACAACACGCCCCCAGCGTTTTAAAGAACGTCTTAAGTCCTGGAGGCCAAACATGAAACGGAGAACGCCCGAACATTGCAGTGCTCGAGCCTCAGTCTGCGACGTCCCCCGTCCATCCCGTTCGTTCGGTAGCGTTACTGCCGCCGCCCGCCCCGTGCCAGGCCAGTCGAGCGCTCCCGACTGGGCGGCCGCCGAGCCAGCGGTGCACCTGGGCCGACGCCTGGGAGGGGGGAGATGACCAGACCTGGGAATGGAAGAAGAGGGGTAGGATGAAAACCCGTAATAATAATCATCACAAAAGTAAGATAGTGTTGGTACCAATGTTTCTCAGGCTAACGACACTGTTGATACAAATCTTCATCACCTTTACATGCGCATAAAAAACACATTACTGATGCTCATACTATTCAGAATCTTACTAGCACGAGTACTATCAACACCACCACCAACAACAATAACAACAACAAGCAACATCAACAGTATTATTACCAATACTAGTAGCAACGCTACTGATACTACACATATGCATAGTGATACTGATACTAGGAAGCGTAATACTAGTACTAGTGCTAATGACCGTATTCGTACTAATGATACTATTAGATTAAAAGTAGCATACATACTTTGAATACTAACAATAGCATTGATAATAAGAAAAGGAAGGCGACGACAAATAGTGATAATGATCGCGTTTCCTTGCGGAGGAAGGAATGGGGTGCGGAGTGTAGAGAAAGGATCGCAGTGCCCAGGAGGAGGGGGGGAAAAGGGGGGGGGAGAGTCACTGGGGCAGGGGTGGTCGAACCGGAAGCACTCTATGAACACTTTTAGATGCGCCCGCGGATCTCGTGGATGGACGCTGGATTCTGGCGCGGACTCCGGCGCCGCCACCGTCGCTGGGAGCGCGCCCTGGAGGGGGGGCCCCGCGCCGATCAGAGAAATCTGCGCGGACCTCCGAGAGTTCATGCCTGTGGCGTTTTTCTTTTGCTCCTGCAGGAGGGGGGGGGGGCGGGCAGGGGCAGAGGGAAGCGAGGGGGTGGTGGTGGGTGGGGGGGGGGGGGGGGGGAAACTCGGAACTCGGAGCTCGGACGTCCGCGGAACGTCTCCACGAGGGGAGCTCCTGCCCAGAGGTGTGCGCGAGACGCGGAGGGCCGGTGGCCGGCCAAGGGAGGCCCACCAGGCGTGGGCAGGAGGGCCGCACTTTTTGAGGAAGGGCGGGGCGGTCGAAGGCAAAGATGAGGTTCCCACGGGCAGCCCGATGGCCAGCCAAGTTTCGGGGCACTGGACGTCCCTGCCTCGAGGAGGAGGAGGAGGAGGAGGAGGAGGAGGGAGGAGCCAGTGGAGCCTCTACCCCTCTCCTGCTATCATGGTTTGCGTGCCAGTGCATGCTCTCGTACCTCTCCCCCCCCATCCGGTAACCCACCCTCGGCGGCGTCCCGGGGTACCGCCGCCGCGTTGTGCGTGGGCCCGCGCCGTGGGCACGCGAGCGGCGCGCGTCGGTGGAGTTGGAATCGCCGCGCGACGGCGTTGCGCAGCAGCAGCGAGGGGGGACCTCCGGGAGGTCGTCTGCACCCCTCGACGCGTCCGAGGGCGCCGTGCCAAGGCTCCTGCGCGCCTGCTTTCGGCCCCGCGTCGCACGAGGGCGCTCGTACGTCGGCGAGGCACTCCTCGGCAGGCGCACCACGGAGGTGCTTTGTGCTGGTCCGTTGCCAGCTCTTCAGTACGGTGCGGACGTGAATGGCATGTCCGACGGCGGATTTCTGCAGGTCAGACGTCTGGCCGCCTTCACCATGAAGCTGGCTTGTGGGGGCCGCCCTTTATGCATTCGCGCTCGTGCGGAGGAAGATCCAGCATGTGTGGATCAGTTGCTCCTCTTCTCCGTTACCACAAAGAAGTCTGGCTCCTCTGCATGCGCCTCGCCGACTTCGCTTTGACTCGGGTCCAGCTTCGAGTAGGCTGGGGGGGCGATCTGGAATAGGCCGCCCCGTACGTGGAGATCAGTCGAAGGGCCTCTGGGGGCCATGTAACTCCCGGTGGCGAGGCTGGCGCATGGGAAGCCTACATTTTGACCGACGACCTTGAGATCGATATTCCTCTCCTCATCTCTCTTGCTCTCCTCAAAAGGCTAGGAATGTTGCGATTTTCATAGCTCTTGAGTGTGAGGCGGGAAGTGGGCATGGTCACGGTCCCAGGCTTTGTTTTGATGTTCTGTGCACTTCCTTGAAATCGAAGCGTTTCACTCCCAGGCAAGAAGGAGCTATTAGGGCGTTGGTGTGTCAAGGTCTCTGGCCGCTTAGCCGTGTTGATGCACTGGGGTATAGCGCTGGAGACCTGTTCTCCCAATGTGGAGCCGACGGCGATGCTATCATTCACCGCTCGTGGAATTGCCCTGCCCGGGAAGCAGAGCGGTCTGAACACACCAAGACCGAGCGGCTGCTGAGCCGTGTGCGTCAGGAGCTCGAGGCTGGCGCGGTTCCTGGATGTGAGGTCCTCTGCGAAGCGGGCTTGTTCCCCCACCCGTCCTTTGAGACGTTGGCCAGACGGCCAACCAGCTCGGCCAGACGTTGGTTCAGATGTCTGGCACCGTCTGTGGCGTATATCCGCAGACGAGTGAGGCCGCTGAAGGTGCCGCTCCTGCTGCCGCCTCGCGCATTCTCGAAGAGACGGCTGACTTTCTGTCTGGTTGAACAGACCGTATAGCGGCCTTGCGATGCAGTGCCTTGTTCATGCGACCTCCAACGCGAAGGCTCGTCGTGAAGAAGATCCCGGCCTGGCTTGGGAAGATCGGCTGGAAACTCGTGGCAAATATCGTGCGGACGCGGCGGTGAAGGCTGGAACGATTAAGTCGGGCGTGTCCCTCTGCAGAATATTCAAAAATAGTAAAACATAGTCTAGGGACGATTGTTTGAGCAATTTCGGGCTATTTTTGAAGATTTTCTGGCTATTTTTCATGTGTCCTCCAACTCCCCCAGCAGCGGGGCATGCCCGACCTAAGCCCAGCTTGATGGAAGACCCGTCCTTCTGGTCTCAGTCCCCGGGGCTGGCGCCACCCCTGCCGCCCACCTCCGCGGGCCTCTGGCCCGGGACCAACCTGGACGGGGTGCCTCGGGAGCGTCCCGCGCCTCCCGGGCCTCCCCGGGATCGGGTTCCCGGGCGCTCCCGGGGCTGGGCTGGCAAGTTCTTGCAGCGAGGCGAGTGCCTCGAGGGCTCCGGCTCCCTTCTCAAGCCTCCGCCTGGGAGGCGTGCGCGCAGGCTCGAGGTGCCGCCACAAGAGGCTGCGCGACCTCGGGCACAGGTGCACCGCTGCGGACTGCAGCGATGGCAGTCTGCCTTGCTTCTGCCAGCTGTGCTTCTCCCACGCGTCGGGAGGTCAGCTGCGTGGCCTGGGGGATCACCGTCAGGCCCGATCCTCCTCCCGTGCGCCTGCTCGGGCAGATGGGGGCCCCGTGGACAGGTGCCAGTCCTCTCGCAGTGCCCGCGCAAGCGGATGTTCTGGGCCGAGCTCGGCGAAGGACTCCAGCGCAAGAGGAAACGGGCCACGTCGCAGGAGTGTCATTCCCGGTGCTAATTTGCCTGCCTGACGGTTCTTTGGCAGTGGATGCCGACAGAAACCCTCCTCCTCCTCCTCCTCCTCCTCCTCCTCATCATTACCAGCCTGGAACATATCCCTATCCCTATGCTGGGCACCTCCTCATCACGATGCCAATCTTAGGGATTCCCTCATTTTTTGAGGGCGAATCCCTAAGATTGTCATCGCCTTTTGGCGTGTCAATCTTAGGGATAGGGAGACGTTCGAGGCTGGTAGCATCCGTGCAGACCGACGGAGCCACACAACACAAAGCATGCATGTCGGAACGCAGCGTTTTTTCTGGCAACACTTGGGAGGCCTCAGTAATGGTCGAAGCTATATTGTTCTTGATTTCCACGCGGGACCTGCGCAGTTTTGACGGCCGCTCCGTGATGTGGGACGTCGACAAGCGTGGTTTGAGGTATATCCTTTGTGTGTGGTGGGTATCCTAATTGGGATACTCTACTCCAAAGAGAACTTCGAACTTGTTGCGCTCATGGGTCACTCGCGGCATCAAGTGAAGCTACATTCTTAGTGAAGATCGTCACAATCAAGTCGCACACCGTCGGACCGTGAATCTCTCGCAGTTGCGGACGCTTGATTTTTCGGAGGAGGTTCCGACTTTAACTGGGATTCCTCGTGTCATCGCCTCTGAGGCTGCCAATTGCGGCCAGGGTCAACGCGTGGCCCGGCGCGACGACGCAGACATTCCACGAGCGAAACAACATCTCGACGGCATCCATCGGGCTCTGCGAGTCGAGCGAGACCCCCTGGCCCGGGCTCTGCTGGCGAACCGAACCACCAAGCAGCGCCATCGACTCGCAGTGCTGGGGGTCGATGCGCACATGGACGATGCCATATTGAAGGCGCGCCCAGTTCGACCCTTCAAGCGGGCTGCGGTGCCTTTTCATCGAAGACGCGAATACCAGCGAGCTAGCTGTGCGCGCAGAGGAGAAGAGCCGCATGCACGCGTCATGTTTCCAGGAGTTGTGCGAAAGATCAGTTCGCGAAGGAATGCTGTATTGGATTGACAAAGCACGACGCGCTGACGTGTTGGACATGTCACAGAAGTTTGACGCTTACCTGCTTGGCAGGGCTACCTACACTTTCGCTCACAGCAAAACGTGCGCTGAAGGCAACCGTGTTTCAGAGATGTTGGCCAACCTGGACGAGGATATGATTGACGTCTTGGCAGAAGCGTTCAAACTACGACTCCTCAACCAGTGGTCGGACAGTCAGCGGCTGCGTGGGATGACGTCCTCGTGCAGTGCACTCTGCATAAACAATTGATTCCCCACACATCCCTCGAACTTGCAGCCGCTCACCAACATCCTGTGTTGATGAAGGTGTGAGAAAGGACAGGGCTGCTTGTCAACGGAAAAGACAAAATAATCACTCCGACGGTAAGACCCCGCATGATAATCTTTTTAGATTGCCCTTAACCCTTCCCCCGTCGCCCTAGCGGACATCCTCCTCTCGCCCCGATCTCGGCTCTCTCCTCCTCCTCCTCCTGCTATCTGTCCCCCTCCACCTACTCCTCCTCCTCCTCCTACTCCTCCTCCTTCTCCAGCTCGTCCTCACCATCGGCCCCCCTCAACCCCTTCCCCCCTCCTCACCCTCCTCCTGCCGCTTCTCTATGTGCACCTCTCCTTCCCCCTGGTCGGGGCAATCAAGTCGATTTTCCTCGGCGCCGTCGCCGCCTCGGCCAAAGCGCGCGCGTTCGCCAACGGCTAGATCGCGAAGCCTTTGGGGCAGCCCCACGGGCCATGCCTTTGGGACAACCCCGCGGGCCGCTGGGGCGCTAGGCCAGGCCGTCGGGACAACCCCGCGAGCCAGACCGTTGGGACAACCCCGCGGGCCTCTAGCTGCGCGCCGCGGCGCTCAGGCGGGAGGCAGCACGAAGCCAAGCTCCGCGGCGAGCTGCTCGGCCTCATCCCTGGAGGTCTTCGTCATCGAACTTTTTGAGCGCCTCCCGCAAGGACACCGGCGGCCCGCGCTGCAGAAACTCGCGCGAGGACGGCCGCAGGATCAGCATGCTCCGCATGCAAGTGGCGCGGGAGAACATGACGTAGAGGTGCAGCCACCACTGCTCGTCCGACATGCCCGTGCGGCCAACGTCTTCGTTCCTCGCGCAGTCGATGGTGACGCCCTTGCGCAGCGTCTGGCCCTGCGACAGCGTGGAGGTCAAGTGGGACGCGTGCGTCAGGGTGAACCCCGAGCGGCGCACAGTGTGCGTCCCCGGGCTCTGCCACGTGAGCTCCTGCTCGCTGGGCCTGAACATGAGTAAGCTCCTCGCCCGCGCCTCGGCCTCGCCGTCGTCGTCGGTGCCATCGGCGCCCTGTCGCAGCAGTTCGGCGACCTCCTGGTAGATCGGAGACTCTTTGAAGCCGGGGACCTGCAGCCAGATTCCCTGCGGTAGGTAGCGGGGGCGAAAGAGCTGGCCAGCCGAGCACTCCTCGTAGTCGCGCTCGTCGTCTGCGTGAAATTCGAAGGACACGATGGTGGCGCGTTGCTCCTGCGCGAGCCCCAACTTTTTCTTCAGCTCCTCCTGCGCGGCCGTGAACGGAACCTCCACGCCGACGTGTGCCGGTAAGACGCCATGGATGCCCCCGTCTTCAGATGCGATCGCTTGAGCCAAGCTTGCTGATGAAGGGGTACATTGTTTATCGGATGGGGCTAGACGTTTTTTTTTTGTTTTTTTTTTTTTGTGTGTGTGTGTGTGTGACGATCCCAGCCAAGTCGCTTTCCGCCCTGGGCGCCAGGCGTGGGATGTAATTTTCATGCTTCGCAACCTCGTCGAGAAGCGTGCGGAATGGAGCGACGTGTTGCTGGCCCCCGACATGCGACGGCGACTTGTTCAAGGCATTCGACGCTGTGAACCATTTCATCGGCGCGAAGAGACTTTTTAGAGAAGGGCTGGGAAAAAAGGTCGCGGTTGCAGCAATATTCCAGGAGATTCGCAGGCTGAAGTCGACGGTGGTGGCCAGGGGCGTTCGTAGAGATGTTATTTCATGCGTTCGGTCCTTGTGTCAAGGCGGGCCCGATGCCCCTGATAAAATTTTGTTGGGGGTACCGGCGCCGAGGCTTGCAACGCACAGTGCGCGAAACAACACTTGGGGATCTAAGTTTGTAGCGATTGTACTACAGTGTGTGCTGTGGATTGCTGATAAGTTCTGGCTCCTGGGCGCGCCCTGCGACATATTGAAAAAAAACGGGCGCGGGCCTTCCCGGCAAAATTCAGGATGGCTGGGTGGACTGTGCCAGTAGCAGATTGCACGTGGTGGACAGTGGCTTCAGACGGTATCTCTATGTAGATCACCTTAAACGGGAAGGTTGTGACGTGCGCTGGGGGGAGCGAGGATTGCCAGATGCTGGGCGCAAGCTTCGCTGGGGACACTTCGCTCGAGAAGGAACTCGGCAACCGCGTGACCAACGCGGCGTGAGCGGGCTTCCATAAGTACCGTGGTATTTTCACGCATAGGCGGGCTCTTCTAAGTGGGAGTTGCAATTTCTCGGCATGACTGCCAACGCAACTTTATCACGGGGTATGGAGCTTGGAATCTGACTGCACACCAGGAGCGGCAGATCTCGGGAGTGCAGCGGCGCATGATCAGAACAATTTTGCGCATTAAGACGTTCCATGCCGAAGAAGTGGGCGAATGCTGCGAGTGATGTGAGCACCAGGTCCCCAGAACAAGGGGGCGATATTAGTTTGAATCGTGGGTCGCGTCCTCGCGCTGAGCAAAGTTTGAATGGGCTGGCAAGTTGGTCAGGCAGGGCGCTTCGGACATCCAGCGGGCCACCGGCGTTCCAGTTGTGTGATTTTGCGGCGAAGCACTCCGTATGGCAATGGCGTCAACGACGTTTCCAGGAATGGAGGTGGGAGAAAGAGATTTTTAGACGTGGCCTTCATCAGTGAATCCTGTCAGGCGCACCTTGAGACGTATCTCGCCTGGCACAACCGACCGTTTTCAGAGCGAGGAGTAGACGAGCGGCGCGTCCCACGCGGACTTGTGAACGCTGGTAACCCGTAGCCCGTAGCCCACCCTCCTTCCTCCCTCTCCTCTTCGTCGTCGTCCTTCTCCTTCTCCTCTTTTTCCTCCTCCTCCCCCTCTTCCTCCTCGTCCTCCTCCTCCTCCTCATCGTCATCATCATCATCATCATCATCATCATCATCATCATCATCTACATCATCATGATCATCGCCACCACCATCACCATCATAAACATCATCATCGTTGTCGTCATCACCATCACCATCATCGTCATCAGTTGACAATCGAAATCATCAACACCGTCATCGTCATCGTCATCGTCATCATCATCATCATCATCATCATCATCATCATCATCATCATCATCATCATCATCATCATCATCATCATCATCATCATCATCATCATCCCCCTCCCGTGCTTCGCTTTCCCCTGCATTGTCCGCGAGGTGCCGCTGGCGGTGCCGCCGCTGGCGGGAGCGGCGCCGGGGCCCTTCGCGCAGAGCCCCTGTGCAGTTGGAGGTGCGACTTCTGGCGTCTGGCGGGTCGGGCCTTGGTGGGAGGAGGATGTGGGGAGGAGGAGGAGGAGGAGGAGGAGGAGGAGGAGGAGGAGGAGGAGGAGGAGGAGGAGGTGGAGGAGGAGGAGAGGAGGAGGAGGAGGAGGAGGAGGAGGAGGAGGAGGAGGAGGGTGGGAGTGGCAGCAGAAGGGGTCTCGCTGCAAAGGGCGTCCTCGGGTGCGCGTCCCTGGGCTCCCTGGCCGCCTGCCTGGCGGGCTCCGACTCCGCGCCCGCTCTAGTTTAGTGATGTGTGCCGTGGGGCGCCCACCCACCCCATTCCATTAACGGGAGTTGCCGTCGTGCGACGAATCCCCAGCTGATCACGGCAGACTTGGTTTTCTAGTGTCTGGACATTTCCAAGGGCATCGGGGCCCAAACACGGACCGGTTTCCATTGCCCAGGGTTCTGGCTACATCCAGTCCCGCCAGATTCTCGTTGGCGAAATCAGTATGCATATCCGCAGTCTCTCAGGCCGGGCACCTGGTCCGCGACCTTGCGGATATGGGGCGTTCTTTTGTTGATGCCCCGCACGAAACGTATCCGTGCGACTGCGTATCCGCGGGACCGCGCCCCGGAGTCCAGACCGCGAGGGCGCGGATACGGAGATGGTCGCCGCTCGTAAGTTTACGTGATGAGGTTTTCGTCAAGAAGCTCCTGTCACGGGGCTGTAAACTGCAGTGTCCAAGGGTGGCCCGATAATTGCGGGGTTGAGAGGAGGCTCGATCCAATGTTCCTTCTGAAATAGAACATTCGAGGTCCAATCTACGTGGTGCAATTTAGCATGAAGAACTTGGAATTGTCGACTCCACTGCTCGATCAATCATCCCACCCTCCCTCTTGCAACTTGGTCTGTACAGCCCGTGCGGCGGCGATTGCGATGCTTGCTTGGCCATGGCTGGCGCATCTCTGCGGCCGCGCCGGCGAGCGCAAGCTCCCGCGCAGAGCGGCCAGCTGGTTTGGCGCAGCCGATGCGGCCGCGGTGGTGCTCACCGATGGGAACCTCCCACCGCGTGTCAAAGGCCGCGCTGGCGCGCGGGCGGTTCAGTGCGGGGTCGGTGGCTCGGGCGGGCGCGGTGCCATGGTGACGTCGGCAACGGCGGCAACGATGATGATAGTAGCGATGGTGATGGCGACGATGACGATGGCGACGGCAAAGCCAATGACGGCGCCACCGCAGGTAACGCCCATGCCACTGATGATGTCCATGCGTCGGTGATGAATGTGATGGACTGGTGATGGCGACAGTGGTCGCGATGGTCGATGGCGCTGACGTGATGCGGCGGCGCTGATAAGGGTTTTGCTGAGGCTGCGTGCGAGCTGAAACCCAAGAACCCTGGCAAGCTTTTTGATGGCAGACATGTTGTGTCCGTGCGTTTTTGAAGTGCTCTATTTTGCAACGCTTCCAACCCACGTGGTTTTTGACTGATTTCGACACGCTCGAGTGGCGGCGCGCGCGTGTGGCTTGCAGCGTGGTGTTATTTCATGCGGGTTCGCGCGCATGTTGGATCAACGCGGATGCACCGCGCGATGAGACGATAATGCGGTTTCTGGACGCTTTTTATAATATCGTGTGGTCTTTCACTTGATTTCAGAAAGTGCGCGCGGGCAAACTATGTGCAAGGTTTGCGATGAATGTCCGAAGCTCTCTTTATTCAAATTGGTTCCCGAACGTAATCTTTTGCGATGAACGAGTGTGCGCGCATAGTCTTGCTTGGCAGGGATGACGGGGGCGATGAGGGGACTGCCTGAGATGTAATGATTTCGTACGGAAAATGAACGGCGAGGCATAACCACATGTATTCTGCAGTGTCCCAGAGGGGGTCTGGCAATTCGGGGGGGGTAGAATCTATCTAATGGCCTTCCGCCCCTTCCGCCGCCGTGCCTAGATGTGGGTCGGAGTCCTCCGGGATGCTCCTAGGAGTCTCTTCGGAACGCTTTCGGGGGCCTCTTGGGGGCAGTTTTGGAGCCTCTGAAGCCGTCTTGGTGTCCTCTTGGGCCGTTTTAGTGCCCTGTTGGGGTTGTTTTGGGCCGTATTGCGGCGATCTTGGGCGCCTCTTGGGCCGTCTTGGAGCGTCCGGAAGCCGAACAGGCGAGAACGCCAGAGTCTTGCAAACACTTATGTAATGATTCTTGCCTCTTGGGAGCTTCTTGGGAGGCCTCTTGGAGGTCTCTTGGGGCGTCTTGGAGGCCTCTTAGGCCGTCTGGAGGCCATCTTGTGCGTCTTGGACCGATCATTCGGTGACTCGGGGTCCTCTCGGACCGTCTTGGGGGCCTCTGGGGTCTGGGTCCTTGGGAATCCTTAACCCAGGGGGCTGAGGACTATAATAAGGGACCTGAGGACACGCCCTATCCGTGCCCGAAAACAGGGTGGCGGATATATTTTTTTACAGAGTCAACCCTGCAGAATTTGAAGTCGTCAACTTCACTGGCCGCGCAACCATCCTACTTTCCAACCCGCAAGTTGTTTCGTGGGCCTGTTTTCCTTCTGCATGCAGTTCGCATTTCGGTGCTGGTCTTGACTTTTTTGTGTTGCGGGTTTTCTGCATGCGGACGCATGCGGTTCGACAGCGACCTGTTGCCCGTCCATCTCACGCTGCGGCACAGCATTGCTGTCGTGATTTGCAGTGCCTGCGGGTGCAGTTCATGATCTTCGTTGCGTTGTGGTGGGGGAAACCCCTCCGACCCGCAAGTTGTTTTGCACAACCAAAGCGGGCGCGATTGCAGTGACTGCTTGGCCATGGCTGGTGCGTCTCTGCGGCTGCGCTAACGCACGCAGGCTCGTGCGTAGAGATGCCAGCTTGTTTGGCACCGCCGACGCGGCCGCGATGGCGCTTGTCGATAGGGGCTTCCCAACGCGTCTCAAAATGCCGCGCTGGCGGGCGGGTACCTCAGTGCGGGTCGGTGGTTCGGGCGGGCGCGGTATCATGAGGAAGCCGGCAATGGTGGCATCGATGCTGATAGTGCGATGGTGGTAGCGATGGTGACGATGACGACGGCAAGCCCCATGACGGCGCCGATGCTGGTGGCGAACGATGATGATGATGATATTGATGCGATTGATGATGATGGTGATGATGTCCATGTGTCTGTGATGAGGGTGATTGATTGATGATGTCGACAGTGTCGGCAATCAACGGTGACGGTGACGGCGGTGGTGCGGTGGCGCTCAAGAGGGCGATGGTGGGGAAGTGCACGCGCGGATTTTTCGTTGAACAATCTGTGCGATTTCAAACGATGGTTTTTGACTGGATTTGGACACGCGCGCGTGGCGGCGTGGTCGTGGTCGTGGCGGTGTTGATAAGTCTGGTGTCGGGAAGGGGGTGGGACCAATCTTTTTTTGGCAAGGAGAACCTCTAAGTCGTGCAGTCAATACGTCGCAAGCTGTGTAGTGCAAGCTGCTTGTTGCATGTTGTTCTGTGCATTGCTGCGAAACGTTTGTGGTGTAACTCGCGTGGTGCAATTCAATCCCTGCGATCCGTGGGCTGCAGGTTACATGGTGCAATACATGTAATGCAGGCTATGTGGTGTACTCGATGTTTGAATCGGGCATGTCCCTCTACAGGAGGAACTGTTCAAGAGTTGTAGCAAAAGTAGTCAGGGGACGATTTTCGGGCTATGTTGGCTACTTTTGCTTATGGTTTGACGATTTTGAATGTTTCTTCCTAAGCCCGCCTCTAGAATCAATGGAGGAAAAACCACCCGGACCGGACAATCGGCGTTTACTGAACGGCCTTGGGCGTTTATTGAACAGCCTCTCCCTGTTCGATTCCTTCTTTGGGCGCGTTTTTGCTGAAGATCTCGCGTGTCGGGGCGGTCATTGTCGGGGTGGCTTTTCTCCGAGGCGGGAATTTATCCATATCCACCGCCTGGAGGGTCAGTTTTCGGAGCCTCGGCAGGCGGTGGATATGGACATATTCGGGTCCTCGGGGGCCGAAATGTATCCATGTCCACCGCCCGCTGGGGCACCAGGACGTCGGATCCCAGGCGGTGGATATGGATAAATCCCCGCCTCGCATTTTCTGCCCTCCATACAGTGCCGTTTTTAATACATGCTCCGCGTGCGGATCATGTATTACAAATGCAGGGATTTAGTATTGATAACAACGATGAGTTCGTGCATACATATATTCACAAATCAATCATGCATGTATGAAAAATCACAAATTTCTGAAAATCCGATGTATAAAAAACTGCCCTCCATAGGAGGACATGCCCGACCTGACACTACGGCGGTGCAGGACCTGATGGGCGCTGCGTGTGCTCCTATGGAGATGCCAGCCGGCGCGCGAGGGGACGCGCCCGCGAGGCGCCCAAGGCGTGTGCCTGCGGGCCGACAGGGCCCCCGGAAGCGCGAGCCGCCTCCTCCTCCGCCTCCTCCGCCTCCTCCGCCTCCTCCGCCTCCTCCGCCTCCTCCGCCTCCTCCTCCTCCGCCTCCTCCGCCTCCTCCGCCTCCTCCTCCGTCTCCTCCGCCTCCTCCGCCTCCTCCGCCTCCTCCTCCGTCTCCTCCGCCTCCTCCGCCTCCTCCGCCTCCTCCTCCGCCTCCTCCACCTCCTCCGCCTCCTCCGCCTCCTCCGCCTCCTCCGCCTCCTCCGCCGGCGCGGGGCGCACCGCCCACGAGGCGCCCCCACGGGTACCCGCCCGGGGAGCGCCGGGGCACGCCGGCCACCCGGAGCGCTCCCCAGAGAGGGCCTCGCCTTCGCGGGCAGCAGGACCCCTCCCCTGGACTTTTTCGGGCCCCCCCGCGAGGTGTCAGGGCGTCCAAAACAGCCTGGGCGAGGAAGCCAATCTCATTAGTTTAACTAAGGTTTTGGCCCCATTTTGACCTCTTTGGGGGTATCTGAAAAATGGGAGGGTGCGCCGCTGGATCTCCCCAAGGGAGGGGGGGGGGTTAGAGTGGTCATCTCTTCCCGCCGGCCTGGGACAGATCCCTATCCCTATGGTTGGCATCGCCTCGTCTCGATGCCGATCTTGGGGATTCCCTCCGTTTCTGGGGGCGCATCCCTAGGATTGTCGTCGACTTTTGGCTGGTTGATCTCAGGGATAGGGATACGTTCGAGGCTGGTTATCTTCCTAGGCGGAAGGCGGCGGAAGGGCGGCGGAAGTAAAACGAGGCCGCCTCCGCCGGCGAAAGCTCGGCGGAGGGCGGCGGAAGTACAAACCGGCCCTCCAAGAGATGAAAACGTTTTTTGGGTTCAGGGTTTCTGGAATCGCCCATTTGTCGGCGGCGAGCGAGGGTGGGAAGTGAGAAGGAGACGGCCTTCTGAGAGAGCTCGGAAGTCTCCCGTTTTTGTTTGAGAAGTCTGCTGAACCTCCCCGAAGACAGAAGAAGAACAAGCTTCTCAGAAGGCGTGAGGGCTTCTTAGAAGTCCCGCCACCTTCTGAGAAGGCCCTTCTTCTCACTTTCCCCCTCGCTCGCCGCCAAATTGGGAGACATACGCTGATGTTTGAGACAACTTGTGGTCATCCGTTTCGGCTCAATGTGTAGCAATACTGATCTGTCTCCTCACCGAGTCCGATCAGCAATGCAGGATGCGTCTGCCATGGTCTCGAAGCGCTGGCGGAAGGTGTGTGTCGGCGCAGTGGCGCTGGCTGCGATATGTGCTTACGCGCGGCAGCGGCGGCGCTCCTCTCGAAAGCAGCAGCTGCCACAAGACGTTCCGCGGACCAGCGCGTCGCTTCCTGTTGGCCACGCGTGTGCAGGAGGCTTTGTCGCGCCCTCCTTGCCGATCGGCATGCCGGATCTCTGGTCATGCAGCGATGCCCTGGCAATTTTGATCCACTTAGGCTGCCGCGCATGTCTGCCGCCGCGCTCCGGGAGTCTGCGCGGCGAGGCTCTATATAGCCAGGTGCGGGTGCTTTGGCGTGGGTCCTGAGATGCCTTTCCCTGGGCGTCGTCTTGCAGTCCTCTTCGGGGGTCTCGGGTCGTTTCGGCGGGCTCTCGGCTGCCTTCGGGCAGTCTTGGGGTTCTCTCGGGGGCGTGCTGGGCTTCCTCAGGGTTTCTTTTGGCCTCCCTGGTGTTTTCCCGAGGCGGTTTTGAGCCGAAGAGTTTCGGCAGCATGTAGGCTGGCCATGTCGTTCAGAGAGAGCGCACCTTCGGATGTGCCCCCTTGTGGGTGGGGCGCATGGGTTCAATTGTGAAGGGCTGTTTAGAGTCTCTTGCGGGGTGTTGTCGGTAGCTTCCTGTTGCCTTGTCGAGTTCAGGGCCCCTTGAAACCTTCTTTGGAGTCTCCTCGGGGCGTCTGCGGTCAGTGGCCGTAGAGGATTGTCTAGGGCCGTCTGGAGCCCTCTGGAGGCCATGTGACGTCTCGAGGCTTTCTTGGGCCGTTTGGGCCGCTTGGGGCCTCGCTCTCCATAGGGCGCTCTTGGAGGTGGTTTGGACCGTCTTGGAGGTTCTGAAGCTCGCAAAGGCTATGTGTTTTGTGAGTGTTGCTCTTGGGGGGCACCTTGGGGTCCTCTTGGGGCCGTTTAGCAGAGCTATCTTGGGAGCGTCTGGAGGCCACCTTCGCTTGTTTTGGGGCCCTCTTGGGCTGTCTTTGGACCATCTGGGGCCCGCTGTTCAGGCCGAAAGATTTGTGGGAAGCTGCTGGCAGGGACCAGTGGTGTCTTGGAGCTTCCCCGTCTGGGGGGGTGGGGTCGCCCCAGGGGGAGTTCTATGCGGACTGCAAAACCGCAGGGACTTGGACCCAAACGTGAAGGCATGTTGGGCTCGATGCGTGTGGGGTGCCTAACTACTTCTCCGCAAGGAGCGAAGCGAGACCAACCAGAAAGCAAGGATCCGGCACGCGCCAACAGCTGCAATCTCGGTGGCGGATCTTTTCTCACCTGAGTATCCGTGAATCGAACCGCTTGCGATGTGCAAACTCTTTTTTCGCTTCCACCCTTTCGCTGGATACAATATTGCCGCTTCTCACTCTGCTACTGGACGGCGGTGACGTGAGGCGGACCGCGCCAGGGCTTCAGGAGGTTCTCAGCCGAACGAACGGACCGACGCGTGATGCTATCATAGACGCTGTCTTCGCGGACGCTCTGCAAAGCCGAGGTAGCTTGATTCCGCTCGCTTCGCGGGGTGCACGTCCGTAGCACGACAGTCCAGTTGTTGCGGGGCCTGGTGGGAGCCTCTTTGGGCGCGCTTGGAGGCCTCTTAGGGGCTTCTTGTGGCCTCTTGGGGGCTTCCTTGGTCCGTCTTGGAGCGCTCTTGCGTCGTTTGGCCCCTTCGGAGGCCATCCTGTGGGCCTCTCGCGGCCGCCTTGGAGCGTTCTTGGGGTCCTCTTGGGCTGTCATTTGGGCTTGGTCCGTCTTATGTCTTGGGGGTCTCTTTGCGACGTCTTGGGGACTTTTGGGGGCTTCTGTGCTCTCTTGAGTTGTTTACGTGGCCTCATGAGCCCTCTTGGGGCCATCTTGGGCGTTTTGGGACCATCTTGGCGGGTTTCGAGACCATCTCGAGCCATCTTGATGCCCTCTTGGGCGTCCAAGAGGCCCAAAGATGCCGAAGCAACACACATGTTCCACCTGTTTTTTTATGATCTTTGGGCAATGTCGGGGCCTCCTGGGGCCGTCTTAGGGGCTGTCTTGGGGCCCTCTTCGGGGCCTCTGGGGCTGTCTTGGGGCCATCTTGGAAGCTGCCTGGCCGTCATGGGCCCCGAGAGTCGAAAAGGGCGAGAACATGTCTCTGGCCTGGGGGAAAACATGTCTTTGGCCTCTGGAGGTGCTCTTAGGGGGCCCCCATTGGTGCCTTGTGGGGCTGTCTTGGAGGCCCATTGGGCTCTCTTGGGGCCCATCTTGGGCCGTCTTGGGGCCGTCTTGGTCAGTCTCGGAGCAATCGTGAGCTGTCTTGAGGCCCTCGTGGGCCCCCGTCTACAAGAGGCTCTCTTGGGGCTCTCCTGGGTCGTCTGCCGCGCTTTGCGGGCTGTATTGGGGCCAACTTGGGCTGGGTGAGGTCTGTGTTGGGCTGTCATGGGGCCATCTTGGGCGGTCATGAGCCCGTCTCGGGGTCATCTTGGGCTGTCTTGGGCGTCTCTTAGGGCGCCCCGGGTGTCGCCTGGAGCCGTCGTAGAGCCTTCCTGAATGCCTCTTGGCCCGTTTTGGGTCGCTGGTCAGGGACTCCCAGCAAGTTTGCAACCAGTGTCAGTTTTCCATAGGAAATGTGCCAATCTTGGCTTGTTGGGGTCCCTCTGGGGGGTCTCTTCAAACGAGCTGGGAGGCTTCTTAGGCTGCTTGGAAGCCATCTCAGGGCGACTGGATGGCATTTGGAATCGTCGAGGGACCCGGGTGTGCCATTTCCTATCCGTCGGAGGCCGTCCATGAGCCGGTCTGAAGCTGCTGGGCCGCCGGGGTAAGTGGCACCTTTCATACAGACCCCCCCCTTCCAAACCAGCCAGAAGGAGCCCCACGGGGAGGGGCTTGGGAGTGGCAACGATCTCACATGCCGCAGACCCCAAGGTGTCGGCGGAATTTGGCTCTGTCCCAGCGGGACAGTCACGGTCGGTCACCAGTGCAAATTGCTGTGCAGCGCAAGTTTCCAGAGGCAGTCACAACTCTCTTGAGCATGCGAGCGCCGCCGGATCGTGGCGACAGTGCGTATGGTTGGTCGCCGCTGATGTTTGCGATCAGCAGTGGGCAAGTTGGAATTGCTGAAACTTTGGTAATGCATGGCGCTTCCGTCAACTACACTGCACGCCCGCATGGCTACACACCATTGCTTGTTGCGTGTGGTATGGCAGATGAAACATTGGTGACTTGGTTGTTGGATGCTTGTGCAGATCCGCAGAGCACTCTGGCCATCATGCGTGGTTTACGCTCGCATTTGGGCAAAGAGCACGACCTATTGAAACGCATCCTTGACGGCAGGAGTTAGATACATTCAAGTTACAAGTGTTAGATGCCTCATTCCGTTGACCCCATGCGTAATGCCCATCGTATATTACTTGTGTATGTGGCAGATGTGGCGACTGGGGCAACATCAAGTATTTTAAGACGCAGAACAGGTGGTGCACATGTTTGTTCGCGTGTTTGGCTTCCGAAGGTGAGAAAAGTGATAGCGGACGCGACGAACTTTCAATGATATTGATACCCTGGCAGAGAAAAGTAACGCAACATATTAGGATACTTTGCCATCTCAAGTTGTGTTTCGATAGTGCTTTACAACTGCTCTGAAGGAAGCGGACTCCCGTGATTGTTTTGAGATACAGTTGAAACCGCCGCATGATTGTCGCACCGCTCATGATTTTAGCCAGTTTCATATTGCGTTCATGTTCTAATCGATGCGCTGACAGTGGAAGGCTGTTTTCTGAAGAGAGCCACCCATAGTATTTGCGCGCGTGATGAAAGTTGAGCCAGCTTGTGCAAGATGGACGCTCCTGGTCGCGACATCCGCCACGTGGCGCATAGTTTCCCGTCTACTCGTTGCGGAGATGACTCATCGCGCGGAGGAGAGGAAGCGCTGGCCGCTCGCTGGAGCTGGGCAGGTTGTATCGCGTGACTGAATGTTCGGTCGATTTTGGAAGATGGACGTTCCTCGCCCCGACACCCACCGCGCGGCTTCGAGTTGCCTGCTCAAGCGTTCCAGAAGTTGTTCGTCCTGCGTGGCCTAGGGGCAGAGGTTCGTGATGGGAATGGGGATGCTTCGGCCGCTCGCTTGAACGGGGCAGCTGGATAGCAGACAGCCCGTCTGTCCTCATGGAATCGTCTTTGCGCAGGAAGCCCCTGTGCCGCTAGCCCGCGCGTAGCTATGGCGGACCCCGTCTGCGCCCCCGCACGTATCCCGTCCGAAAGGACGTCCTACGCGGTTTGTTTGCTTTTGCCCTGCTTGCACCCCGTCTGCACACATGTACAACTCATTTTCCCCGGAATTCTCACGCGAAGCGCTGCCTTCTTTTGCCTGCGCCCAGCTTGCACCCCTGAAGTCCTGCGTGGTTTGCTGTTTTGTGACTGGCGTCCCACTCGGTACCGAAAAGCACCGAATCGAGGGCGCAGGCCTCCGAGGCTTGGATTCATCCGCATCCATTGCCCGGGAAACATGTATTTGCCAGCGTGGACCCCAAACAGTACCTTACAGTCGGGGCCCTGAAGAAGGAACCCTTTTCGTTGGGCAGGGGCTTCGTGTTCCTTAATTCTTTCGCAGCTTGCCTCGGATGTCCTTCTTAGGTTTTCGATACGAAATCGAAGTTCAACTTATGGAAAAGAGGGGCCTCGCTCCTTATTTGGGGTTCCTGGGGTCAAGGCCCCGACTGTATTGCATGGTGGTTGTGTGAGGTGTGTGGTGCAAGCCACGTGGTGCAAGCCGTGTGGTGCAGCATGCGTGGTGCCTGCTGGAGGCGGCCACCAGGCGGCGACACCCCGCCGGGCCCCACCGGCGCAGGAGGGTGGCCCAGGAGCCGGCCGCGGCTCCTCTGCAGGCCACGGGCAGAGCGGCTCTGGCAGGCTCCGAGATCTCCAGGAGACCCTTGGCATCGCTCGGACGTGTGCGTTTTTCCCTCGGCGAGGGCCATCGAGGAGCATCCTTGATCATTTGGCGAAAAAGCCACGCACGACACCGGGAAAAAAAACAGGGGATGGACGTCCGAGCGATGGCCAGGACCTGCCAACAGCCATGAAGCTCGAAGAACCTCTTCATGGCAGCTTGGCGAAGCCGTGTCAGATCCACCCCGGCGTCGCACGAGGCGGCCACAGCTGACGTGGCGAGGCCTCGTCGGAGCCACCCCTGGCGCACGAGGTGGAGCATCCTCGCGGAAGCCGCCCAGCTTCTCTGGGCGCAAGTGAGAGCCTCTGCCAGCGCAAGCACAGTGCTTGTGGGATGCTCCTGGACCTCGGGACCCTGAGATCCTGGCGACTCAACTCTCCAGAGCCGGGCGTTTTCGCTCAATGTCGGGCCCCGGGACCCTCACAGATCGATCCGGCTCGAAAAATGACGCAGAAAGATGGCGTCTTGGGGTCCGGTCGTGTGTTTTTTGCGATGTTGCAGTTTTTCTTTGCAACATCGGATCTCAGGGGAGGCGGTGGAGCACCCCCTGAGGTGCCAGGGATATTCGATTCCCCAGGCAGTGGCTGCGGAAAGCCCCACGCCTCGCAGCGCCTCGGACCGCACACGTCCCCGTTGGAAGAGCACCTCCCCCGTCACGTTGCACCAGGCTCCGCGCCCCTGCATGGAGCGACCCACCGATCGCACCGCGCGCGCTCTCGCGAATGTGGATCTCCACATCGGACAGGATGCTGAGATGGTTGTGGTCGGAGGAGAGAAGGGCGACACCAGCACCATCAGGGGTGCGCCCTGCACCGAGGATGGAGACAAAAGCGGTAATAACCATGACTTCTCATTTCTCGGAGGTCCGCGCGGATTCTTGGATCGGCGCTGGGCCCCGCTGGCGGCTCCCCCGGCGCCGCCCCTGGCGTGACCGGCGCGCCAGCGAGGGTCCAGCGCCTCTTCAAGAAATCCGCCGCCCCTTGTGGCTTGCCACAGGTGTGCACGGTGTGCTGAATGTTGGGTAGGTTTTGGTTTTGAGGGTTCCCATGGGGGGGTACCACAGAAGCGGGCACGGGATGGCGCCTGCAGGCGTCCTCAGGCCTCGCCCTCCCAGCAAAGGTTCCCAGGGGCCTTCGGCCAACCCCGCGGGCCACTGGGAGAGCTGCACGAACCTCGGTCTCCACTGGCCCTTCCGCACCGTAAGGACCCGTAACCTTCCAGGTCTCGAAGAAGAAACAAAAACACAATAAACATAAACTTTTGGCGCTCCGCACGGATTTCTTGGTTCCGCGCTGGGGCCCCCCTAGCGGCGCCGCCGGCTGCCCCTGGCGCGCTCCGCGCGCCACGGAAGGGGGTCCGGCGCGGATCCAGGAAATCTGCGCGAAGGACCTGCAAATTTCCAGGTCGTCGGTCTTCCCGCTCCAGACGGCTCGAAGATGGCCTCCAAGACGGCCACGAGGATCTCCAGGACGGCCACGATGGCCCCAGGAGAGCCCCACGTGGCCCCAAGACGTCTCCAAGACGGGCCGAGATGCCTTCAAGCTGGCCCAAGATGGCCTCAAGATCGCCTTCGACGGCCCAAGAGGCCTCAAAGAGGATCTCCAAAAGACGGCCAGAAGAGGCCAAAACCGTGTGCTTGTTGCTCAGTTTTGTTTTTGGACAGATATGAGCTTTTGCTACTTTTCGGCTTCCGACGGCCCAAGACGGTCCAAGAGGTCACCAAGATTGCACCAAGCCCAAAAGGCCTCCACGATGGCCCCATGACGGCCCTAGTGGCTATCAAAACGGCCCCAAGAGGACCTGAAGACGGCCCAAGAGGCCTCCAACGCGCTCAAGATGGCCTCCAAGACTGCCAACATAATCCAAAGAGGGCCCAAGATGTCCCCCATATGTTTCGCCCGAAGGCGCCAAACATAACGATCGTGCATGATCTCAGCTTTTGCTCCATTTCGGCTTCCGACGGCCCCAGACGGCCCAAGAGGCCACCAAGATCGCCCCAAGATTGCCCAAGAGGCATCCATGATGGTCCCTATGACGACCCCAGAGGCCCTCAAACCGGCCCCAAGAGGGCCTAAAGACGGCCCAAGAGGCCTCCAATACGGTCAACATGGCCTCCAAGACGGCCAATATAACCCCACGAGCGCCCAAGATGCCCCCGATATGTTTCCAAGACGGCCCAACGTGCATTCAAGACTGCCTAAGATGGCCCCAAGATGGGCCCAAGACGGTCCAAGAGGGTTCAAGAGGCCTCCGAGGCGGCCCATGAGGCCTCCAGGCGGTCTTCCAGGAAGGCCCGAAGACGCCAAACATACTGATTGTTGTTCGGCTTTTAAAGGATTTCAGCTTTTGGTTCATTTCTGCTTCCGACGGCCGGAGACGGCCCAAGAGGCCCCCTTAGATCGCCCCACGATCGCCAAAGACGCCTCCATGATGGCCGCAAGATGGCCCAAAAGGCTTCCAATCTTGTCCGAAGGCGGACCAAATACACCCAAGATGGCCTCCACGACGGCCAAGACGTCCCCGAGAGAGCCCAAGATGGCCGCAAGATGCTTCCAAGACGGCCCGATACGTAGTCAAGGCGGCCCGAGATGTCTCCAAGATGGCCCAAGACGGTCCAATAGGCCCCCACAACGCATGCAAGACAGCCAAAGAGGTCTCCAAGAGCTCCTCCAGGCCCAAATAATGAATTTCCAACGGCTTTTTGGTGATTTGGCATTTGCCTTTTTTGGCCTTCCGACGGCCCTACACGGCCCTCAAGATCGCCCCCAGAGCGCCCAAGAAGCCCCCAAAGAGGCCCCTATGACGGCCCAAGAGGCCCGCAAGACGGCCTCGAGAGGGCCCCAAGGCGGCCCAAGAGGCTTCGAAGACGCCCAAGACGGCCTCCAAGACCGCCCCAGCGCCCTAAGAAGGCTCCGAGACGGTGGCCACCACTCTGCACGGCGTCAGACGGGCCAGGCACGCTTTAAGACTGCTGGAAGGGCTCCCAAGAAACCCCGCAAAGGCCCCCAAGAGATCCAACGAGGCCTCAAAGAGGCCTCCACAAGAGACCCCCAGGAAGCTCCCAGGAGACCCCAAGAGCGCTCCGAGAGGCTCCCACGAGGCCTCGTCGTTCTCCTCCTGCTCTTTTTTCCTCCCTCCGTCCTCTTCTTCTCTCTCCCCTACGTGCCCCCCGAAGGGTTCTCACGACGGCAGGGGGGACACATAGTCAGCTGGTTTGTGGCCGAGCTCTGGCCGCAAACGTTCGGCCACGTAGCCAGGCGCTTCAAAAAAGGCACGGCATGGCGGTGACTCGCCGTAGGCGTCTTAGATCCGCGCGGACCTCCGATCGTTTGTTTGTGCAGCTGTTTGTTCCCCTACCCCAGCGAGGAGTCCACGATGCCTCCCCGAGCTGGGGACATGGGCTGCTTCGAGCGGGGAGGGGGGGACCACACCACCAGGAGGCTTCTCGCCCTGGTGCTGGTGGTGCCGCCTCTCCTTGTTCCTGTACGTAACCACGGCCACCACGCACACACAGTTTCCAAAGGCTTGTTTTTTATTGATAGGTTGGACGCGAGTTGTTAGCTTATTTTCCGCGGACGACTTGTGTGCACTGTACCGCATTGGCGTCTCCCGAGGCGCCGTTGATCTTCGATCCAGGAAGGGTGCGATCCATATTTTTTTGGCACTGAGGGCTGACGCATTATCTTTCAGAGGGCCTGAATGGAGTCCAGACGTCGTACTGTGCAGGTGCCCCGTTACCGTATTTTGCACCTTTGATGAAGTTACGTTTTTCCTTGACGATTCTTTACGTCGTAGGAGATTGTTCTTCCTTCGTTGCCTTCTTACCGGGTGCACCCGATAATTCAGATTTCGTCATCTGAATTCAGGGACGATTGTGCTAGTGGCTCTTCTGCCGCCATTGGCATACGTGTGTCCGTATGTGTGTATTTGTGTATGTGTCTTGCGTGTGTATTTGTACAAGTATGTATATACACACATGTATAGATATAAGACATGATTCCATGCATCCTTCGTCTTTGCTGTTTGGAGATTTCTCCCGGACCAATGCTACCACGTCTGTGCGCGCTGTCACACAAGGGTGGTACATTTGCCAAGCCTGCATCCCGCCTCTGCTTACGTTGCCCGCTGGCTGCCGTCATCAGCGCGGTCGGAGGAACATGTGTGTGCGGGCGCGCGCGCGCGTGCGTGTGTGTGTGTGTGTGTGTGTGTGTCTGTCTGTGTGTGTGTGTGTGTGTGTGTGCGTGCGTGTGTGTGTGTGTGTGTGTGTGTGTGTGTGTGTGTGCGTGCGTGTGTGTGTGTGTGTGTGTGTGTGTGTGTGTGTATGCGCCTGCCCATGGATCCTCTACGTTATCTGCACACTTGGCAACTTGCGTTGCGAGTGCCTCGGTCTCCACTACTCTCCTGTCTTCGCCGCCTTCCTGCATTGCCTCGCCAATCGTCCACCACCGACGCTTCCTTCGCCTCTTTTACGAAATCACGACGTGGCAACAATTTGTACAGAAAGCTTCAGCACACATGGATTGGTGACGAACCAGCCTATATATATATATATTCCTCGTGCTGATTCTCGCTCGCATCTCCTCGTCCTCCTCTGCGACCGGCACTCCGGGCCCCGCGAGGTTGGCAGACAGGCCCGGGCAGCACAAGCAGCGCCTCCCAGAGCCAGTCTGCGTCGGCCAGCCGGAGGACCGCACCACCGGACGTGTGGTTACTGCAAGGAGGAGTGGAGGGAGTGTAGTTCGCGTTCGGACGATCCCCTTGTGGGGAGGGAGCGATATATATATATATATATATATATATATATATCTATACATATGTATATATATATACATATATATATATACACATTGTTTTATAGATCGAGCCAGAGATGTCGAGAGGCATATTCAACAGGCTTACGCCGCAACCGTCGACCCCGCAAGTTCTGCAAAGGAAGCCCGTTCTGGTTACCGCTTTGGCGATGGACTCTGCCATGGCGCTACACGTACCGAGTCCGTGGAAGGAGGATTTGGAGGAGAGCATGATGGATGGCGACAATTCTGATAATGATCGTGCGGAAGTGAGGAGGAGGAGGAGGAGGAGGAGGAGGAGGAGGAGGAGGAGGAGGAGGAGGAGCAGGATGAGGAGGAGGAGGAGGAGGAGGAGGAGGAGGAGGAGGAGGACGAGAGGGAGGAGGACGGGGGAGAGGGAGGAGCATGAGGAAGACGAGGAGAAGGCTTTGTGCCGGCTTCCGCACCGTCAACTATCGAGTGGCTTTTGGCCCATCCCGCCCAGGTTTCTGGGTGTGGGTCAGGGTCTTCAGGGAAGCTTCTTGGGGTCTCGTCCGAGCGTCTGGGAGGCTCTTTGGGGGAGCCGGCAATTGAGTGGTCGGTCCTTGGGAGCCACGTGGGAGCCTCTTCTGGGATCTGACGGATGCCTCTTGGGTGGGGCTTCCCTGAAGAGGCGTGGGGGACTCTTCGGGCCTCCTGGGGGTTCCTGTGGCCTCCTGGAACCCGCTCGGGGCCCGCTCGAAGCCGAGGGGCTCGCGAGGTCCGTCGAGGCATTCCCGTCTGGGCCCTCTCGTGGAGCTGTTTTGGACGTTTTCTGGACCGTCGTGGAGGCCTCTGGGGCCATCGGGGGGCTCTCGTTCCGACCACTTCCCCAGGACCGTTTTGCGAGGCCTCTGAGAAGCAATCTTGAAGCTTCTCGGGGCTCGTTTCGGGGCCTCTTGGGTGTCTTAAGGCCTCTTGGGTGCCTCGTGGGGCCTTTTGGGGGCCTCTTGAGGCCTCCTCGGTGCATCGTGTGGCCGGAAGCTCGAATTGTTGGTTTGGACTCCCGCTCTTGCGCCCTTCTTGGGGCCGTCTTGGGGCTCTCTTGGGCTGTCTTGGGCGCTTCTTGGGCCGTCTTGGGGCCCTTCTGGGCCGTTTTGGGGCTCTCCTGGGGGCGTCTTTGGGCAGTCTTTGGGACCTCCTTGGGCCATCTTCAACGGCCGAAGAGTCGTATACTGTATGCTAAAAGTGTACGCTGTCCCATGAGAGTTGACGGTCTTTGCCGCTTGGGGCCATCTTGGGAGGCCTCTTCGAGGCTTTGTGGGGTGCCTTGGGGGCATCTTTGGTCGTCTCGAGCCCATCGTAGGCGTCTTGGAATGCTCTTTCAGCGACTCGGTGTCTTCTTGGACCGTCTTGGGTGCGTCTTGGAGCTCTCTTGGGTCGTCGGGGAGCCCTTTATCCCACAATATTGCGTTCGGTCCTGGCCGTGTTGGGGGAGTCGAATTGCCGGTTTTGGGTCCCTGGGGGGGGGGGGCTATGGGGAGAAGAATTTCAAACGATTGGAGACCCACAACGGGTTGGCGAATGAGAGATATAGATGCATACAATCACGTATGTGTATATGTATATATATATATGTATATATATATATATATATGTATATATAGATATATGTATATATATATGTATATATTACAAACAAAGTGGCCGGGCCCACTCCTGGGGCGTCCTCCACCTCGATCACATCTGGGTTACGCTCGCGGTACCGCGCTTCCCGACCTCCCGGGGAGCCCCCCAAATGTCCAAAGATAGCCCAAGACTACTCCAAGAAGCACCCAGAACGTAAAAGAAAGGCCCAAGACGCTCCCAGGCAACCCAGGATAGCTTTCGGGCGGCTCTCCAGGCTCCCAGGAGGCCTCCCAAAGACCTCAAGAGAGCTCCGAGAGGCCTCCCGAGAGCGCCTGGATAACCTAAAATCGTTAATTTTCATTGTTTTTGTTCACAGTGTCTTTGGCCTTCTCACCATTTCATGCTCAAGACGGCCGAAGAGGCCCCCAAGACCGCCCCAAGACCGCCCAAGAGGCCCCCAAGACGGCCCCAAGACGGGCCAAGCCGGCCCCAAGACTGCTTACGAGGCGCCCAGGGCAGCTCCAGATCACCCCAGAACAGGCCCAAGATGAGCCCAAGAGCGGGAGCAGGAGGCCTCCAGAGACCTCCGAGAGGACTCCGGGACCCCCCAGAGGCCTCCAACACACTTCAGACCCCTGAGAGGCTCCCCAAAAAGCCCTCACGAGGCCCCCAAAGCAGCCCAAGAGGGCAAAATCGTCCCGAGAGAGCCCGAATAGGGCAAAATCCTTGATTTCCAGTGGTTTTTTTTGCCGTTTTTCGCCATCTCACGTTTTCCCGCTTATACGCCCCCCTCCTCCCGGGGGTCCCAAACCATCCCGGAACATCTGCGGAACGCTCCCGGTACCGCGCTTCCCGACCTCCCGGGGACCCCCCCAAACGCCCAAGGGCAGCCCAAGACTACCCCAAGAAGCGCCCAGAACATGAAGAACGGCCCAAGACGCTCCCAAGCAACCCAGGATAGCTTTCGGGCGGCTCTCCAGGCTCCCAGAAAGCCTCCAAGAGACCTCAAAGACCGAGGAACTTGAAACAATAAGGAATTCCAAATATTATTTTCTTTCAAGTTGGGACTCCTACTCCCTATCCTCTTCATCGAGCCCCACCAAGACTTCGGGGGCACATGCAAAAAATGTTCGGGAATGCTGTTGAACTCTCTAACGCTGTTTTGGCACTCTCTTGGATCGTCTTCATGTCCTCTTGGCTGCCCCTGAAACCACCGTAGAAATCGAGATTCCAGGATCCCATGAGTCGAACAAAAGGAATATTATAATTCCTTTTTGAAACAT
>CAUYUJ010004647.1:404578-424578 GCA_963575745.1 Prorocentrum cordatum
TGGTCTCTCTGGTCGCTCTGGGCGTTCTGAATTCGGAGAAGGCGAGCTTGTGCGAAGCGTCGGGCATCGCATGCCCCTTGAGCATGCTTGCCTCCTGGGGCCCTCCTTCTCTGGGGCCCTGCTCGGTCTTGTCCCCTGCTCATTGCCGATCTGCTTGGTCGGCCCTGTCCACGCCGCCGTTTGCTTCTCTCTGTGTTCACACGGTTCCGGGCTGCTGGCCCCGACTGCCATTCATGTAATTTTCACTTGTATCCAAATGTCCCCGCTTGCCTCCGCATATTTTTTCGGCTTTCATGTTCTTTCACACGGGCTTCCACATTTGCCGCCACGTGCCTTCGCTTGTTTCCATCACTTGCTTTCGGATATTAGGATACGCATACACCTCGACATGATTCGGCTTTACTCCGTTCGGTTCAGTTTCATTTCTTGTGCTTCCATGTTATTCGATTGCTTTTGGTCCATGTGTTGTGGTCATATCTGAATGCCAGTAACGGTGTGAAGGTCTGCGGACTGTGTTGTCAGAGCCGCGTGCTCGGGTGCTACGTGAAGCCTCGGTCATGACAGCGAGCAGAGCTTGTGGGGAGGAGTGGTGGCAGACCTCGGGACACGATCCGTTGCGGCGGTGGTCGGTGGCAGATGCTTTAAACAAGTGCTCTCAGGAACCGACGCCGAGGGAAGGCGTGTGTGAAGTCCAGGGCTTAGAACAAGGGTTGGCGAGCAATGAACTCTTGTATCAGCATTCGCGTGCATTTTGTTTCTGTTGTTCGACATCCAGCTTTTCCTGACAAGTTCACATGTACATGGTGCGATTGTATGATCGGCTACGTGCATGTACCCGCGGACATATCTGGTGCCCGCCCTGCGATGGCGCTCTTCGGTGCTTCACGACGGGGGATCACAGGGGGAGCACATCTTACTAGCATGTGTAGATCTAAGTTTATGTAAAGTTCGAGGTGGGGGAGAATCCTTCGCCCACCCAGCAAGTCCGCACTGCGCTCGACGGCATGCCCACGATACTGGGGCGACGCTCCGCACTGCTCGCTTCCACGGTCTGGCCCGCTTGAGCCGCACAGGAGGTGCGGACTGTGCTCCGACTCGCACTGCTTTTCGGAGCTGCGTGCCCTTTGCCCTCCTCCTGCGCCCCGAGGAGGGCGATCCGCACCCGATGAGTCGAACGTTCGGCGCCTCTTGGCCAGGAGCGCCCCGCCCGGCTCCCCCAGGAAAGTTTACGACAAAACCAGCGCTCCCGCCCGAGAGATCCTCCCGTTTTACGCTGGATACTCTCTTTTGATTTGGCGCCGCTCCCAGAAAGAACAACGCTCCCGCTCGAGGCCTCCTCCCTTTTTCCTCAGGACGGTGCTGTTCCTCGCCGCCGACAGCCCCCGTCCCGACAAAACCACGGCTCCCGCTGGAGACTTCCTCCCGTCTTACCCAAGGCGGTGTTCCTCCTCGTCGCCGACAACCGCCGTCCCAACAAAACCAGCGTTCCCGCTCGAGACTTCGTTTTGTTTTACGCTGGACTAGCGCCCTACTCTCTTCAGCATTGACGCCGCTCCCAGCAACAAGAGCGGCCCTGCTCGAGACTTCCTCCAATTCTATTCAGGGCCAGGTCCTTGCCTCGCCGCCGACAGCCCCCATCCCCACCAAGGCAATCCTGTCGCTCGATACTTCCTTGTGCTTTACCCTTGGCTGGGGCTCCACTGGCGGTCTCGCATCGACGCACCAAGGCGCGGGCATGCGTTTTCGAGGCAGGATATCTTGAAATTCCTCGGAGGAGGTGTTCGCAAGACCTCATTGGGCAGGAGAGCTGGGAATGGGAACAACAGACCCCGCTATAGAACCAGACTCCCACATGAGGGGGATGGTTATCATGATGGTCGCAGGCTTCGTGTGGAAACATCGCGCAGGAGGGTCAATTGTTTGTTGTTGTTGTTGCTGCTTTGCTGCTGTTGTTGTTGGTTGCTGTTGTTGCTGGTTGCTGCTGTTGCTGGTTGCTGTTATTGTTGCTGTTCTTGTTCTTGTTGTTGTTGTTGTTGCTGCTGCTGTTGCTGTTGCTGTTGCTGTTGCTGCTGCTGTTGCTGCTGCTGCTGTTGTTGTTGCTGCTGCTGCCGTTGCTGCTGCTGTTGCTGTTGTTGTTGTTGCTGTTGCTGTTGTTGTTGTTGTTGTTGTTGTTGTTGTTGTTGTTGTTGTTGCTGTTGTTGTTGTTGTTGAACATTATTAATTCTAAAGAATAATTATTGTTGGGGCCCCTGGTGCACGGCCCCCCTGCGCCGCCTAGGCCGCAGCTACATTTTCATCATTTTCGTGAGGAAGCCTCAGGTAATTCGATGTGATCAAGATCCGGTTGTTTTGTTCCCCCCCGCTTTCCCTTGCAAAAAACACTATAAAATGACATTTCTTGTTCTAATATAATCAAATTTCAAGAATCCCTTGCAAAAAATAAGGTAAAGTGGACATTCGCGCGCGCAAGACGAAATCCTTCCAAAAGCTTAGTGTTCGGAGCGATTTTAACATAAAAACATCAAAAAACCAATGGTTTTTCAACAAAAAAATGTCAAAATCTCATCCCGCGCGCTCTTGCGGATTCGTAGGAAACCCAACACTTTTTAAACATTTCTGTCAAACGGGCTTTTGCGAGCAACTTTTTCGAACTTCTGCGACAACGGTTGCGCACCTGCCAGGGCCATCATCCCTGTCAAATAATACCATGCGGGACACATTCGTTTTTTCTTCGCGCGCGCACGCCGATACGCAACAGATGTTCTGTGGAAGGCTTAACAACTTCTGTGGGTTAACAAGGCTTAACAACTTCTGTGGGTGTACGAACGTAGGCTTAACAACTTCTGTGGGTGTGTACTCCACGCCAGTGTAGTAGCCACGGTCGTCCGCAGGCCACGAAGTGAAGTGTCCGAACGTCATAGGGCGGGAAGCTGGGTGTGGGTGGTGGCGAAGAGTCGTGTGGATATTTGGTAGAGCTTGCACTGCCCCCCCACAAAGTGGGGGTATTGGCTGGCGTCGCATGAAAACCCTGGCACTGGTGAGAACACTGAGCGTTCGGGTAAAGTGATTGTTGTTGTTGTTGTTGTTGTTGTTGTTGTTGTTGTTTTCTGCCTCCGGGGGCCCTTGCTTGGTCCTGGGGTCGGCGACGAGAGCCAGCCCCTGGGGAAAGGGGTTCGACGTGGTGCACCAGGCCACGACGTCGGGGGCCCTTTGGGAGGCCGGCCCACCCATCCCCCGGGAGGTCCTCTCGCCGCTCCCGGGGCCCGCCTCCTGCAGAGGGTGTCCCTTCCCGTCCCCCGCCTGTCCCGGGCCCGCTCGTCGGCGCTGGCCAGACCCCCTCGAGGCATCCACAAGACCACGGCGGGAGGTTTTTGTTCGCTGCTCTCGGCCTTTTGGGGCCCCCCCCCACCGGGCCTCGGGGGCGTCCCCCCCGCCGGGCCTCGGGAGCGTCAAGCATCGCCTCAGGATGAGACGCCGGTCCCCGGGAAGTGGGTCCAGACCTCTGGGGGTCGAGGTCATGACAAATTCTTGGCCTCGGGGTTCTGGAGTGCGAGCCTACTGCCAGCACACCCTGACGGTGGGCACAGTCTGAGGGGCTCTCTAGCTGTCCCGCGGACTTCCTTCTCCTCGCCCCTCGCCCGCGTGCGCCCCATGTGCCTCCATTCGCCACGGCTGCGCCCCGCCGCTTGCTTGACCGCTTGTTCGGACCCATCTCGCCGCAGACTCCAAGAAGGTGTTCTCCCCGTCCTTGTGCTAGGCTGTATCTATACATGACCCTTCCGTGTCCTAATGGAGGCATTGCTGCAGGGGGCGGGGGCCTGCATGGGGGCCCTCTGCAGGTGATCTCATCCCTTGCGGCCTCCTCATGCCTGGCCCTCTCATAGACAGACTCTACTTCAGAAGCCTATGTCTCCTGACATAGGTTGGGTTCGAGGGGTGACGGAAATTACACGCTGGTCTCTTTGCAATGTCAGTCCCGCTTCGCCACTTGCTACATCAGCATGGTTTCCGTGTGCTCTGGTCAATGGAAACTGTTTTTCCCCAGGCACGCGGCTTTGCTGGCTTTGCATCAAGCGCTGCTTTGCTTTGCTTGGTCCAAGTTGCAACCGAAATTGTCCTGCTGGGCCAACCTTTCGCCCATATGAGCGCCTTCACTCGATAAGAAGACCAGCTCGGCTCAGGCATAACAATCGTAACTCGAATCATTCAAGTGAGCTTCCGAACGTGACAGTGGCTTCGGAATAGCTTAGTTGCAGCCAGCTTCTCGACATGTCGGCATCCGCGGTAGTAGATCCCTCCATCGCACGACGTCTTATCCATAACCGTCGCCCCGCATCGGCGGATGCGGGGAGATGAATGAGCACCAGTTGGACATTGGCTGTCGCCTCACGGCGCCTTCCTGTTTGATCGGTTGTCGATGCTCCGTTTCCCAGTGGCTCTGCATGCAATCTGTGCTGTCCTGTCGGCGGTCCTCGTTAGCGGGAAGTGGCCGCCCGAGCACCCGATGTACCCACGCGCCCTGGGTGTGCCCGGTGAGCACTCGCTGCCAGGAAGACCTCGCAGAGCCGCGGCGGAGGGGCCAGCATCTGCCCTGGCCGGACCCCTGCTCAGAACGCAGCCTTCGGGATGCACACTCAGCACCGTCGAACATCTGTCTAAAATCCTTCACAGATCCGCTGAGTTCCGTGGAATCCCTGTGTGGATCCGGCTCGATTGGGCTTGCTCCTGGGGCTGAGACCCGGCCTGCGTCGGCCCGAGGGCCCTCGCGTCGGGCCGAAGACAGTCCGCAGTCGCTCTCGCGAAGAGGCCTCCCAGGAGTTGCTTTTTGACCCTGCGCAACTAGCCGCGGCGCCCGGGGAGCTCAGGCCGCAGGAGCCCCCGGACCCGGGCTGCATCACGACCGTGATGGTCCGGAACTTGCCGGAGGACCTGCCTCAGCAGGAGCGCTGCCGCCGGGGATCTCGACTACACGTGGCTCATCTCTCATTCTTCGAAAGTTCTTTGATCTTTTTGGGGGCCAAGATCCTTTCATTTCTAATTGTTCTATCCTGGGCCTCTTCCTGGCCACTGGGAGTCCAGGAACAATTAGAAACGATCACAATTAGAAATGAGCACGATTAGAAATGAACGACGTGTACACGTAACCCAGACCCCCTCGAGTCATGGCAAGATCACGACGGGAGGTTTTTCGCTAGTTCCGGCCTCTGGGGGCCCCTGCCGTGCCTCGGGAGCGTCAACAAAACGACTCGGGATGGAAAGCCAGTCCCTGGGAATGGGTCCAGACCTCGGGGTCGACGTCATGACAAAACCATGTCCTCGGGGGTCTGGAGGAGGAGGAGGAGGAGGAGGAGGAGGAGGAGGAGGAGGAGGAGGAGGAGGAGGAGGAGGAGGAGGAGGAGGAGGAGGAGGAGGAGGAGGGGGAGAGCACCAGCACCCCTAAAGAGTGGCCCTCCGCCAGAGCGGCCCTTCGCCTCTACGCGCAAGCGCGGCCTCTGCGCCGACCGCCGGCCCCTCCGCGGCTCCCCGCAGAGGCCGCGCACCGGAGGCCCCCCTCGCCTGGGGTCGCCGCCTGCGCGTGCCTCCCGGGGGGGCTGCCCTCTGCGCGTTGCCGCGCGCCTCCCCCTCGCGCCGCCGCCCCCCCGCTGCCGCCCGTGTCCCCCGCCGCCTCCTCGGCCTTGGCAGGCACCGCGCGCGGAGGTGTGCCCCGGGCCTCTCGCGCCTGCCCGCCTGCGACCGGCGTGGGCCTCGAAACGGCGACCCCTCATAGCTGCTCGAAGAAATAGAAGAAGAAGAAATATAAGAATAATAAGAAGAATACTAATAAGAATAATAAGAATAATAATAATAGTAATAATAAGAATAATAATAATAATAAGAAGAAGAAGAAGAATAATAAGAATAATAATAAGAAGAATAATAATAAGAATAACAATAATAAGAAGACTAATAATAATAAGAAGAAGAATAAGAATAATCATAATAATAATCATAATAATAAGACGAAGAAGAAGAATAAGAAGAATAATAAGAAAAATAATAATAAGACGAATAAGAATAATAAGAAGAATAATAATAATATGAAGATGAAGAATAATAAGAAGCATAATCGCCATGAACATGAACTGTCGGCGCTCCGCGCGGTTTTCACGGATCCGCGCTGCGCCCCCCGGCGGCGCCTCCGGCGCAGGGAGGGGGGCCCAGCGCAGAGCCAAGAAATCCGCGCGGAACGCCAACAGTTGATGCTTATGGCGTTCTTTTCGTCTTCTACATACATGCACGCATGCGTACATCTATCTAATGCCGACCAGACGTAAGAGTGACCTTTCGCTGGAGTGACCTTTGGGGCGGGCCCAATGGGGTCCCTCGATCGCTGAACGCGACGCGGTAGCAGCGGCTTGCGCGCCCAGGTTTGGCCACCCCGCATGCCACCTTGAACCGCGCACCAAAGGTCACTCTTGCCCAGGGTTCCTCTCGCGTGTGGCCGAAACATGCATGCGTACAAATATCTAATGGCCTTCGGCCCATCCTGCCACCGTGCCTGGGCTGTGGGTCAGAGTTCTCAGGGATGCTTCTTCGGGTCTCTTCGGAGCGCTCTCGGGGGCGTCTTGGGAGCCTCTTGGGGTCCTCTTGTGGGTCTCTTGGGGGTCTCTTGGGGCCTCTTGGGGGCCTCTTCCCATCCGAGCCCCCTCTTGGGGCCGTCTTGGGTCTCTCTTGGGCCGTCTTGGGCGCCTCTTGGGCAGACTTGGGGCCCTCCTGAGCCGTCTTGGGGGCCCTCTTGGGGGCCCCATGGGGCCGTCTAGGTTGGTCGCCATGGAGATGAAGGCAGCGAAGAAGCCATCCGAGCAGATGAGAGCCAGCGAGCTCTTCCTTCAGCAGCACGCCACTCTTGGGGGCGGTCAAGCTCCTCTTCTCGATGATGGTCACGCTGGAGCGCTTGGCGACGCGCCCCCCGATAAAGCTCGGGTTCTGGGACGTCCGTCTTGCGCGCCTGTGCCGCGGTGCGCAGAGGAGAGCCTGTCCGTACGGCTGTCCGGTGAAGAAGGAGATGGTTGTGCCCGTCTGCCTGCGGTCCGTGTACGGCGCCCAAGATGCAGCGTCGATGTGGCGGGGCGACTTGACGCGCCAACTTGAGCGGGATGGGTGGCGCAAGGGCGTGGCAAACCCGACCTCGAGACGACGGTCGCGGCCTGGTTCATGGAGGCAGCACTGCGGTGCCAGGCGACGCGGTGACGCGGAAGGAGTTGGATTCGAAGTTGGTCGAGCGTTTCGACATCCAGCGCACTGGCATCCTGCCTGGGCCCTGAGGATTAAGGCTCCAATTAAGGTGGCGGTCTTCCTCAACCGGGTGCTACGCTTCGTGCCGGGCTCCACCCCTGCGTTGGGGAATCAGTCGGACCAGCGGTACGTGAATGTGTTAATCCGTGAGCTCGGATTGATTGGAGAAGGACTCCAACGGCTTCGACGTGCCGGCGATCAAGAAGACGGATGCCGACATCGACCGTGAGGCCAAGCTCCCGACGTTGCCGCTGGATGATGTTCGTCTGTGCAGGAGCGTCGTGAGGCTGCGTACCTGACCCTGGAACGCCCCGGCATCGTGGATACGGTCAAGCAGTGCTCGAGACGACTGTAGACGCCGACCTCAGTCGGTATGGCGATAATGAAGCGGCTCGGAAGGTATCTCGTCAAATGCCCATGTCTGGTCGCGAGGTTCAACAAGCAGACGAGGCCCGAGGCGGTCGCGGCCATCTGTGACTCCAACTGCGCAGGATGCCTGTTTTCGCGGAAGTTCACCAGCGGAATGGTGCAGACATTTGGCGGCCATACGGAGGATGCGGAGGAGAAGCAGGACGATGCGGAGGAGGATGCGGAGGAGGAGGAGGATGAGGAAGAGGAGGAGGAGGAGGAGGAGGAGGAGGAGGAGGAGGAGGAGGAGGTGTAGGAGGAGGAGGAGAGAAGGAGGAGGCGGTGCTGGCGGAGGACGGAGGAGGACGAGGAGGAGGAGGAGGAGGGAGGAGGGAGGAGGAGGAGGGAGGAGGAGGAGGAGGAGGAGGAGGAGGAGGAGGAGGAGGAGGAGGAGGAGGAGGAGGAGGAGGAGGGTGAGGAGGAATGACGAGTGACTCGTGCGAAGCTGAGGCGGGCTCGGGGCGCTGCGGGTTGAGAGCGAGGACCCTGAACACACAGGAGGGTCGGGAAGAAGCGGGGAGGTGGACGGAGGGAGCCTGAGGAGGAGGAGGAGGAGGAGGAGGAGGAGGAGGAGGGAGGAGGAGGAAGAGGGAGGAGGCATCTACCTGCCCCAGGGATCCCAGTTCAAGTTCGCGCGCTCGGGGTGGTCGCGCGTAGCCCCATCATGGGTGCGTGCAAGCTACGCTGTGCGTGCGAGCGGGGGAAGACTTGCAGAGGGCAATCTGGTGGGTTCGCGCGCGCTGTGTTTGTGCATTCGTGCTGTGTCCCAGGCCCCTCCCCTCCATCCTCCCTCCCCGCCCTCCCTGCGAGCGCCTGAAAGAGCGACCCGTTGGGCTGTTTCAGGGCCTCTCTCCTTGCGACAGCGGCGGGAGCAGCGGCGAGGGAGCGGCGGCAGCGGCGGCAGGAGACGCTACCATTACGACCCCCCGCCTCCCCCGGTCGACCGCGTTCCAAGATATCACGGCGGAGCTCCGGGAGTTTTTGGTCCCTCCACTCGGGCCCGCCAGCATCTCGCGCCCTTCGGGCCCAGCATGCGCTCCATGTGCCGGGCGCGCGGCCTCGGAAGGCAGGCGGCCCGCAGGCAGTGGGCAAGGTCCTCTCCCTTCCTCCTGCCCCTCCCTCGCCTCCTGTTCCTCCCCACTGCTTCGCGTTCCCTTCCCGACCTCTCCCCTCTTCCCTCCCTCCAGTCGCCCCTTCCCCCCTGCCATCCTACCCCTCACTCTTGTCGCGCGGATCTGGCACTGTGACAGGACTTCATGTCGGAGCTCGCCTCGACCTTCGGGGGTACGTACAACTTCGCTTACTTGCCAAGAGATTTTTCATCGAATGAATGCAAAGGCCCGCTGCCCTCGCCGAGCTGGGAGCCTGTCTCTTTCACGCCGCCTTGTGTGCATCGTTGGCTGCCGCAGAGATCTAGTGACGCTGCCGTCTCTGCCCCACGGTGCCTATCCTTGCGCCTGCCTGCTCGGTGAGTGCACTCTGCATGGCTGCTCTCTGCACTTCCCGAAAGACGTGGACCTTGCGGCCTCGGTGTCGTGCTCGTGATGGCCGTCGTCGTCGTCGTCGTCGTCGTCGTCGTCGTCGTCGTCGTCGTCGTCCTCGTCGTCCTCGTCCTCGTCCTCGTCCTCGTCCTCGTCCTCGGGGGGGGGGCGGGCCCGCGCCGGAAGGGCTCAGCGTGAGGCTTTTGGGCCCCCTCTTGGGGGCGCCCTCCGGGGGGCTGCCGCGCGCCCCGGGCCGGAGGGGGGGGGGGGGCCTCGCGGAGGGGCCGCGCGGCCACCCCGCGTCCGAGGGCGCGCGGGGGGGGGGGGTCGCCCCCTGCGCGGCAGGGCGGCCGGCCGAGCGTTCGCCCCGCTCGGAGTTCGCGCGCGCTCGGCGCAGCCTCCGAGGCCTCGCGAGGGCTTCAGCTTCGGGTCGGCAACACCCCAACATACTTATACTATATGTGCGTCGCCCCCCCAGGGGCGACGCGCGCACCGAGAAATCTTATAGTGTATGCGTCGTGGCGGGCGCTCTCTGGCCACACCGCTCGGGAAACGATATACTACAAGATGGGTATACTATATGTTCGGGTCGGACGCGCGCCTCCAAGGAGGACATATAGTATTAGTATGTCCATGTGCGTCCCATCAGGGTCGTGCGTCGGGCATGTCTCTCCCTACACAGGAGGGAGCTTCAGGAGCAGTGCAGAGCATCGTCGGCTGACGATGTCTCGTGCCTGTTTTGTTTTTCTGTTTTGTGGATCTCTTCTGGAGTGCTGTATTTCTTCACTCTTTTTTTGGGTTCTCCCCAAACCCGCCTGTGGGAGGACGTGCCCGAGCTGAGCTCGGGGCAGACGCCCGAGCTCCGCGAGCCCGATCCCGGTCCTCCCCCCTTCGGGTTTGCGCTGCTCTGCTGCCGATGCGACGCTGGCGCTTCGCCGCTCGGAGGTCGCGCACGGCGCAGTCTCGAGGCCTCGCGAGGGCTTGCGCCCGTCAGAAGTCTCAGGGGACGAGCATCGAGTCTCATGGGGGCCAGGTTTCGTTCGAAGAAAACCAGGGAACAATCTGGACTGGAACCGGGGCGGTTTCCTTGGAGCGCCTCTTCTTCGTAGAGTTCTCGCACACCTGGCAAGGCTCGCGTCAAAGGTCGCGGCCGCGGGGGTCGGGCGAGAGATTGTGGTGACTGGCCGATGGAATTTCTTTCAGGGTGCGTACAATGAGCGCATGAGGCTCATAGAGACCGACGGAATCCATGGTGGACTACTGTCTTAGAAACGCCTGGCGTGAAGTCAGTTTTCTTAGCCTAAAACTTTCTTAACCTACCAAGCAGGGGTGTAGGGCAGACGCACGGACTCCACGATCCCGATCCTCCTCCTCCTCAGGCCTTCGTTGCTCTGCTGCTGACGTGACGCTGGATCTGCGCGTCATGTCCTACCCCGGCGCTGCGAAAGTTCGACCAGTTTAGTGCTTCCACCAAGACAGGTCTGAGGCGGGAGCAACATTGCGATTTCGGGCTGAAGAAGAGTGCCGACCTCTATTTTCGAGGAAGTCCTGGGCGGGAGCGCCATTTCGAAATCGAACCCGCAAGGCTCCGAATTCCGTTTCGGAGGCAGTTCTGGATGGGAGCGCCATTTCGAATTGGAGACATAAAGGTTTCGAATTCTAGTTGGAGGAAGTCTTGGGCGGAAGCGCTCTTAATTCGAGCCCGAAAGTTTCGAAATCCAATCGAGACCATTTTCTGAGGAGGTCTGAAGCGAAACGGTCGTTTCGCAATGGCCACACCGTTTGGCCCTCCAAATCTTAAATTTCGGACCACAGATTTTGAACGTATGGTTGTCGCTTGAGACTTCCTCCAGACAGCGATCTCGATAGGATTTCGAAACCATCTGGTTCGAATTCGAAAGGGCGGTTCCGCCAGAGATTTGTGCAAGACAATGCTTGAACAGAACATTGCACTGGGGCCCCGCGGCCTCAACAGGCCCCTTAGACGTCGCTTCTCTTGTCGCGAGCGCAGCGCCACTGAACGATGTACCGATGCCCCGTCGGCTAACGGAGTGCGCTGCATTTTGGCTGAACGTTGGTAGCGGTGAAGTGGAATTTCGAACCGCTCAGGGCTGCCTTGCGCATTGCGCTTCGCACGTGTCACTCGAAAGTGATGCTCTCGCCTCCCACTCTTCGGGCACTGCGAACCGGTCTGTGTGGACGAAGCGACGACGCCGACGCGCCTCAACGTGCGCGACGACGACGGCGATACACCGGTCGCCGAGCGAGTGCGCCACTTTCCAGATCGACTAGATGCAGGGCAAATGAGTTGTTTGGAATTCCACATCTCAAACCCCTTATGGTTGCGCTGCCCACTGCGCTGTGCACGCGTCGATCGGAAGTGGCTCGCTCGCCTCCCACTCTTCGGGCAATGCGAATCTATCTGCATGAACGATGCGACGACGCCGACGCGCCTCGAAGTGCGCGACGACGACGGCGATGCATCGGTCGGCGAGCGAGTGCGCCACTTTCCAGACCGACCAAATGCAAGCCAGCTATGAGCGGTTTAAAACTCCACACTCGATTTTCTTTGCCGCACCCCCAGTCTTGGATTTGCGAGCGCGACCCGACCCGCTGCTTTTCCGCCGCTCGCTCGCCCCCTGCCCGTTTTGCTGCGGCCTCCTTGTGGGTCATGGGCCGACCCTGCTCGTCTCTACGACCGCCCCCCCTCCCCCCCCCCCGGCAGCTTCTGTGCAGGGTATGCTTTTGTGAACTTCGTGGACCCGGCGGATGCCTCCCGCTTCCGCACCGCCTGGCACGAGGACGCTTTCTGATTTGTCGTTTGCTCGGAGTGCCGGCGTCGTTGGGCATGCCGCGGCCGCGGTAGAGGCGCAAAGGAGGGTGCGCGATGTGCCGCACGGCACATGCGGGGCAGGGCGACAGCGCGGGGTTCGTGTGGCGCGGAGAGCCCCTGAGCTGGACCACGAGATCATCCCAAGCATTCAGCGTCTGAGCAAATCAAAACGGAGGCGTCTCGCAGGTTTTCTGATTCCAAGGGCCTTTGCCAGCCTTGGGACCATCAGAAAAAGATACGGGACGACAAGCTGGCTCCAGGGAAAGGGGCCAGGGCTTCGGGGACACCTTCGTGAAACTATCAAGGCACAGGACGTCTGGGTTTGTAGGCAGTGGCGCGCAGCAGCTCGGATGAAATGTTACCGCCCGTTTCGAGCAGATTTCCGCCCTGATCAGGACGCACTTCCTGACAGGTTTAATTCCGAATCTGCGCCTGTATATTCGTGGTCGCAATCCGATCTCATCTGGCACAGTATCTTTTTCATTCCGCCCGATCCCTTCTTATCCGGCTCAATCCGGCTTCATCCTGGGCTTCGTGTGGGCCGATCCAGTTTTCTTGGCCCCTCCATGAGCCGAATCGGTGCTTTGATCTCTCCGGCGAAGGCCTGCCAGGGATTGGCGCCTGGCCTTGGAGCGGGGTCGCTGTGGGGTCGGCGCGCGCGCGGAGCGGCTACTGCAGTCCTTCGAGTGCTCGGCACCAGCGCTGGTGGAGCCCATGGGGCACCCAGAGGTGCCCTGGAGCGTCCCAGACGTCTTCTGGAGGCCTCTTGGGCCGTCTGGTGGCGCTCTTGGCCCGTCTCGGGGGCCTCTCGGAACGTCTTGGGGGCCTCTTGGGACCCTCTTTTGGCCCGTCTTGGGGCCGTCTTGCCTCAGGAAAGGTCACGCGACGAGCCCCGACCGTCACAGGGGGAGCCCCAGACGGCCCGCGGGCCGCTCCGAGCTGGTCATCCGTAAGTTAGTCATCCAGGCCGAATTAGTATGAACACTATTCTAGATGCTTCGCGCAACCCCACCAGCCCATCCAGAAATGATTCCCAGGCGAGTTGCCCTGATCAGTCATGTGGGGGAGCACGCGGTGGAATAAAGGCTGTGAAGCCATCATACCCCAAGAAGGGGATGATAGAGGAATAACTAGATGAGGAGGAGGAAGAAGAAGAGGAGGAATAGAAGAGAATGAGGAGGAGGGCGAATAGGAAGGCCAGGGGTCTCTTGGGTGCTTCCCGAAGTCTCTTCGGATATCAGTCGAGAGCTTCTAATAGACCTGCTGGGGGGTCTGGAAGCCTTTTGAAACGTCTTGGGTGCATCGGGGGAGCCTCTTGGGGCCTCTTGGGGGTCTCTTGGGAGTCTCTGGGGGGTATATTGGGGGCATCTTGGGGGCCTCTTGTGGCCTCCTGGGCGCGTCTTGGGGCAATCTTGGTGCACTCTCGGGAGCCTCGGGCGCCATTTTGGAGGTGACCGATCAAAGATGGGGTTATTTAGTTAGGGTCCCATCCCAGGATGCCAACATTGGCCCAAAACTGTAAACCATCAGTGAGTTTGGCCTTCTCCTAGGGGCCATTTTGGACGCTCTGACACCTCGCGGAGCGCCCCGTCCAGGTCCTGGGGGAAGGGGGTAGGGGGATGGGTCAAGCTACCCACCCGCCCGCAAGCCGTCTAGCTCACTCCCACCCGCCCTCCCAACATATAAGTTACACCCGAGCCTGAGCATGTTCAGCGGTCGTCTTTGGATGGGCAGCTACTGGGAACCAAGGCCGACCCCAGGTGCGTGACACTTGGGCGAGGTGCGCCACGCGTGCCAGGGGCGCCACGCGCGCCAGGCACGGCTGGTGCGCCAGATGCGCCACGTGCTCCGAGTGCGCCAGGCGTGCCGCGCACTCCAGCCGCGCCAGGTGCGCCACGTTAGGGGCACGTGCAGAGTGCGTCAGGTGCGACTGCGCACGTGACAGCACACATCGGGAACCATGTCGGCCCCAGCCATTCTTGCCGAAAACCAATGCCCGTCATTGTGTCTGGCGGGCCTGCGCACAGCAGGCCACGCGACACCACCCTCGCTGCCCCTTTCAAATTCACTTGACAGTGATCGCGGGATGGCCGCGCATGAGCCAGATTTAGCCGCGAGGTGCAGGTTGTAGTGTTTTTGTCAGGGATGGTAGCCCTCCGCGCAGCAGGGAATATGCTGACACCTCCGCCGTCCCTGTCAAAAGCAATACAAAGTGCTCGCGGGCCTCACAGACATGACTGAAGACTTTGTTCCAAAGTGTACTTTGCATTGTTTTTTGATAGGGATGGGGGGGCGCATCGGGTTGTCCGCGCATGCTCCAAATGTGGAGGCATATTGCGATTTGTTTTTGTTTTTGACAGGGATGGTGGGGGGCGGGCCCGCATGTAGTCGGCATGGTTCCGGGTTGGCCGCCAGCTGGTTGGGGGATGGGGTCTATTTTAATAAGGAACAGCAATCACCCCCCCCGAAGGGGACGATTGGGGTTGGAAGAGAAAACTCTTACACCACTCACGCCCTAAAGGGATAGTGGGATGCAATGTTGCGGTTTGCGGGCCCTTGATGGCTTGAGAACATTCCATTTCCTGCCTCGAGGCACGGTGACGGATACGCGGAGTCGTGGTGACGATCGTGCAGTCGAGGGAGAGGTGAAATTGGTCAAGGGTAACCCTCATCGACACATTGAAGCGCCCAGGTTATCAATCTTTGCCTCTCTGGTGCTCGCGACAATCGCCCTTTAAGGGTGAACCGTTGCGGTTCGGGATAAGCTCCCCGTTGTTTCCTCGCAGTTGGCGTGTAGCAGACGGGTGCGGGCGTCGGCGCGCCAGCTTGGCACGTGTACTTATGACAGGAATGCAGGCAAAACACAACTCCCAGACGCGTCGCTTTGGTCTTGAGCTCAGCGAGCGATCGCGCGACGAATCGGGGCTGGGTGAAGCGGGTTCGCTAGCTCTCTTCCAAGATGTCAACATGATCGCCTGCTCTCGCGACAGGCTTGGCTTTTTTTTGCCGCACCGTGGCCGTGGAACTTCACACCGCTTCTCGGCTCCATGCTTGTTGCACTCTATCATGGGCAATGCTGTCGGAGAGAAGAGAAGCGACACCAACACCACCAGGGGGCCCACCTCAAGCGAAGAGTTCCACGATGCCTCCCCGAGCTGGAGGCTGAGGATATCTCGAGCGAGAGGGGGGGACCACACCACCTGGGAGACTCCCCTTCCTCCTCGTATCTCCTCGCCCTGGTGGTGTTTGTGTCGCCTTCACATGTCGCTATGCTGTGCGCTCTTGGATCTTCCAGCTTCGCTCGCTCATGCCGCTGTTGGGGCTCGTCGGGGTTGCGGGGTGCACTGTCTGGGGGACGCGATGCCATGGAATGCGCTTGGGGCCTCCCCACGTGTTCGCTTTCACGAGTCACGTGTCGGGAGGAGGAGGAGGAGGAGGAGGAGGAGGAGGAGGAGGAGGAGGAGGAGGAGGAGGAGGAGGAGGAGGAGGAGGAGGAGGAGGAGGCGGAGGAGGAGGGGGGAGGAGGAGGAGGAGGAGGAGGAGGAGGGGGAGGAGGAGGAGGAGGAGGAGTTCCAGCGCGTATCGCACAGCACAGCGCAAACCCAGCGCGCTGCGCAGAGGACGCAGCAGTTCTGTTGCCATGGAGGCGCGTCCGCAAGAACCTTCTCTACTTTCCGTCTTCTCCAGACTGGCTTCTCCATGAGTGCGGGTTCGCGTCCCTTGGAGGGCCATGCGTCTCTCTGAGGGCCATGGGAGTGCGCTGGTCGCGCTGTGGTCTGCCCCTGGACCTGCCAGCTAGTTTCGACGGAGAGCTACCGCCGCTGATTCTAGGTTCGGGAGTGAAAGGCCAGACGTGTCCCAACTTCTCTCACTTACTGCTCCGTCCCCTTCCCATCATGCACTGGTCGGAAAACGACGGAACCGACGTAACGCATCTCTCCTTGCGATGTGCTTAATCAGGCCCATCGTGCGCTTCGGCTGCAGACCATTTCTTTACACTCACGGTCTCCGTGATCCAGATGCCCGCGCGCCCAAGCGTGAGCACGGTTGTGCCCTGCTTCCTTGATCCGTCTCGGGGCATTTGGTTGCCACGAGGGTCCCTCCCAGGCTTGTCACGCTGGTGGCCTGGCCGCGCCGCCTGGCTCGGGCTCACCGCCTTCTTCGGCCACGCGCAGAAGTGACCCTTCCTTTGCCCGCGTGGCTCTCGCTGCGCGGGTCTCGGGGGCCGACGGCGGGGAGAGCCCAGGCACGCAGGGGGCCACTGCCGCGTCGCGTGCAGTGATCGGCAAGCCGCGCACCACGGGCCACTCTGGCCCAGGACGGTTCCTTCCCTGCGTGCAGCCGACCTGCCGCTTCCCGCGGGCGTCGATCCTGCGAGCGACGTGCGTCAACAAGCACCTGGCGGTTGCGCCGCCACACCTCTGGCCAAGGGCGGCCTCGAGGGCGCGAGGTTCTTCGCGCTTCGCGGCTTGGCTCCGGCGCCTCGTCCTCCTCGTCCCCCCGGGGGGGGTGGCGCGAGCGCGCGAAGCGATCCGCGCGCTCGCGCAGCACGGAGCGCGCAGCGTGAAGTTGGGAGCCCTTGCTTGGCCGCGTGCGTCTCCGGGGCGATGCCTCAGGCGTGCCGCACAAGTCGGGCGAAGAGAACTATGCACATGCACCGATCCTGGCGAGGCCCATCCTTGACCCAGGAACGGTGCATATGCCTTCCTGGCCAAGGTAGGAGGGCGTATGCACCGATCCTGGGCTCAGGATGGGCTTGGCCAGAATCGGTGTATGTGCATAGTTCTTGTTCCTCTAACAAGGCCGGGGGATGGCGGCCTGCAGGGAGGGCGCGGGCCTGCGACGCCACTCGTCCCGGCGTCGGCCTGTCGCTCGAGACCCCGTCGTGCTCTCATCGCCCGAGAGCCCTCCCCGTGCGGGCACGCCCTTCGATCTGTTTCTTTCTGGGCCTCCTACAAGCCTCGTCAAAAATGAACAGGAGACCTCTGAATCTGATGATTGTGGGGTCAGCGCTACTCCAATGCTGACGGACTCGGACACGGTGTTGTCCAGCATTGAAGAACGCGCTTTCTGACAAGTGCCTGAAAAGCATCGTGCTCCAGGATTTCAACTTCCATTTCTGGTTATTTCTTTCTAGGCCCCCTAGATGGGGTCGGAGCAGATGGGGCCGGAGGATCGCGCCGCATCCGCGATGCATCGGCGATGCGACTCGATGTGGGGCGTGATTTTCCCCACGCCGACGTCGCCGATGCATCGCCGACGTCGCCAGTGCATGTCCGATGCATGGCCGATGCATGGCCGACGCATCGCTGATGTATCGGCGATGCGGCGCGATCCGGCGATCTTGTCGGACAGGCCGCAGAGCAATTTCGATGAGAAGCAGGCGTCTCGCGGGAAGTCGAAGGACTGGGTGTCGCCTGGTGTGAAGGCCGCGCACCGGAATCTGTTGGCCTCGCCATGCCCCCCCGAAGCAGACGCAGTTCGGGGTCACGGAGATCTGGCGGTTCATCGTATTGTTCAGAGGCAATGTCCACCACGAGATCGTGGGCAGCGACTGGGAGCAGACAAGGGTGGGCGTCGCCCAGATGGTCGGCCGCTGGGAGCGCATCCTCCGGGCAAACTTGGGCGACGTAATGTCTTTGCCCCGCGTTCTTCTGTCAGGCCGTGGGCCGCGCTCTTCGGGGCCCGGCCGTGCTTCTGTCAGGCCGTGGCCGTGCGTCCGCGGGCCGCGTCTTCGGCGATTTCGTCGACGCCTTGAAACAGCGCGGTTTCCGTGCGCGCGCAGGCGCTGATGCGTGCAGGCAGCCGCCTGACATGCCAGACGCATCCCCCCATGGGGTAGCAGTCGCGTGGACTGGGCAGCACCTCGAGAAGCTCCCCCTCGCCGAGGGCAAAGGCGTCGACGCGATGGAGAGCGAGCTCGCCGCGCGTCTCAAGGATGAAATGCGTTCATCAACCGCAACATCGAGGTGTGTGACCTTTGCTCGAGCTACCCCAGTCGCGTGAAGGAGCTCGTCGACTCGAAGGGGGAAAGGCTGAACCACCGAGTGCTGCCTTGCGAGCTCGATAAAGCGCCGCAGCGTCTCGGCGGAAGAAGCCCGCGCGCAGGGAAGTTGCCCTCCGCTGCCGTGGATTCTGGTTCCGCATGTTGACCACGGTGACACATGGCAGCAGTGGGGTATTGTCTCCCAGAGGGGGGTTGTCTGTTGTTATTTCGCGCGGGGGGTGATTCGGAGTAGCTGGAAGAAGCCAGTCTTCTCCTGCGCGAAGGTTAGCGCGGTGTCTTTGTTTTTTGGTATAAAACGGTTGATCTGTACTTTTCAATTAGCATCAAGGTGGAGCCTCAGAAACGCCCGCCCGCTCAGCCAGCCTGACTGACTTCGTTCCAGGGGTCTACGGGGGAAACGCCAGGTCGCTAGGCGTCGCCGCTGACGCCTGTGCCCAAGAGAAATACGTGTCGGAACGGGTGGGTTGGACATGCGCATAGCAGCGTGCATCCTGAAAATGAAGCCCAGGAAATCATAACCAAAATAGGAAAGCGCCTGTACTCTCCCCTCTCGCCTGGTTCTGTCTTCCTCTCCGCATACTGGTGTGTTTGGACACCAGATTTCAGAAGTTGGGTTCCTCGCAGGATGAGATGCGGGCCCCGGGGAGGGGGTCGAGATCGCCGGTGGCCTGTGCCACGAACGAGCATGCGACGGCGGAGGAGAGGTTCCTGGATCGGCACAAGGGGCGCTAACGGGGTAGGGGGGTTATAGCTGGATGCTACAAGTGCCATGAGCGGCTTAGGGGGCGAATGATTTCGCTGAGTGGGCGGAGCCGGCTTAGACCAGATCGTTCCCCCATGAGCCGCTGACAGCAGCATGTAACCCGTGTCTAAGCCAGGTTCGGCCAGATATAGTCCACCTTAGCATCTGCCTACAGCCCCCTTGTCTCCTTAGCATTTCCCGCGGGTTCGTGCCAGGAGAGGGCGCGTGATAGACTGGCAGGCAGGGGCGAGGCGGCGGAGCCTTCGAGCTGAGGCATTGGGCACTTCGACCGCCCGCTGGACGTGTCGAATGCGCATATCCAGGGTTACGAGGCAAACGTCGCGAAGGCGCCGCCGGCGCCGCCCAGCATAGCAGCCTCCTTGTCAGCATGAATCTAGGACTCCCAAGTGGGGTCCGAGTGGGTCCGAGGCTCGCGCTTCATCGCGATGCATCGCCGACACGGCTCGATGTTGAGCCCGGGACGGTCCCAGGACCAGGAAATGGCGTCCAGAGGCCGGGAGCGTCCAAAAAAGCTTGCCGTCGTGGTCTTTGTCGCGTCGCCTGGATCTGAGGAGAGGGATTGGGTCCTGGTGGAAACTAGCCCCCGACCCTTGTGGAACCTACCCCCGTGTTCGCTTAGCACCCCCGTCGCCGAACGAAGTGGGCTGCCCGGAGAAGGTGCGCGCGGCTGCTTCGCCCGGCAGCCGCGTGCACCCCGTCCAGGCAGCCGGCAAGGATCTCTGCACGGGCTGGACGCTGCGCGGCTCGGGGTGCGGCCAGGCCTTCAAGCACAACGCTGGAAGAAAGATCGCTTTCGGGGCGCAGGAGGCGCCTAAACACCACCGTGCCTGGCCAGGGCCAACCTGCGCCATGGCAGGGCGCATGCGCTTCTCTGGTCGAGGCGGGTCCATGGTGGCCCTGGCCACGCACGGTGGTGGTGGTGCACCGCTGCCTTCTGCGGAAGCTGGGCTTCGGAAAGGGCTCGTTGTTCCTGATGTCCTCCCTTAGATCTATCTTCTGGCGCTCCTCCTCCTCCTCCTCCCTCTCCTCCTCCTCCTCCTCCTCCTCCTCCTCCTCCTCCTCCTCCTCCTCCTCATCCTTTCCCTCTCATCCTCCTCCCCAGACCCCGACGCCGTGATTTTTTCAACGTCCCCCCCCAGAGGTCTGGACTCCTTCCCTGGGACTGTTTTTTCATCCTGAGTCGTTTTTTGCTGGTCCCGAGGCCCGAGAAGGGTCCCAGGAGGAAGGAAATTG
>CAUYUJ010004647.1:427078-444578 GCA_963575745.1 Prorocentrum cordatum
ATTCAGATGCTGATGCAGATGCAGATGCTGTTGCTGATGATGATATGATGATGGTGATGAGGATGAAAAAGAGGAGGATTCGGAGGGCGGAGGAGAATGATGAGGAGGAGGAGGAGGACCAGTGTAAATCCAAGGCGCATTCACGATGTTGTAGTAAGCCATCCATTCAAGTCCCTCTTCATAGGTCCCTGCACTAACGTTTTTTGTTTTGCGGGAAGTGCCCCGTGGGAAGACAAGCGCTTGAGAATTCTCAATCGTGCCAACACACTACTTCTGGGAACTAAACGCCGCGAATCAACGTAACTTTTGCGTCCTGACAAGACTAAATTGCACCAGGACGCCATTCCTGTCTCAACCCCGCAAACCAACGTGGCTGCCGCGTCCTGCCAAGCCTAACTCGTTCAAGGAGACCCTTCTTGGGGCTTCAGCCATACGAACCCTTGGAGCTGTTGACTACTTGTAAGACGAATGTGCGCGGCGCTCAGGCGAGAGCCGCATGTTGAAAAAGAACCGCCCTCCATCTCTGAAGCCGTTGCACACCCTTGGAACGAAGCCGTTGCACGTCTCAATCTTCAGGATCATGCGCGGCAGGGAAGCCTCGGGCGAAACGCCGGGCCCGCCCTGTCGACACGTCTCGGGGCTGCGACGGGGAGGAGGTGCTCTGTGTGGAGAAGGGAGGGAGGAGGAAGACAAGTGAGAACTGGGACAACTACTCCCTCGTCTCTCCCTCCCCCGCCTTCCCTCACCCCTCCCACCTCGCATCCACCCGACCCCCTCCGTGAGCGCCTCGTGCGCCCCTCGCAGGGCCCCGCCGTGGCCCTCCCCCGGTGGCCCCGCGAGGAGGCCCCGCGCGGGCCCCCTCTCGCGGCCCCCTCTCGCGGCCGCCGCTGCCCCTGCAAGGCCCCCCCCCCCCCATTGGAAGTGGCTGGTGCCAGGAGGGGGCAGACACAGACAGGCACCCCAAGCCGTCGATGCCCAGGAGGAAAAATCTGGGAAGATGACTGTGAGAAGTGGGGGGGGGGCGGGCGACGCGCCTCCTGGGAGCTGCGTCTCTCTCTCTCTCTCCGTGTTCCTGGGCGCCTTCACGATACGGATTTCTCCATACTGCGTGATGGCTCAAACCCGCGCTGCTGAGTGTGATGGCACCCGCCGGCGTCGCCTCGACGCTGCACGCCTGCAGAGAGGCCACCGCCCGCAGAGCTCCGCTGCGCGCCCCGGCCGCTGCAGGGGCCGCGCCGGCGCCGCTCTTCCTGCCCGTGCGCCTCTGACGTGCACGCCGTCCTCTTCCAGCATCGTCAGACCTGCCCCCACCCCCTCTCAGGCCATCGCAAACATGGATCAAGGGGGCGTGGATTCGCGACGGGTCTCGTTTCCATGGGGAGTCGCGGGTTTCCGCCGCCGAGCGAGGCGGCACCGGCCGCATTTTGGGAAGGGCACCTCCCCCGATCCATGGATTGGGCGACCGCGCGCCAAATCCATGGACCGCCAATCCGTGTTTGCGTCATGTCGGGCCTGTCCCCCTACAGGGGGATTTTCGACGAAAAATAAGACATACCCCCAAAATAATCAAAAAATACATCAAAAATAGTCTGGGGATTATTTTTTGAATATTTTTGACCTTTTTGGAGTATTTTTTGGGTATTTTTGTTTTTCGTCGAAAATCCCCCTGTAGGGGGACACGCCCGACTTAACTCCAGGCGTGAACTTACTAAGGTAAACAAAAATCGTGACGTCGGAGGCCTGGGGACAGTTGGGGCGCGCACCAAGAAACCACTTGCCTTTCGTCAGGGTGCCCTGGGTTTCTTCGCTCCGCGCGCTGCGCGGTGACTTCCCGCGGCCGTCGAAGAAGCTGCTGCATTCAGGGTGCTCCAGGTTTCTTCTCAGGTGCACCTCGCGCGCGGGTTTTCAGTGTTGGGTTTCTTGTGAGGGTTTCTCGCGACCGCGACCGCACTGTATCCTCATCCCCAGAGGTCCAGTGTTCCGTAGCGCCGCCAGCCTACCCTCGGCGTCACCCCAGCATATTGATATTATGTTCAGGAGGGAAAAAACACACAGACACAATTAATCGTCGATTCCCCAGAAAATATGGGAACATATTGGAAGTGGGGGGGGAAGACGAAAACCCAGAACATATGGGCAACTATGGGGAATCTGTGTATTTATCTGTGTGTCCCAGGGCCCCGTCATATGTGTGCGTCGACCCCCCCCCCCGCAGGGGCGACGCGCGCGCCGAGAACTCTCATGGTATACGCTTCGTGGCGGGCGCTCTCTGGCCATACTGCTCGGGAGACGATACCCATACGACCACCCCTCGGGTGACAAGGAGCTTAGGGGGGTGGGGGGGAGGAAAGAACCAACGGCTGGCAAATGCGAGGGGTGTGATGATGACGATGGTGGCGACGCGCCCTCGAGTTAGCGACGACGCGTGATGACGATGTTGGGCTGCTATATGATATCACCATCGTTCTCACTATCGATCTCGCTCTCCCTCTCACTATCGACCTCACGATCGATCTCACAAACGCTTCCTCTATCGATCTCACTATCGAGCTCACAACCAATGTCACAATCAGCCTCACTGTCGATCCCACTTTCGATCCCACTTTCCGTCCCAGTCTAGCGATCTCATTATCGATCTCTCTATCGACTTCACTGTCGATACCAAGGCGGGCCACCCCTGGCCACCGCCCGCCCACCGCCGACGGAACACCGACGGGACACCAAGGGGCCTCCTACTGGACAGAGCAGGACACCATGGGGGCGGAGGGGCGGCCCTCTGCATCCGCATCGCCCTAGCAACGGCGGGTTGTTCCTCTGCGCTCACGCTGCTTCGCCTCGCCCGCACACACGACAGGAGCACGAAACCGAAACCGATTTCCCGGTGGGGGGCTCTCCCTTCCACTGCGATCTCACCCCCCAATCTCCGATGATACAAGATGGTTGTACTGTGTGTTCGGGTCGGACGCACGTGTCCGAGGAGGACACATCGTACTTGGTATGTTCTTGCGCGTCCCATACCCCCTCGGGGTGGATGCCGCGGAGCCCGACTCTAGGCCTCCTAGATGGGGTCGGAGTAGATGGGGTCGGAGGATCGCGCCGCATCGCCGATGCATCGGCGTTGCTTCAGCCATGCGGCTCGATAAGGGGGCCCATTTTCTCCACGCCGACGTCGCCGATGCAGCGCCGACGTCGCCAGGGCATGCATCGCCGATGTATCGGCGACGCGGCGAGATTTGGGAACCCCCAAACCGGGTGGTGAGATACCAGGTGGCGACCTGGAATCCCCAAAAAGGTCACCGCTGGGTTTGGGGACGCGGGGTCACCACCGGGCTTTGTGACTCCTGGACCCACCAGTGTCCGGGACATCCTCGGAAAACCGCACGAGTCCCCAAACCGGGTGGTGACGCCAAATCGCCCGAGACTCACCGCCAGGTGTCGTCACCACCACGTTTGGGGACTACCAAGAGATCCTCCGGCCCCATCCGCTCGGACCCCATCTGGGAGGCCTCAGCCGACAGCCCTGGGGGAGGGGCGGGGGGTGGCAGGCCGGGCACCGTGGCCGAGGCTCTCCCGCGTCTTCTCAGAAGGCGCGGGCCTCGTCTGTCGATGTACGGCCCGCGCCTTTCTGAGGAGGAGGAGGAGGAGGAGGAGGAGGAGGAGGAGGAGCATGAGGAGGAGAAGGAGGACGATGAAGAAGGAGGAAGAGGAAGAAGAAAAAGAAAAAGACGAACACGAGGAGGAGGAGCCTACTTCTAAGAAGCCTTCCCTCCACCCCCTACCCTCTCGTGCGCGCCGCCAGCGAATATCGCTACCCAGCGCGTGCCCTGGCTGCCCTGCTCCAACCCAGACCCCCTCGCGTCTTAACACAAACATCGGGGAAACGTAAGACTCGAGTACGTAAGCCAGCACTCGGGTTTGACGACGCCGTCTGACGAGCGCGTCCTGGATTTTGGCGGCCCAGGTGTCGTGGGATGTCTGCAGCAGGAGCTCGCGTCATATTTCACTCTCAGGATGGCCCCGTCAGGCCAATCCGAGTCCACGGAACCCGAGTCTTGCGTCTCCCCGGGCAAAAGCACGACGGAAGGTTTTTCTAAATTTTCAGCCTCTGGGGCCCTCACAAAGCCTCAGGATGTAAAGCGGGTCCCCGGGAAGCAGTCGAGACCTCTGGGGGTCGGCGTTATGGTAAAGTCGTGTCGTCGGGGGGTCTGGGAAGGGGGCGTCGCGAGGGTGCGAAGATGATCGCGTGTCGCGCATCGCGGAGCGCCGCGATGCGCGAAGTTGGGTGGCCTGCCCTGAGTTTTGACGTCTCGGAACGATTGCAGTACCGATAACCCATCTTTCTGCAGAGTTTTTTGATCGGGATCCACCCGTCAGGGTCCCGGGGCCCGAAATGAGGCAATTCCGCCCGCTGTGGAACAGAATTCTAGACGCTTCGCGTATCCCCACCAGCCCGTCCAGAAACGATGCCCAGGCGAGTAGAGGGTCGTCCTGAGGGGCTTTTCGGCGTCTTGGGTGCCTCGGGGGGGCCTCTGTGGGCCGTTCGGGATCCTCTTTGGGGCCTCCTCTTGGGGCCATCTTGGGGCCTCTTGGGGGTCTCTTGGGGGCCTCCTGGGGGCCTCTTGGGGGGCCTCTTGGGGCCATCTTGGGGCCATCCTGCGGCCTCTTGGGGCATCCTGGGGGCCTCTTGCGGCCATCGTGGAGGAAATCGATCAAAGAAGAGGGGAGCCTTAATTAGCGTTGCCCCCTGAGAAGGCCAAAATGGGGCCAAAACCATAGTAAAATCAATGTTTTTGGCTTCCTCGCCGAGGCCGTTTTGGACGCTCTGACCGCTCCCCGCCCCTCCTGTCCAGGTCAGTGGGGAGGGGGTAGGGGGAGGGGTAAACCCCTCCCCGAAGGGGAAGAGGGAGGGGTGGAAGAGGAAACGCTCTAAACCACCGACGCCCAGAGGGCTGGTGGGATTTGCAACGCCGACCTCGTCCCACCTCCTCCTCTCCCTTTCCTCGCTGGACTCGGAGCCGAGTTGGTTAGGTGGAGTTGGTGTTTTACTTGGCTTTTGGGGTCGTCTCATTGTTTTTGACTCTGGCCGGGAGTGGCCTTCAGCAATTTCTGGCCGGTTTCTTCCTCACCCGCATTTTTCTCGGCCTTCGGCCGAGGGCGTCCAGGCCTTTTAAGGCAGTCTGCCGCCATCCATTGCAACAAAGTATCGGCAACGCCAGCAGCTCAGGGCTGGAGGCCAGACCCCCGACGTCATGATTTTCCAATGACGTCGAACCCCGAAAGGCCTCGAACCATTCCCCATGACCGTCTTTTCCATCCCGAGTCGGTTCTTGACGGTTCCGAGGCCTGGTGAGGGCCCCCAGAGGTCGACACTCGTCAAGAGCACTCCCGTCGTTTTTTTTTTCTCCTTATTTTGTTGTTTTGTGTTTTTGTTTGTTCCCGTGATACTTGTTGTTTCAAAAAAGACTCGGGGGGCAGAGATGGTCACAGGCCTAGATATTGACACCAACACCAATATCGGCGTGTGCCTCCACCGAGGGAAGAAGATCCCGATCCCCGTGATGGTGGTACTATTCGGGCTTCCGAGGGGGCCGAAAGATTGCCACCCACCCCGAGATCTGAGATCACCCTTCCCCTGTGGAGGCAACCCCCTGCGCTGGTGTTGGTGCCCATCCCCAGGCCTCCGAGGGGGGGGCCGGTCGAACGATGCTGACCCTCGGGGGCGACGACGGGGGCGAACAAAGCCAAGGGGCGGGCACGACGCGCCTGCGCCCCCGGGAGGCTTTCTCGCCGAAGGCGTGGACCCTCGGCGCCTCCGGGGTGGACGCGCGGGGCGCTTCAAGAAAGGCCCTGCCTTCGAGGATCCAGGGAATTTCCATCCCTTCCGCGGCGGAAGGGCGGCGGAAGGGCGGCGGAAGCAGAGCGAGGCCGCCTCCGCCGGCGGAAGGCGGCGGGAAAAGAAGGTGCGCCCCCAAGAGATAAACGCGTTATTTGGGCTCAGGGTTTCCGGAGTCTGCCACATGTGCCGTCGGACCGAGGAGTAAGTTCGAGGTCGCTTCGGGGAGGGGACCTCAGAGTTCTTCGTGCTTGATGGAAGTTCTTTTGCACCCTGGGGAGGGCACCCTTGATGTTCTGTGTGTTTTGGCTGGCGGAGGGTCTCGTGTTCTTGAGGGATGCTCTTCTGTCCTGGGTTCGACTGTTTTGCTCTCCCCTGGGCTTTTCGCCCACGCCGTCGCCCACGACCGTTTCCCTCCTCTCTCCATGGTGCCCGCCGAGGCGTGCCCAGTCTGCCGGGAAGCGGTCGGCGAGGCGCCGTGGGAGCTCGCGTGGTGCGGGGCCTGCGCGCGGCCGCTGCACGCCGCCTGCCTGCGCGCCGCCGTGGCGGTGGACTCGCGCTGCCCGCTGTGCAGGGCGGAGCTCCGGGGAGGAAGCGGTATTCCAGATTACGCGATCAAGGAGAGGGGGTCAGAACCCTCCCAGGCGAGCAGGTTTAGACCCCCCCGCCCAGACCAGCCCTGAACGGGCGGCCTTCTGCCCAGCTGCCCCCGGAACTCTGTAAGACAGCTTCAATCGGGAGCTTTGAGACGGGGGTCAATGCAAATGGGGTTCAGCCAGAGCGCCAGATCTTGCAGGATCCTGCAGGGCCAGGCTCCCATTGACCCGGGTTTGGGTGCAGGATCTTGCAGGATCTTGCAGGATCCTTCGCATTGACCCGGGTTTGGGTGCAGGGTCTTGCAGGATCTTGCAGGATTCTGCAAGCCCTGGCTGACCCGGGTCTGGGTTGACCCGGGTCAGGAGATCCCTGATTCAATCAGACCCCCTTGCAAATCAGACCACCCCCCTTTTATGGTGAAATCTGGAGTGCCAACCCAGAGATCCGACGCCCCGACAAAATCGGAGCGGCCCGTTTTTGGCCGTTTTCGGTCTCTGGGGCCCTCGCCAGGATTCGGGTCCGTCAAACACCGACTGAGGACACAAAACCGGCCCCGGGGAAGTGGTCCAGGCTTCCAGGGCCCACGCAGCGAACAAAACTGGAGCGGCCGGGTGTCTGGGCATACCGCTACCCTTCCTTCGTTTCCCCCTGTTTGAGCCTCCCGGGAGGCCCTCGTCGCTACGACTGGATTCGCATCGAAATCCTTGTCTGAAGGCACCCTGGGGGAGGTTCTTGGGAGCAGCGGTATCCGTACCGATCTGGTTTCCCCAGGAGCTGGGGTCGGTGGGCTATGCTCCACCGCCGGAGCACATCTCATGAGCTGGATGGTTGCTGCGCGTCCCCCAGATTGCTCGGGTTGTGATGTTCCACCTTACTTTGGTCTTGATCATCAACACAAATTTCTAGCACCAAACAAATATCGGCACTGGACGGTTTTCACATGTATAGGCCTGAGGGCCGAGTCTCGTTCGGCACCTCGCCAGCGTTTCGAACAGACACGTTTCGCGAGTCCTCTCCAAGCATGGCCGACTTTAGGTTTGAGCGTGTGCTGCTCTTTTATCAACACTGATGTGTGAGCATCTTTCCTCCTGGCGATAACGGGCGTCACTTGGGCCGGGGAGGAGGGGTGGGTGCTGGTAAAGTCATGATTCGCGCTTGCGCCGTTTGGGAACGCATGCTCAGGAATGGCTAGTACATTCCCAGACGGCTCCTGCGCGAATCGTGACGTCACCAGGGAGGGGGGGAGAGGGGCGTGAGGGGGCGGGGCCGGCAACAGGCCTTGCGCGAATCATGAAACATAGTTTTCTTCACGGTTCATTGCGTTTTTTTAGACGCATATGTGTTTCATATGTCGATGCTTTGGTGGCCCTCTCGTGGCCACGGCTGCACGGCGCTGGAGAAGCTGGTCAGGGTGGAAGATGGGGAGGGGTTTTGGGACGGATCTTGAAGCGAGCTCGCATCATGCCTTCGTCGATGTCCGGATGTTTGCCAGCCTCGGGATGCTTCCTGGCAGCTGCGCCTCGCCGAGAGCGTTCTCGGGTTGCCCGGATCGTCTCGGACGTCCGCTGGAGGCCCGAGCAGTGGCCCGAAGAAGCCGAGTGACCACCGCCCAGGGTGCTTCCGTTATTACCTTTATGATGTTCCAACCTGCTTTAGCCTTGACCACCAGGAGTAATTTCGAGCATCAAACAAGCACCGAAACTCGAAGGTTTTCACGTGTCGGGCCCTGGGAGACACTCGTCCGACACTGTTTCGATACTGTTTCGACACTTTTCCGGGTGCTCGAAATTGATTCTGGGATGTGGTCGATAAGTCCGATGAGAGCAACACAACACCACCCATCAAACCACCCCAAGCCAACCCGCAGGCCCAAATTTACCCTCGAGTTCCAGTGGGGGGAGGCTCGGGGAACATCGAGAAACCATGTGTGGAGCCCGTACCCCCCCCCACCCGAAACTTGGGTCTTCGGGTCAGGTTGGGGTGGTCTGGCAGACAGTCCTTCCGTCCATTCGACCGATCCGGTTCGACCTCGGTTCCAGCTGGCCCGAGTTCCGGAGCCGGTCTGGGCCTCCCGGCATCTGGGCGCGGCCGATCCGATTGGATTGCGCCTCCGTGCAGGTGCAAACCCCGATCCTGGGCGCAAGAATACCGCTCTTCGCCCCTGGCCCCCGCTTCGAAGAGTGATCATGCCGCCCCGGAGACGTGCCCTATAGGACCTCGAGGGCCTCTCGAGGAGTGGAGGCGTCTTTGTTTCATCCCCTCGCGAGATCGGGCTCGACCGGAGGGGGGGGGAGGGGGGGAGGGGGACAGTCACGTCACGACTCGCGCTGGTATCGTCTGGGAATGCCGAAGGAACGGCTCATTCCCAGACAGGCGCCTGCGCGAATCTTGACGTGGCACGGAGCGGGGGGTGGGTGTGGGGGTGGGGCCTGTCACGGTCTTTATCGCGAATAATACTAAAACGGTCTTGTAGTGGTCGTGGACAGCTCTAGGCCTCCCAAAAGGGGTCGAAGTAGATGGGGCCGGAGGATCGCGCCGCATCGCCGATGCGGCTCGATGTGGAGCCCCTTTTTCTCCATGCCGACGCAGCCGATGCTCACCACCCACCAAACCTCCCCAACCCAACCCGAAGGTCTCGATTTGCCCTCCATTTCCAGTTGGGGGGGTCGGGGAACATCGAGAAAACACATATGGAAACCGTACCCCCCCCAACCCGAAATTCGGGTCTTCGGGTTGGGTTGGGGTGGTCTGGTAGGTAGTCAGATGCGTCGCCGATGCATCGGCGATGTATCGGCTACGTCGGCGTGAAGGCCTCTAACAGCTCCTCGCCCACCGAGGATGGGACGAGCGCCCTCCCCAGGCCCCCGACGTCATCAGTTTTTTCATGACGTCGATCCCGAGAGGCCTCGACGCATTCTCGACAGAATAAGAACCTCTCCGACACCGACAATTGGCGTTTCCCAATGGGCGTTCACTAAATAGCCCTGCCCTGTTCGATGCCTTCTCTGGGTGCGTTTACGAAGAGGCTTCGCTTGTCGGGGTGCTTTTTATGGGGTGGATCTTCTGTTCTCTGCATTCCCTGGGGCAGGTTGTCCATCTCGAGCCGTTGCTTGGCGGTCCCGAGGCCCAGTAAGGGCCTCCAGAGGTCGAACGTAGCAACAAAACACCTTCCGCCGTGATTTTGTTCAGGACCCGAGTGGGTCTGGCTCCGCCGCCGGCCCCCCGGATCCAGGGCAGGACTTGGGCAGCGGCCGTGTGGGAGTTCCTGGATCCCTGCATCCCAAAACGAGCGGGATTCCGCAAAAGGGGTGTGTGCCCTGGTGTGTGTGTGTGTGTGTGTGTGTGTGTGTGAGTTCGATTGGTTTTTGCAGCGAACCGCCCAAAACAGATGCCCCCCCAGCCGCCAGCAGCTCCCGATATTTGCCGATAGGTGAGGCATGCAGGGTGCATCTGTTTGCGGCAGTTCGGTGCACCAGTGGATCGAACTCAAGCCCCCACTCAGGGTCACCACCCCTTTGGTGGACCCCGAAGTTCGTGCAGGTCCACCAGGAGTCCATGACGCGCCAGAAGCGTACCGAGCTTGGCGGTCAGAAGCCGTCCAGCGAGCGTGGCCGAAACTCGGGCCACCGATTCGGGCAAGTAGGAGGAGGGGGAGGGGGAGGGGGAGGGAGGAGGAGGAGGAGGAGGAGGAGGAGGAGGAGGAGAGGAGGAGGAGGAGGAGGAGGAGGAGGAGAGGAGGAGGAGGAGGAGGAGGAGGAGGAGGAGGAGGAGGAGGACGAGGAGAGACGAGGAGGAGGAAGAGGAGGACGAGGAGGAGGAGGGGGGGAGAAAGAGGAGAAGAGGAGGAGGAGGAGGAGGAGGAGGACGAGAAGAAGAGGAGGAGGAGGAGGCGGAGGAGGAGGAGGAGGAGGAGGAGGATGGGGAGGAGGGGGGAGGAGGAGGAGGAGGAGGAGGAGGATGGGGAGAGGGGGGAGGAGGAGGAGGGAGGAGAGAGGAGGAGGAGGAGGAGGAGGAGGAGGAGGAGGAGGAATAAGGGAGGAGGAGGAGGAGGAGGAGGAGGAGGAGGAGGAGGAGGATGAGGAGGAGGAGAAGAAGAAGGGAGGAGGAGGAGGAGGAGAGGAGGATAGGAGGAGGAGGAGGAGGAGGAGGAGGAGGAGGAGGAGGAGGAGGAGGAGGTTGAGGAGAAGGAGGAGGAGGCGGAGGAGGAGGAGGAGGAGCAATAATAATAATACGAAAAATAAGATTAATAATACTAATAAGAAGAATAATACTATTAAGAAAAATAACAAGAATAATAATCATCAGAATATGAAGAATAAGACGAATAACAATAATCAGATGAATAATACGAATACTAAGAATACTAATAAGAATAATAATACCATTAGTACGGATAATAATAATACGACTATTAATAATGATAGTACTAATACTAATAAGAAGAATGATCATACTACGAATGATAAGAATAATAAGAATGATAATACTACTAATAGTAATAATACTACTACTAATAATAATATTAATAATAATCACCATCATAATAGTACTAATACTACTAATAATAATGATAATAAGAAGAATAATAAGATGACGAAGACGACGAAGAAGACGAATAATAATAATAATCATAATAATAATAGTAATAATAATACTACTCATAATAATAATGATAATAATAATAAGACAAATAATACGAATAAGAAGAAGAATAAGAAGAATAAGAAAAAGAAGAAGAGGAGGAGGAGGAGGAGGAGGAGGAGATGGAAGGGGAGCGGGGGTGTCCTCCGGCGGTGGCGACGTACTGTCGGCGGGGTCGCGAGCTGGCCCTCCATCCGCCGCCTCCGGGGGGGCGACCAGGAGAGGCTGGCAGCCTGGGACGGCATGAGGATCGCGGGACGAAGCACGCTTTGGAGCCGTCCGGGGGTCTGAGGTGGCCCCGCGCTGTTTCTGGCCAGCAGGAAGGGCGGGCGGGTTCGAGGTTCTGGGTTCGGGATCGTTCCTCAATTTTCGGCCTCCGGGGGCCGTTGTCGGTGTTCGAGACGACGAGAAACAGATCAGGGGGAAAAGCTACACCAGATAAACCCCGGGAGGGGTCTGGGGACAGATTTTGGTGCGGATTTGGCCTCGTCCCACCCTCCTGACCGATTCTCTCGGGTGCCAATCAGTTCAGACCCCCCCGCCGCCTCCACGGAACGACGGCCACGATCAGGATGCCACGGGATCTTGCCGACGCCGATCTTGGTCGTGGGCCATGCCCGCCGCCGTCGACTCGCCTACTCGCCAGGATGATCCACGAGCTGACGACGGGCAAGATCAAGATGAAACGGTGAACAAGATCGACACTCGGAGGCCTAGAGGTTGGCACCAACACCAATATCGGCGATGTGCCTCCACCGAGCGAAGATGATCCCGATCTCGGTGATGGTGGTAGTATTCGGGCTTCCACTGCGGCCGAAAGAACGCCACCAACACCAAAACCTGGGATCACCTTTTCCTGGTGGAGGCAGCCCTCGGTGTTGGCGTTGGTGCCCACTTCTAAGCCTCCAAGACACCGACGTTCCCGCGTCCAGTCTCGGTCATGGCCATTGCTTGCTTTCATTCCGCAGGAGCATCGTGGCGGACGCGCGCCACGTGCAGAGCAGCCTCAACGCGGTGGTCCGCGGGCTCTGCTCGCCGAGCGCGGCGGATCCGAGCAGCATCCGCGCCATGCTGGAGCCGCTGTGGGAGAAGGTTTGGGGAAGACTATCAATGAAGGGGAAGCATGCTTCGAAGAAGGAAACAGTACATAAACATAAACTTTAGGCGCTCCGCACAGATTTCTTGGATCCGCGCTGGGCCCCCCTGGCGGCGCCGCCCCTGGCGCGCTCCGCGCGTCAGGGAGAGGGATCCGGCGCGGATCCAAGAAATCCGCGCGGAGTGCCAAAAGTTTATGCTTACGCATTTTTTCCTAATGTTGCCAAACCATTTCCAGATGTCTAACATGTTTCAAACATGTCTTAAACATATTCAAAATCAGGTTCGAAACATTTCAAGAGCATTTGTGCAAACATTGTCAACGCCGTTCTAACTCAATGATCGGATTGTTAGGGTGTCCATTGACATGACGCCCACAAGAGAAGGTGCAGGGCATGCGCTCCCGGATGCACGCGCTCCTCTTGCACCCAGACTCGCAGGGGCCGACCCGAACGTTGTTCTGGCGATTCCGTTGGCCGTTTTTGTTTCGACTTCGTTTTGCGACAAGGGCGGACTGAGCACAAATCGAAGGACAACGAAAACAACACGACAACGAACAACAAACACTGTTTAGGTCGATCCCTGCCCAGACTCGGAGAAGGACAAACTGCATGCGGTAGGCTCATGCGGCGTTGGAGTGCCGGCGACTCCGTGGAAGGCGTTCAAGGTCGAATTCTGCGACGCGGAAGCACCGCGGGACGCGGGTACGCCACTGGACCCGACGGAATCCAACTTTGAACGACGGGGGCCGCGATAGATTCAAGATTGAACGATCGGCGCGGTGTCAAAAGCCTCTGTGCCCGCCGACGCCGCGCGAACCTACTGTAAGCGTAAACTTTCGGAGTTTCGCGCTGATTTCTTTCAAGGGAGGAGAAACGTCCTGGACCGGACTATTGGCGTTGACTACCCCGCCCTGGGCGCTTATTGAACAGCCCCGCCCTGCTCGATTCCTTCCTTGGGCGCGCTTGCTAAAGGCCTCGCGCGTCGGGGCGGTTATTTTGTCGGGATGGCTTTTTCCGCCCTCTATTCTCGGACCTCGGCGCTGGACCCCCCCTCCCCTCGCGGCGCCTCTGGCCTCTCTCGCCCCCTGGCGCGCTCTCTCTCCAGCCAGGGCGGGGGGGGGGGGTGCGGCGCCGAGATCCCAGAGGCCCGCCGCGCGGTGCTCCAGAAGTTTACATGCTCATGTCGGCCGCGAGCCCCGGGGGGGGGGTAGCTAGAAGGGCCGGTTGGGCGCGAATGAATGGGGGGCGATAGTTGCGGGGCGGGAGAGAGGTGCCCTCTTCGGACTCGAGAGGTCCCCTTTGGGGCCCTAAAGGGGGCTCTTCAGGGGCCCTAAAGGGCGCCTCTGCTGCAGCCCTTGCTGCCCCCCCCCCCCCCCCCCAATTCATCGCCCCCCATCTAACGTGACCCAAGGCGGGCCTTCTCGGAAGGTTTGGAAGTCCTCCGGCCTTCTGAGAAGTTTCTTGAGCCTTCCACGGACAACTTCCAAGAGGGCGCGAGGGCTTCTGAGGGGCCCCGCCACCTTCTGAGAAGGCCTTCTCCTTCTCACCTCCACCCCTTCCTCGCCGTCGACCATGCAGTTTTTCTTCCTCTAACTCAGACGTGGGTGCGGACGCGAATCTGCGGGAGTCGTTGGTGGGGATGATTGTCGAGCAGTGCGCAGTGCTCACGAGCAGCGAGAGTTCCTGCACGGAGTCACCGCGCCCCCTTGCCATTTCTCATACGCCCGTGGGAAATGCGAGAGTGGGCCCCTTTGGTTGGCTTGGGCTGGTCATGGCGAATTAGGAGCGAGGAGCATTGAGGAAGCTTGAAGCTTGGACCCCGACGTGCTGTCGCACCGAATTGAGGAGTCAGTGGCCTGAGTTTCGGTGTTTGAAGCCATCTTGTGCCATGCTGGAGGCAAGGTTGGGGCATCTTTGGCCATCGTTTCCATTCGGGGGCCATCTTGAAGCCCGGCGAGGAGTTTTCAGGCAATCGAGTGGCGCCGCTCGTTGGAAGCACTTTTGGACAATCTTGGACGTCTTCACAATTTGTTCCATTCTCGCTATACCCTGTACCTGGCACCCTGTATGTATGTACCCTTCCATGTGCCTTGTACGCTGCGCCATGCACTTTAGACTTTGTACTTGTACCGCGTACCTGTGCACTGTACCCATGTGCCCTGTACAATTTACCGTGTACGCTGTACCCGATTATTGGTATATGCGTTTCAAGGTGTCACCATATATGCGCATATATATATATATACACATACATCTATTGTTTAAGTGTGTATCTATACACAGATGCCGCGCAGGGACTTGCACCTGTGTCAACACCAGTACCCGTGCCAATGCTCGTGCCTGCTTCTTTATCTGTACCTGCTCGTGCCCCTGCACTCGTACCCGCACCCCCTCGCCGAGCCGTCGGGAGTGGGACCGCGCGCGAGCGCTGTCCACTCGCCAGGTGGGAACGCGCTCCAGTCCCAATCTCAAATTGTGCCGCATTTGACTCTCACGCGATGGGAGAGGGAGGGTGTGGGTGGGCGGGCCCCGCGGGCTCGTTCGACCTGGCTTAACTTGACCCGTGCCCGCACTCGAGCTCGCATTCGGTCCCGCACCCGTGTCCGTACCCGCTCTCGTGCCACGGTTTTTTGCTGGTGAGCCACTCGAGAGGCTGCCAGCCTGCCTGAAACATCGACCCCGGCCCTCCCACCAGCACTTTTTTGAAAGGCACTGCGACGTGCTCGTGGCGGCGAACACCTGACCAGGTGCGGGCACTCTGTCATTTCGCATTCGTTATTTGACGGGGCATGCTATCATATTGCCCGGTCTGTGCTGGCCCACCATCCTCGTCAAGGAATCCGGCGAGACCCCAATTGAGGTTGTACGTTTGGTTGAAGTCGTGCATCTGCGATGCAATGCGTAGCGAAAGATATCTTCTTGCAGCGGAAACCATATCACAACAATGCATGGCGTCGCAACGCATATCATATCACAATGCGCCAACGTTGGCCTTCACTGTGTAGCCAGTCGTAGCAGACCACCGGACGGTATTGCATAGCATAGATGTTCTTCAAATCGTACGGTTTGGCATCGCGCCACTTCGTAGTGTTGCGTAGCATCGCACTGCATACCATTTCGCATTGATGTCTCAGCACAGCACGCCATTGAATCGCGTCACATGCCGTTACTTGTCATTGCATATCATATCACTGCGCAGCAGTACATAACCTAGCGTAGGGCATGACCTTTGCGTTTCGCATAACCAAGCAAAGCATGCTCGTGCATAGCACAGCATGTCATAGAAATGCGCACCATAACGAAGCATGTAATATCATAGCGTAGAAGTGCGTAGCTCAGCAAACCATCGCACAGCGTATAATGACGTAACACCGTACTGCGTATGCTTATGTAGCACGGTATGGCATGGCGGCGTGGTACACTATGGATTCATGAGCGTTCATTCGCATACAGCATGGCGTAGCAATTCTTGCTTGGCAGAAGTCAACACGTTGTACAGTATGACGTAGCGAAACTGCTTCCAGCATCACAGCATTCCGCAGCATTGCGTTGCTCTGCACATCATATACGGCAGTGTTTGCAACGCATACTAGAGCAACACGTAGCACAAGCGCAGCATGTCTTAATACAGCACCGCGTTGAAGTGTATGGGCAGCCATCGCATATCATATTATGGCAAGACATCGTTGAACATAACGGTGCAGCATGACCTGGCGTAGCACGGCACAGTGTCGCAATATATATATATATATATGTATAGACGAACCTGTCATGCTATGGTGTTCTACAGCATGACGTAGGATGACTTTGCATTGCGCCGCAATGCTTGGCAACGCGAAGCTAACATGCAAGCAAGGTAAGTCAGGGAAGCGAGTGTAGGAACCTGCGCCTGGGTTGCGAGGAACACGCTTGCAACGTTACGCTGCACGGTACGAATTCCTGAGGCAATCTGCCTGGGGGAAAGAGTTTGGCAGATGCTGATGTTGATGATGATTTCGGTTATTATCATGTGACGGTGAGGAGGATTATAGTGAGGATGATGAGGATGCGGATGATGATGAGGTTGAAGATGCGTAAGGATATGGCACGCGCTTGTACATGATAGCGCTGTCCAAGCTCATCCAGAGCGTCCCTGGCCAGCGCTAGAACCTGAGCAAGTGCGAAGAGCGCGCGCGATGGTTTTATTTATACATCTATATATATATATATATATATATATATATATATATCTATATCTGTATGTGCATATATATATATATGTACACACACAAGACAAGACTGCATTGGCGCTGCGCGCCATGCACCTTGGTCTTTGAAGTTTGGTATGCAGGCGGAATAGCAGGAAGGTCAAGCCGACTTAGGACCTATCTTGGGCACTTCCGGGGACCTCCCATGGCCCTTTTGGGTCTGTGCTGGGAGCCCTTGGGGGGCCTCTTGGTTCCATTATGGGCTGTCTTGGGGCTCTCGTGGGCGATCGTGGGGCCCGATTCGGCCGTCTTGAAGCTTTCTTGGGGCCCTTTTGGGGCGTCTTGAGGCGATCTCGGGGGCTTTGAGTCCGTCTTGAAAGCTGATGAAATCCGAAAGGCGAATATGCTAAAATTGTAAGTTTTACGAAGAGAATGAGACGATTTTGTGTTTTGAAAGCCCCTTGGACAGCTTTTTTGGGTGCTTTGGGGGTCTTTATGTTGGCATTCGGGAACATCGTGGGGGTGTTTTCGGGGCCCTCGTGGGCCGTTTTGGCGCCTTCATGGGCCGTCCTGGGGCCTTCTTGGGCCGTCTTGGGGAGCTTGGGCCCGCTGGAGCCCCCTTTGGACCCATCTTGGGCACTTCCGGGGACCTCCCATGGCCCTTTTGGGTCTGTGCTGGGAGCCCTTGGGGGGCCTCTTGGTTCCATTATGGGCTGTCTTGGGGCTCTCGTGGGCGATCGTGGGGCCCGGCTCGGCCGTCTTGAAGCTTTCTTGGGGGCCTTTTGGGGCGTCTGGAGGCGATCTCGGGGGCTTTGAGACCGTCTTGAAAGCTGATGAAATCCGAGCGGCGACTATGCTAAAATTGTAAGGTTTACAAAGGGAATAGGACGATGTTTGTGTTTTGAAGGCCCCTTGGAAAGCTTTTGGGGTGCTTTGGGGGTCTGTTGGGCCGTCCTGACGCAATTGGAGTCCCTCTTGGAGCGCTCTTGTGCTGTCTGGGGCCTCCCTTGAGCCTTTCTGATGATCCCTCGGATCGCTCTGGGTCTGCTGGCAAGGCGTTTGTGGAGACCCGGAAAGCCGGGTGACCTTCTCCAAGGATGTCCAAGGGAGCCCGAGAACCCCAGATCCCCGGGGTCCAGTTTGGG
>CAUYUJ010004647.1:452078-563586 GCA_963575745.1 Prorocentrum cordatum
ATAGATGCGGCGGTCGAAAAACTGACCGGGTTCTCCTACCCTGGGAGGGTGACCCCGTCGCCAGTGGAGGTCGCGCCATTCGCAGCCTCTCGGATCGGTTGGGATATGTGAGGTCTCACGGGGGATCGCGACGATCTGGGAAGCGTTTGGGATCTAAGCCAGCTGGCCAGTCCTGAGTTCAAGGAGCCAGCGCACGAGTGGGCGGTCAGGGCCTCTGACCGCCAAGCGCCGGAGCAGCCAGGCCGATTGGGATAGTCAGGGCACCCGCGTCGGCACTTTGCCTGCCCTTTTCTTGGAGGGCGGGAGTTCCCCCGCCCCTTCGAGGGTGAAAATGTAGCTGGTCGAAGCGTCATGACAGAGCGCCCAGGCCCTTGTTGCGCAACTTCCTTCGGCCCCAGGCAACAGTGCATGGCCACGGGCTGCGCGGTTCGCGTTTGTGCCAGCTGTGCCGAGCGTGCGAGGGGGTGCTCTGGCGCGGACAGTTCGAGTGCGCAGCGCATCGGGCGTTGAGGCGGGATGGTGCATCGTTTTGCTTGGTCCAACGCGCCGGTCGGGCCAGGTGCGGGGGTGGGGGGGCGGGGCGCGTCGCGCGACGAATCGCTCCTTCCCCGCTGGCTTACATCCCGCGGGAATTGTATGCGGTGATGGTGCGTTGGGTCACTCAGCCTGCTGACGGCCTCCTCTCGGGTGCCGTTTTCAGCGGTAGCTCGGCCGTGTGGCCCAGCCTGTCAGGAGTCTCCCGAGCTGGGTTGTCTGGCAGTGTTATTTTCGTGCCTTGCGGTCCAGTGCCGATCAGCTTTGGTCCTCGCCGAACTTCGAAGGACGGGGAAGATTTCGCGATTCACGTGCTGACGTTTTCAAGGATGGGGCCGTTCGATTTCTACCTGGACTGCAAGTTCACTCTGGATGTTCTCCTCGAGGGCCTGGATCAGGAGCCTCTGCTGGGTTACCGAGAGCCCACATGCGGGGCCCGTTTTCGGGTGCGTTAGAAGTTTCTGACAGACAGACTTCTTGCATTCTAACTCATGCCACGGCGACCGACATATATGAAAGTCGTTCGGTGTGGTGGGGGGCGCAAGGCAAGTCAGTCCTGCGGAGTCCTGCAGGTGGGCGGCCAGTTTCAAAGTTCATGTGTCGCTGGGGTCCAGGGCACGGCGTTGTCAGATCTGCCATCGAGAGGCCCTCGCGGGAGGGATCGCCCATCGCGTTTTGCATCAGATGCGGGGCTACTGGCTCGGACGGCATGCCAGGCCCTTTGATGCGCGAGCAGTGCAAGGGCCAGCCTGCGCCAGCAGGTATCAAGTCCCAGAGAAATCGAACTCGTATCGGCAAACACCTCCACTATCGGGCATCGACATAGTCGCTCGTGCTCGGACCTCTTGGCCTTGGGTTTGCGTGAGAGTTTTGAGCTCGAGGGGTAGGTTTTGCCCAAGCCTGCTGTTTCGGCGGGCCCTTTGTCTCCTGGTGCAACCGATTGGGTCCCAGGCTTTGCCTGCCAAGCGTCGGTGCTGGCCCCCTTTGGCCTCGCCACGAAAATCTCCCAAGGGTAAGGATCCTGGGAGAGCGCACTGCTCGAAAGGGTTCGAGATGAAAAGCGACCCTCCGATGACGAGGTGTTTTATCGTTTCTGGCTTGCCTTTCAGGCCAGCCACCACCTCGTCCTCGTCATCCCCTCCTTCCTCCTCCTCTTCCTCCTCCTCCTCATCGGCTTCCTCCTCCGCCGCCTCCTCCGCTTCCTCCTCCTCCTCCTTTTCCTCCTCCTCCTCCTCCTCCTCCTCCTCCTCCTCCTCCTCCTCCTCCTCCTCCTCCTCCCCCCCCTCCGCAACCCCGGAGGCCGCGGCGGCCGCGGCGCCGGGGGAGGAGGCGGAGCTGGAGGCGGCGCGCCCGCGCACCCCCCCTTTCCCCGCGCGCGGAGGCGGGCCGAGGTCCCGGGCGGCGTCGGATCTGGCCGCTGTTGGCCTCCCGCGGCCCTCGGCGACCTGTCGTGATTCGTGCTCCCGGGCGTCCGACGCCGCGAGTGGTTCCGTTTCCCGCAGTCCTCGTTTTCTTTCACGTCTTGGTCATTTTTCTCACCACCTGTTTTTTTGTTTCCTCCTCTGCAGCATCGTCTTCTTCGCTCCTCCTCCTCCTCCTAATCCTCCTCCTCCTCCTCCTCCTCATCATCATCATCCTTCCCCTCCTCCTCCTCCTCCTCCTCCTCCTCCGCCTTCTCGTCATCAGCAATATCATCATAATCATCATCATTCTCATCATCATCATCATCATCATCATCATCATCATCATCATCATCATCATCATCATCATCATCATCATCATCATCATCATCATCATTATCATTATCATTATCATTATCATCATCATCATCATCATCATCATCATCATCATCATCAGCAGCAGCAGCAGCAGCAGCAGCAGCATCAACATTCCCCTTTTCTTCCTCATCCTAAAGGAAAGAATGAGGAGCATGGAGGGACGGAGAGGAGGGAGGAACGACGAGGAGGAGAAGTTAGTCTTGGGAGGTTTCAAGATATTACTATGCGTTATAAAGGCTTCCAGGGAGTGTGGGATTGCAGTTTTATTATATTCCGTCTGTCTACTTCTGGTCTTCCTCCGCCTCATCCTCCTGAGTATTGTTTTCTGTCCTTTCTTGTCCCCGTGGTCTGATTTACCTCCCCATCCACCATATGCTCCTACTACTGGTCTTTCTCCTCCTCCCCACTCTTCTCCGTCGCCTTCTCCTTCACATCTTGCTCCTCGTGTTGACCCTCCTCGTCGTCGGTATCCCCCTCCTTGTCATCATATGTCTCTTCCTCCTCCTCGTCCTAATTACTGGTATTTGTCCTGACTCATCCACCTGCTCCTCGTGATCATCCTTCTGCTGCTCGTCCCGCTGCTCGTTCCCCTGCTCCGTGCTTCTCCGTGCCAGTGTGTTCGGTCCGGAGCGAACTTTTCACCCGAGGTGAAGTCGGAGGAGGCGCAGGAGGCAGAGGCTCCAGGGGCGGAGCGGGGAAGTAGGGAAGGGATGCCTTCTCTTCCGCATCCTCCTCGTCCTCATTATCCTCCTCATCCTCCTCATCCTTCTTGGGCGGCGGCCGATCTCCAACTCACGTTCCTTCCCCCCGAGCGACCCAGGTTGAGGCTTGGTTTGGGGGGAGTCTGACTACGAGTTCCTGGAGGACGGGAGCCTACGATGCCACATGTGTGTGTGAAGTCCGGTCATATCACCACTATATCAATACATACCGCTAACGTATCGGCTCAGGTATTGGTGTACACACCGCGCTGCTCTCTGCGCAGCGCCATGGAAAAGGAGTAGCTAGCCTCTTTCTCGATCACTTCTACCAACGGAGAATCTCATAGGTTCGACTCCTCGGTCGTAATCCTATACACGCAGATTATCAGCCGACTCTTTTACGCTCTTCGCCGCTGCGCCAAGCGTCCTCTTTGACCCCGCCGCATGGTTTTTCATCCCTCGGGGCGCAGTGCCTCTATGCGCGCGGCGTCTTCGACGGCGCGTGGGCGCGGCGACAACACGGAGAGGGCGAGAGAATCCGTGATACCCATTCCCCCTCTCAGGCGACGGCAAAGGTCACATCTCCAACTGGCGTGTCTGTATCTGAGCATGTGCGTGTTATCGAGAATCACACTGGACGGACATATCAGCGAAGGGCGCCAGAACGGTATCACATTCGTTCTTCCACTCGGGACAATAGCCGCAGCCCCTCTCAGAGGCGTTCACGGCACAGTTCCCTGCGACGCGATATGGTATCGTGTGCCTCCCCCTCCGCCAATGATTTGGCCAAGCTTCGAGACCCGGTTGAAGCTTACACGACCCAGCTGTTGTCGGCTCTGGCCGCGCAGACGGCCACCTTCAGGCAGGAGTTCCATCAAGCCTTTGCCTTGGTCGACGTTCGGATCGCAGAAGGTCGATCGATCCTCACCCAGGTCTAGTATCAAGTTGACCAGATGGAGTCACACCGAGGTTCCGAGTCCACCAACGTCCAGACGCTACACGCCTACCCCCCTTCGGATGAAGGCCCAATTTGTGAGCGTCAGGGACAAAGGCGCTGCCGCCATTAGGACGCTCCACGATGAGCTCCTGACGGCGCGGCAGATCCTGGCGATGGAGGTGCACGGTCTTGCGAATCAGCAACTACGTGAGGACCTCAGTACGGTTCGTACCCAGTTTGAACTGGCCAGTGCCACACTACACTCTCAACATACCACACTCACGTCTGAGTTGCGCGGCAAGCTGCGTGGTGCCGAGATGGCCATCGCTCAACGTATTGACGCTTCAGACGGACGTGCGCCAACGCTTGAGAACCGAGTCTCCATGGTCGAGCAGCAGTCAACTGAAATACGGACTGCACTGGCTGAGTTGCGTGTTGTATGGACCCAGTCTGATCAGCTGGGAACGCCGGCTTCGGTTTACGATCTCGCCTCCGAAGCCCGACTGGCCGAGGTACGGATGGCGGCGAACCGCGCGCAGTTACAATTCACCCAGATCTCCCACGGAAGCGACGCTGAAAAGGCACTGTCTGCGGAAGCGCTCGCAACTTTGGAACAAGAGCGAGACGCACACCAACGGAGAGTCCAGGATTTAGAGCATCGGCTGGACGGGTACTCCCAGCGAGCCCACGGAACTAACGTTGAAGCACGTGGCATACAACAGAGTGTCCAGAAGATGCAGGCCGACATCACACCCAACGAAGCTACAGTGACGGCCCACGTGAGCAACACTCAGATCCACCATCCGACCCCACCTCCTGACCCTCAAACTGACCGCGCCCCAACACATTCCGATGGAAACATCCGCGCTGGACCTACGCGACGTACCTCACCTGGTGCCGCTTCGGCAGCGGCCTCCACCCACACATCGCATAAAAACCAAACCACAACCTTCGAGGACCTCACATCGAAAACGCGTTCTCGCAACCATGAACTGCACCGACTTGAACGCAGCCAGCACAACCTCAATAACGAACCGACACCACATGATCTCGTCATCTGTGCAGCGCTTAAGCCTGGACGTTGTAAAAGCGGGGACAGGTGCGAAATGCTGCAGGCTGGCTCCGGCAGCCGTTCCACGCGACAACCTCTATGACGACCTTCTATCTCAGGCAGAGACGCCCGCGACAGACGACCTTCCGCTGGCCGAGCCTCCAGGCCACCGCCGAAGGAAAAGGCCAAACAGAATTTTTGTTTCGCCTTCGCGAAACACGATTCCTGCCCACTACAAGATCGTTGCACATATCCGCGCATTCCCACATGAAGTCTCCATGTGGACTCGAGGCTAACGTGCAAGCGCGGGAACAGCTGCCGATGCGCGCGCATCGACCCTGGCGCGGGAACTCCTGAGAGGAGCCCCAGTCGGACGCTCAGCCAAGACAGCCGCCACAGGACACCCTCCCGACGACGTGCGGGGGGCCACAAACCCTCCCCCTACAAGGGGCGGCGGAACTCCCGCAGTCCAGGGGGCACGCGCTGGTCGCGCCGACGCACGCCGTCTCCTGGGCGCGGGGGGCGGCCCGACTCACATGGTCCGGGCGCGGTGCGAAACTGTCGCCATGTTGGAGGGCCGTTGGGGAGGAACACAGCGACGTCCTACGCGGACTCAGACTGCATCTTGCCGTCCCTTTTGGGGCTGCGGGGTGCGAAACTGTCGGACGTTTCGAAAGCCGATGGGGGGAGGGCCAGCGCAATGGCGCCCTGCGCTGATTCATAATAATGTCCAGACCTCGCCACCCCTGGGCGACTGCGAGTTGCGAAAGTGTTGCCACTTTCGAAGGTTGCTGGGAGGCAGGACAGTGACGGCCTCCGCTGGTTTAGGTTAGACCTCGCCATCCCCAGGGGGGCACAAACAGCGACATTGTTTACATGTTTGAAGGCTGCTGGGGGTTCTGGCACAGCGACGCCCCGCTGGGGACGCAGATTAGACCTCGCCACCCCTGAGGGGCTGCGAATTGCAAAACTGTCGCCACGGTCGGCTGTTGCTGGGGTGCAACGTAGACCTCGCCAATCCCCGGCGGGCTGCAAACTGTGAAGTTCTCACAATTTTTATGGGTTGCTTGGCACACGCCACCGCTGGGGAGCTGCGAACAGTGGAACTGCCGCCACCTTCGAGGGCTGCCGGGGGGTACATCGGAGTGACGCCCCGCCGGGAACTCAGAATAGACTTCGCCATTCATAGAGGTGGGCGAGCTGGGCCTTGCTCGCACCTTCTTCTCCCCTTCCTCTTTTTCTTCCTCCTCCGCCTTCTCCTCCTCCTCCTCCTCCTCTTCCTCCTCCTCCTCCTCCTCCTCCTCCTCCTCCTCCTCCTCATCATCATCATCATCATCATCATCATCATCATTTGGGCACGCTCGACCTCCTTCTCCTCCTCCTTCTCCTCCGCCTCCTCCTCCTCCTCCTGGTTGTCCTCCCTAGCCCCCCTTAGACATCAGGATGCAGGGCCGCTGCGGGGGGCCCCAGCCCCTCCCACACCGTCAGGCACCGTGCAGGCGCGGGCGATGGCGGCTGCCGCTCGAGCGGCCAGGCTTCTCGCTGGCAAGTCCTCGCGAACTCTGCCACTGCTTGTTCGGGTCTTCAACCTGCTGTCGGCGCTAGGGGGCAGGGCCGAGGACATCGCAGATTCCGTTTTCAATTTTGGCGTCTTCGCGTTCGTCGGTACGCAGAGCAAGGCGCCCCCGGGCTACACTCATTGGTTCCAGCCAGAGGCTCGGGGAAGGCTCATCATCGACTCGGGCTGGGGCTCAGGAGCATATGCAGACAAATCGGCTGGGTGCAGGCTCTTGTGGGACCGCAAGGTCAACAGATCTTACCTTAGTTGTGTTTTGCAGACCCGTGCACCGCTCCAAGGCCGTGCTCTGGCAGCTAGGTGCAAGCATGTACTCGTGGACATCATTGCCGTAGCGATGTGCAACCGTCCACACCAACATTGGCCAAGGCAGGGGCCCACAACGGAGAGTCCTACACACGCTTGACACAATGGCTGGGCCAGGTGATGCGATACACCCCACAACCTTCGCTGCCGCTCATCCTCACCGACCTCAATGGCGACATCGGCATTTGCTCGTTGAAGTCGCAGGGTTATGTTGGAGAGGTGCGATCCGCCCGGACGATACCACGAAAGAGTTCACCAACGGCGTTGGTAAGCAGACACGAGAGGTACCCTTGTCGTCACCACATGGCAGTCAACAGCGACACGACGGCTTCAACATGCTCCAATATGGTTCGGCAACGACGGTGGCAGCGCGCCTCGATTACACTATGGGGTCCTTGGCGTGGAAGGATGTTTGCACTCAGGCAGCTCCGCTTCTTCGGCTCGGACGAAGGCCGCAGGCCATTCCTGACACAGTGCTGAGGAACCACGTGCCAGCGCATGCAAACATTATGTATGACAGGTTGGCAACGTGTGACAATCGATGCGCTGATATTCACCGAGACAGCTGGGATTGAGATATGTTTGTGCACGCCCTCAGACACGGAGGCCGAGAGCATGACGACTCAGTCAAGTTAAACTTTTTCCTGCAGGCCAACATTGCGGAGTGGGTCGCTCTGGAACTGCAAACTACTCCGGATGTTTGTTTTAGTTACCTGGAAACGAACATGGCGAATCTTGTTAAGGAGTTCTTGTTAGAGTCGGGTCATGTTGAAGAGAAGTATACAGTTCCGACTTGCACGGCTGGCGGGTTTTAGACAGCGCCGTCATCTGCGTGACGCGACATGGGGTATATGTGTGGCAGAACACGAAGTCGAAGTTCAGCTTGAACATTTGTCCCATGAATACGGCAGCGTACAACAATGGGTGAGGCAGCGAACTGGAGAGGCCATCGCACAGAAGATTCATAAGCACTGTGAAGGCAGACGCTTCGCATTAGCACACAGAGCAACGATGAGACTTGGCCACGCACGGACGGGGACTAAGCGATGTGATATTCGGGCTTTGCCTTTAGCGAATCTGACGAAGGCCGAGTGGATGCATGCGTTCGAGCGACCTAGACGAGAAGGAGGAATGGGCGCACTGGAGCTAGCGCAAGACCTGCGAGAAGATGACCAAAGCTTGAGTCAGTGTGAAGAAGTACTTGACGAGCTCCCCCGTGCACCAGACACCTGCGACTACATGCATGGTGACCCTGATCAGCCACATGTTTTTGAAGACGATCATGCGACCGATGCTTTTCTCGAAAGTGAGCGCGGCATCAAGGGATTGAAATAGCACTTCCGAAAGGCGCCGAAGCGAAAGGCATGCCCAGCGCAATCTTCACAAGCTGAGCTCTACTGGACGAGCCTGCGCCTGTCCGGGGACTCAAAGAGCAAGGGCGCGAGTTCCGACTTAAACCACGCTTGCGCCAGTTACACCGAGTCACGTTTGCACGTGGCTTTCTTTTGCTTGACATCTCACCAAAACACCGGCACGTCAGCGAATGCGACCCTGCAAAGTGGCAGAAGATCCAGGACCCAAGGAGCGCAACTGCCACGCATTATCCGCGCATTTGGAAACAGTTTCTGCTCGCGCTGCATCGGCGCCAGACGACCTGACCCGCTTCTCCTGGACACCGCGGCATTGCTAAAGAGCGGCGACATGAGACAGCAGTTGCGGCCTTCGTGGCGACCGCGCACAGGCTGAGGCAACTCAAGGGCTCGTCTGTTGACAGCTCAAGGACATGGCAGACGAGCTCTCATCGACGGGCTGCAAATTCACGAAACAAGCCGCTGCTAATCTCGCGCGGCCGCGCGGTCTCAGGCCTGCGTTGGAGCGCGTGCCGCGCGCGCAAGCTTGGCTGGCGATAGCAGGGGGGGGGCGTCGCCCGATCCTGGCGGTCGGTGGTCGCCGCCGCGCACATGCGCGCGTCATCATTCATCGCCATCAACATCATCACACCACCACCAGCACCATCACCTCCATCATCGTCTTCGTCATCACCACCATGACCGTCATATCGCCACCACCACCACCATCACCACCACATCAGCATCACCGTAGCATCCATCATCGCCAGCATCACCATCCGCGATCATCCGAACCACCGCAATCATCATACAGAAGGAAATAAATACCCCATTGGTGTCGTCTACATCGTCCCGATCGCCGCCTACATCAACATCGTCGGCAGACGTGCCCTGCTGTTGGCCCCATGTTATAATAACAACGCCCCCCGCCCGAGACGTCCTCACAACTTATTTAAGAAATCTGCGCATGATTGAGATGCAGTTGTGTAAGGTACATAGGTATCGTCTTCACTTGGACGCACTTCATCGCAATGTATCTTGACGCCGCGCTCTCGACACTGAAGGCTCGCGCTTTCGCCGAAGACTTCCTCGTTCTTTACTGGAAGATCGCCGTCTCGCCAGCGCGCACACATGCGCACACGCTTACACACACATACATACGTACATACATACACACATACACACGCACAGGAACAACAAACAAGGCAACGAACAAAACAATGAAACAACCAACATGCAACACAACATACACGCACGCGCACTTCTGCATGATTCGTAGTCGTCTGCGCGATGATCGCTAGTGTTGTGCGTGTTGTTTGTGTTGGTATTGTGTTGTTGGTGTAGATGTTTGGTTGTTTAATGTCGTTGATGGTTTGCTGATTTGGTGTGTGCGCGTGTGTCGTGCGTGATGTGTCGCTTTGTGAGATAGGTTATATGCTTGGTGTTGCGATTGTGGTTGCATGCGTGTGTGAGTGGATGCCAGTGTTGTGCGTTGTTGTTGGTTCGTGTGGTGTTCTCGTAGTTTGTATTTGATGTGGATGGCGATGATATGTTTTTTGCTAGTGGCCCACCCCCAGCCACACGAAGAATCAAACGCTTATGCTGCGCCGGCGGCTCGCGTCAAATGCGCGCTGAAAAAAGTCGCAACCAAATTCTTTACGTTTCGCGTATCCCCACCAGCCCATCTCACAGCAGCAACTCTCGCGAAGCATGCCGACAGTCGTGTTTTTCAGGCGTGTGTCCGCTTGGCCCCGCATATCTCCCCTGTTCCTCCTTCCTCCCGCCTCCTTGTACATCCTCCTTGTGGGGGGAGCGGGAGAAGGACGAGGCGGAGGAGGAGGGAGAGAAAGCGCTCCTCGTGGTTTGAGTCGTTTGGGGTTTCTCGTCCTGGTGTGAGTCGTTCGGGCCCTTCTTCCTGGTGTGAGTCGTTCGGGCTCTTCGTGGTGTGAGTCGTTCGGGCTCTTCGTCCTGGTGTGAGTCGTTCGGGCTTCTCGTGGTGTGAGTTGTTCGGGCCCCTCGTCCTGGTGTGAGTCGTTCGGGCCCCTCCTCCTGGTGTGACTCGTTCGGGCTCCTCGTGGTGTGAGTCGTTCGGGGCCCTCGTCGTGGTGTGAGTCGTTCGGGCTCCTCGTGGTGTGAGTCGTTCGGGCGCCTCGTCCTGGTGTGAGTCGTTCGGGCCCCTCCTGGTGTGAGTCGTTCGGGCTCTTCGTGGTGTGAGTCGTTCGGGCCCCTCGTCCTGGTGTGAGTCGTTCGGGCTCCTGGTGGGGCCTCTTGGGAGCCTCTTGGGGGCCTCTTGGGGCCTCTTGGGCGCCTCTTGGGAGACTCTTGGGGGCCTCTTGGGAGCCTCTTGGGTGCTCTGGGGGCCTCGTGGACGCCTCTGGGGTGCCTCTTGGGAGCCTCTGGAGGCCTCTTGGGGGCGGCTGGGGAGCCTCTGGGAGGCCTCTTGGGAGCCTCCTGGGGGCATCTTGGGGCCTCTTGGGGGCTTCTTGCGACCTCCTGAGAAGCGCAAATGAGCGCGACCCCCTCAAGAGGACAAAATGAGCCCAAAACCTTCGTAAAACCAATAATTTTGAGAACAAGGAGCAGCAGCGCTGGCCCCTCAGACGGCCAAAATGGGGCCAAAACCGTAGTAAAATCAAGGATTTTGGCTTCAGAGAAGAGGAGAGCATTTTTCTGGGTCCCCCCGACGGGGCCAGAATCCTCGTGAGGGTAGTCGTTTTTTGGCCCTCCCAGGAGTCGGAAAAGACCCCTCCAACGACCATCGGGACGCCCTCTCCAGACCCAGGGGGGGGGGGGTAGGGGGAGGGGTAAACCCCTCCCCGAAGGGGAAGAAGGGGGTTGGGGGGTTGAGGACAGAGAGAGCTCTCTAAACCACTCACGCCCAAAGGGCTGGTGGGATTCAAGCCACACGAACGCACCCCAAGTGTTTGTAGTTAGCTGAGCGCTTGAACCCATTCCAGCACGTCACGCAGTACACGTCGAGGAGTTCACTTCTGGTGCGCGTGCTGCACGAGCTCTTCCTCATTGGTGCCAACGCACACGTGATCTGCATCATGCCCTTCCGCTGGAACGAACTGCGTGCATCTCGGATGCCCCAGCTGCACGTGCTTGAGCTGCTGCGTCCCTTCCTGAGCCGTAACGTTATCCCAGCACTCTTGGCAATAGATGTCTCCTAGTTTCCCGGTCTTCTTGAAGATGTGCCGCACGAGCCGAGACTGCCTGCTGCCCTGGCATAGTTCGTCATCGTCGCCGCCGTCCTGCCGATAGTAGAAGCACTTGGGGTGTCCAGTTGTAGATGTACCTGCTGCCCCTTTCGGCGCACTTCCATGCGCCGCGAATCCGCACGGCGATGCCATGCTCAGTCGACGTCGTAGCACAGCGGCTAGCACATCTGAAGCCCGTTCAGTAGTAGGTACCGATGATGACGATGCCGCCGTCACTTCCTCGTTACAGCTCACTCCAGTGTCGGCCGTGGGCATGGGCTTCCTCTTCGGGCGACACTTCGGCAATGCGTCGCGCGGCAAGCGCGAGTGGCAGTACTTTGGGCGAGGAGGGTCGTAGTTGCTGGAGACGCCCGCCCCCGCCGTGTCCTCATTGATGTCATCTGCCGCTGTTGCCTCCGCATCCGCCATCGCTACCTCAGGCAGGCGGCGAAGCGTCCGGCAGCTCGGGCGCCCTGGCTGGCCCGGGGGCTTGACGCGAAATGCCGATGCCGAGCACCAGTAGGGAGGGGCGATAATTAGGCAGCAGCTGCGGCGAAGCCAATCAATCGCGTCGTCTGTACTGCTTCCGCCCCCAGTAACTACAGCATGCACGGCGGTCCCCACAAACGATGTGATGATCTGGATATCCTGAAGGTTGGAGCGCGTTGAAGGTCCACGAGGCCGACAAGAAAGAACAACAGAACGGGCGCAGCCAGCGGTAGACCATTGCGGGAACCTCGGACAGAAGCATGGCATGATAAACGCTGCGGAGGTTAAGCACAGCAATCCTACACAAACTCTCATCTTCTATAACTTTATCGGCCGACATCTTGAGCCGCCATGCACTTGCCAACAGTGTTTCTGTGACGTGCGATGTCGGGCGCGGCCCTAGCCCCCTGCACTCTCTCTCTATCTCTCTTTGGTTTTCTCATCTCTCTCTATGGTTCCCTCTCTATCTGTTTATATATGGAGATACCAGACTCTGTTGTTTATGGTGAGTCTTGAATTGGCCTTCTCATGATCATCGCCCTTCCCGCGCTTCTGCCCCCGGAGGAGGAAGAGAAGGGGGAAGAGGAGGGGCCAGGGGGAGGATGATTACGATGGATGTTTCTTTTGCTCGTTGCGCCTCGCCCCTTCAAGGCGCGGGAAACTCAGTTTCAGTGTCGGCAGGCACCGACGCTTGTGTGTGCAATATGCACAAATTTTTGATAGAGCTGCGATGGTGTGAACATTAAGCGGTCACCGCTTACATCGTCGGCCTGAGATTCAGCCACGACGCCAATCGCCGACAAGTTACTAGCATTGGCAGCTCGCGCTCCATGCGCTACCCATTGAGCTCTAGGAAGCTCGGCCCAATTGGATATGGGCAGGGCCATGGCCTGCTTCATAGCCGAACATGTCTCCGCGTGCTCCACCTGGAAACGGTTTGACAACCAGACGTAGCGAGGCTTCCTAGCATTGCCTCCCACGGTCACGCACCCTCGGAATCGGAGGGCGGCGCCTTCGCCATCCACGAAAAACTTCTCCGCGCAAACGATGCCACCTTTCAAAAACAAAGCCCAGTTCATTGACTCGTGCATCCTCCCTGGGTTAGAAGTTACAACAACATCAGCCAGCATTGCACTATGCATCGAGTTACATTTATCTAAAGCTGACTGCGAACATCTCTCTGCGCATGTCGAGTGCACGTAGACTGGCATCCCTGCCCCGAATTTTTCTGTTGCAGCACGTTTGCGCGCAGCTGCTCGCAAGTGGCCGTCTCTGAGCGATATTTTGTGTTCCCGCATCTGTGCTTCAAGAGGTACATCACCTGCCGTCGTCTCCGAATCCAAAACATAATTCTCACGAATGCCGACCATGCGATTAGCGGTTCCTTTATCCCGATTAAATTGGAGCTCCGCTGACATAGAGGCGCCCCATATTGTAGCCGCAGATGCTACGGCCTCACGCTGCATGTCCCCCAACGTCGTCGCCGCAGACTCGTCACCAGTAAGCCGGCATGCCCTCGAAATGGAGTCCTGGCGCTCCCGCGCCAGGCCTACCAGAGATCTCTTAGTTGAGGTTCTCAACTTGCCAGTGTTGCCGTGCACTTTGGTGAAGTCTGTCTCGCGCGGGTCCCCATAGAAGTGCGCCCAAATAGTTGCAGCGAGCTCGCAGACAGCGTCGATCTCATTGGGCTTCATGTCGTTGACAAGCTTCATTTCGTCGTTCTCGACGCCTTCGCTCAAAGAACCGCGCCTTCGATCTAACAACCAATCTTGCATGTTGTGCACGTGCTCCACTCCAGATGTAGTGATGCCGATCCATGTCCCAAGCCGAAGCGCCACCTCTCTGAGCTCCCGGCGTCTGCCACCACATGCGAGCAGAACGTCGCGCCACGCACCAAACGTGCATGCGCAGTCGGACTCGCTTAGCTTCCTGACAGCTGCTGGTAGGAGGGCGTCGCACTGGCACTGCAATGCTTGCATTGGCAAGTTGAACAGCTTAGCCAAACGAGGGAGGCACGCATCCTGATCGATTCCAGTTATACTGCAAATTCGGTCTGGGTTGAAAACCGCAAACGACTGTAAGATACTCCACGAAGGGAACTCAGCGTGTATGACAGATATAGCCAAAGCAACCCATCCGTGCGCGTGCGTATAGGCAGCGTCCAATGAAGCTTGTGGCAAAGCCCCAGCCCAGCCTATTTGGTAAGGAGTTCCGCTGATGTGAAAAACCTTTGGCCGAGTAAGTTTGTCGTGCAGCATCTTAGCCCACGTTGCCGGCAATACGAACGCTTGCCGCTGCATAAACAGCACTTGTACTCGACGCGCCCACTTAGCGAGTGCAAAGTTCAAGTCAGAAACTTCATGCGCCTCCGTATCCAAGAACCTGATGAACTCCAGCGATATCTCACCAGCCTCCGCCATGAGCCCAATGAGCAGTGCCCGCGCGATCCCTTGCTGCCCAGACATGAACTCGATGAAACTCTGGAAGTCCTTGCGAATATCGTTTCCATGACGTAAGATGCACACCTTTTTAGCGAGCCAACAGATCTCATCGAACAATACGATTAAGCGAATCAGAGGCCGCAGGGCAGAGTCAAAACGATGCTTGGCGTTCGACATGTTTCTTATGTGGGAGAGCTCAACATTTTCTGGGTTTTGACGGATCGGTTGTTGGAACAATCTCTGAATATGGTCATTGTTCTTCACCCGCTGGATAACCGAGGTCGGACCCATGACGACGGTGTCAGCGACGGTCTGGATTGCGCTGATGGCGTCCCACGGGCGCTCCAAGATCCTCGCGGGCAGTAAGACACATATTTGGGGTATGGCCAGAAATCAGCTCTTACTTAGGCTAAGATAAAAAGGGTTCGGCGGGGCGCCGCTAGGCTAAGGCCAAGGGAAATCCCACCAACCCTCTGGGCGTAGGTGGTTCCGGGAGTTTCCTCTTCCAACCTCCTTCATCCCCTTCGGGGAGGGGTTCACCCCTCCCCATCCTCCCCTGGACTTGGACGGGGGGGGGCCGCTGGTAGTTAGAGCGTCCAAAACGGCCTCGGCGAGGAAGCCAAAATCATCGGTTTCACTAAGGTTTTGGCCGTGGAGGCCCCCGAGGGGGGACGCTAATTGGGGGGGCCCCCATCCTTTGGTCGATCACCTCCAAGATGGCCCCAAGAGCGCTCCCAAGGCTCCCAAGAGCACCCCAAGACGGCTTCAAGAGGCGCTCAGGAGGCCCCAAGAGGCGACCAGGAGGCCCCAAGAGGCCTCCAAGAGTCCCCCAAAATACCCCCAAGAGGCCCCCAAGAGGCCCCAAGAGGCTCCCACGCGGCACCCAAGACGGTCCGCCAAGAGGCCCCCGAGACGCCCAAATAGACTTCAAAGAGTACCCCAAGAGACATCCCAAGAGACTCCGCGAGGCATTCAAGAGGCCTTTGACTCATCTGATTGCCCTTATCTCCTCCTCCTTCTCCTCATCATCACCATCATCATCATCATCATCATCACCATCACCATCAAGACCACCACCACCATCATCATCATCAGCATCATCAATATCAACACCAACTTCATCATCCGCCTATTCCTCATCCTGCTCATTCCTCCCTCCCCACCCTCATCATCCTCCTCCTCTTCCGCCTCCGACTCCTCCTCCACCCCCCCCCCCCTTGGGGTGCGACGGCCTCCCCAGCCCCGTGTTTCTCTGTATGCTGCCCCGCTTCCATGATCACCTCTACTCGCCTGAGCGGCGTTTCTGGATGGGCTGGTGGGGATGCGCGAAGCGTCAAGAATTCAAATCGACATCAGGCAGAGGGGGGGGGTAGGACTTCTCGCCCCCCGGGGTCCTCCTTGCCGCGTGCGTCGCATCCTTCAACAGCAATTTTGTACGGGGCAGTAGTGAGTTAGGATTATCGTGGAAAGCGTCTGTCACCATCTCTCCAGCCGCTTGCGTGGTTGGATCGCCGTCTGCATCGAAAACCTCATGCATCGTCCTGATATGCTCGAACAGGCTTCTATCGAAAATTGGCTGAGGACCACCCTTGGCTAGATAAGGAGATCCGTGACCAGTCGTGCAGAAGTTGGTCATGGTTTGCTGCAAGGCCTCTGCATAAGCGCTCGCAGCATCGGGTTGATCGGCCTTGACCTCTACAAAATCTGAATGACCAAGCACGCCCCTGCGAACGGACAGCGCGCCCAGCCTACCAGCTGAGAACTCCACAGTGAACCTGCGTTTTCTCCCATCAGCATGAAACACAATAGAATTTGATTTGCGAATGTGTTCGCGACCTTAACTCCTGAGCCCCTCCGCTAGACAGAACTGCATCTGAGTGATCTTCTTGCGGTGGCCGATGCCACTAATGGCTTTGACGGCGCCGCCATGCGATCGGTTCTGCAGCACTTTCAAAAACGCAGTCTTGGTCGGAGCGCTGCGTTCGGCCCTCAGTTCGCTTGCCAACTTGACGCAATGGGGGCACTTGAGCAAGGCAGCCACGCTATCCTTATGCGACTGCGCCTGGGCGTGCGACTCGAACCGTTCCACCCTGATCCTGGCAACGCTTCTCCCAAACTCGCTTTGAGAACCGTTGAGGTGACATGCCTTGCAACCAACACCGCAATCTTTAAAGAACAACCAAGAACCCAGGTGCGGCTGCTCTACGCACAAGAGACATTCTTTTGCCCTCTAGTTTTGGCGAGCGTGCCTGGTTGGGTAGCCCGCTGAAGTTTTGCCATGGTGGAGCCAAAACGGCTACGGACTGGCAGTCGCAGCATCACTTGAAACATGTGCGAGCACGAGCGTGAACGAGGCTTGGCTTGTATTTCCCAGGCAGCGTTTGCACTCAATGACGGCCTTCATTGATTGACGCAAGCAAGTCCCACCAGCCCTCTGGGCGTAGGTGGTCTAGAACAGATCCTCCCCCACCCCTCCCTCTTCCCCCTTGGGGAGGGGTTTACCCCTCCCCCACGCCCCCTTTCCCTGGACCTGGACGGCGGGTCTCGCGAGCGGTCGGGCGGCTCTTTTGGCCCCAAGATGGCTTCGAGAGCGCGTCAGAGAGCCCGAGATGAGCTCCAAGATGGCTCATGGCTCCTAACACGGTTCCAAAAGACGGCCCCAAGACGGCTCCCCGTGGCCAAAGAGCTCCCCAAGGTGGCCCCGAAGAGGCTAAAACCGCCCCGCAACCTGACGAAAATCGACGTTGTTTGCTTTCTCCCCGTTTCGCTTCCGATGGCCATCCAAGGCCTCAAGATGGCTCCAAGATGGCCCAAGAGGGCCCCGCAGGAGGCCCAAGAGAGCCCCAAGACGGCCCCAAGAGCGCCCATGAGCGCTCCACGAGCGCCCCAAGAGGCGATGTTTGGGGCTCCTGAAGGGGGGGGGGGGGGCTAATTAGGGAACCCCCCCTTCGTTGATCGATCTCCTCCAAGATGGCCCCAAGAGCGCCCCTACAGACCCCAAGAGCGCCCCAAGAGCGCCCCAAGAGGCGCCCAGACGGCCCCAAGAGGCGCCCAAGAGGCCTCCAAGAGGCTCCCAAGAGACCCCCAAGAAGCCTCAAGAGGATCTCCGAAATGCATTTCAGACGCTTCTGGCTCCTCGGTTCGCCGTCCTCTTCAGTTTCTCATTCCCCTTTTCCTCCTCCCCCTCCTTTTCCTTTTCTCCTCCCTCTGCTCCTTCTCCTCCTTCTCGTCCTCTCCCTACTCCGCATCCCCCTCCTCGTTCTCCTCCTCTTCTTCCTCCTCTTCCTCCCCCGCCCCCTCCGACGAGGATTCCTTCTCCATCCTCCCCCTATTGGGGTGCGTGACAGCTTCCCCCGCCTTTTGTTATTATGTATGCCCCCCGACTTCCCTGACCACCTCAACTCCCCTGGGCGTCGTTTCTGGATGGGCTGGTGGGGATACGCGAAGCGTCAACAATATTTGCCGCTGTTGACTCGCAATTGCAATGTTCGGGGCCCTTGCGTCGACGTAGCGTTTTGCCAGTAGTTGCCTTGGTATGTTTTCGTCCACGATGCACGTGCCCCTGCCCGTCGCCATGAGGGCCTCGCCCCTGTCCGAAACACCCTACACCCCCATCATCACTCTTCGCATGCCTCCCAGAATATCTCTCCCCGATGGCCCATCTCAGGTACTGCAAGGAGGAGGCGGAGGAGGCTAAGGAGGAGAGCGAGGAAAAAGGGATAGGGGGGAAAGAACGAGGAGGAGTTGCCAGGGATAGGGGCATGATCCACGTTCAGGAGGAGGCGGCGGGCTCGCGGAGGAGGATGGGGCGCGGAACCTAAGCCAGCGACGACGACGACGACTAAGGTTACGACGACGGCGGCGCCGCCCCCCCCCCGGCGGCGCGCGGCGCGCGGGGCCGCCTGCGCAGTGAAGGTGTCGTCGACCCGGCCCCCGCGCCGCGGCCCTCCTCCTCATTGGCCCCCCTCGCACATCCTCCCCTCGTCGACATCCCCGTCCGCATCTACTTCTGCGGGGGCGCGGAGGATGGGCCAGAGGAAATGGTGGAGGTCATCGGGGGGCGTGTTTTTCATTGCCATGGCAGGCCCAACGCGGCGTAGTTAGTTGCAAAAGCAACGCGTTGTCCAACAGAGCGAGCAACGGCACTGTTTGGCGGGCCGAGAGGCCCGAAAGAAGCTCTTAGAAGTAGTACAACAAAGAAAAAAACAAAGACGTGGTGCTGGTTAGGGATCCCCATTGCCCGCGCGCTCACTGGGGGCCATCAAGGAGGTCCTCGTCTGCCTGCTCCCAGCGGCACCACTCGTCGCCGTCGTCCCCGTCGGCGCCAGGGAGCGTCGGCCAACGCCCAATCGCTGACACTCGATCTTCGTGAGACCTCCACTCCTTGGCCGCGTCGCTGAGGACGACGTAGTACCACGGATTGGGCCAGCAGGTCGTTGGGCCAGTGATCGGATCACCCTCTGCATAACCCTTGCTGTTCCTGAAAAGGCGGACTTTGGTGACAAAGTCTGCCGGGTGACCCAGGGTTGAAATCACGCACTTCTTCAAGATGCGCGCTGCGCAGCTCGCGTGGGGAATGGGTCCTTTAGTAGCGTCTTTGCCGAAGGCTGGGTTCGGAACCGAGATCGGAATCCACTTCGCCAGATCCTGGATGAACATATGGTAATTCGCGTTGGGCTCCGAGTCAACTCCAGGGGCATCTGAAGACGGAGACCTGTCACCGGCATTGCTTGCCAGGTCGACGAACTCCGTGGTAGATATGAAGAGGCGAGTCCCCTTGTGGATCACGTACTCGTGCCACAGCGGCGTCGACGTGGGATCGTTCGGCGCAGCGTCCGAGTCAGTGTCCGCGTTGCCAGTCGGTGCCACTGCATAGACGAACAGAGTCTGGTTGGCGTAGCAACTCACGTCCTGCCTGAGCGCCTCCAAGACCTTGCCAACCTCGATGCCCTCTGGGTAGTTTGCGTTCGTGCCCCGAGGGGCGCCGATGCGGATCCATGACTGTTTCGATGCGCACCAGCACGGCACCTTCTCAGCAAACGCAACATTGCTCCCCGTAATCATGATCATCGTTACAATCCGAAGGAAACCTATATTCAGGTTCACCACTCTCTGGTACAGTCAGGCTGTCGCACCTCGGATGCTTGAGCCAGTATTGCTATCATAGGACGCCTGGCGATCGTGTTAATTTGTTTGATGGCTGTTGCTTGCTGTCGGGTGTTTGCTAAGTTGCACAGCCTGTTTGACGTAAGTTGTTGCACCGTCGTCTGATGTTCGGATATCGGTTTGTTCGTTTGTCGGTCATTGTATGCTGGCGGCAAAGACACTGATTGGGGTCCACGCCAGCGAACATTTGCAGTCACTGTTTAGGGCATATGTTCTTGCGCCTCGCTGTTTGCTGCATGTTGCTCGCACAACTCGCTGATTGGGGTCCGCGCTGGCGCTCCCGGGGCTTGGTGATGGAAAGACGTGCGATGAGGATGATGATTATGATAATCAGGTCCGATTTTCAACCATGCTAACATTGCCTCCCAACGGCAAATACAAGCCTAAGCCAGACGAGGCACACCGCATGCAACATAAACGACGATTGGCACACAATCTAGCAACTGCATTAGGCGGGCATGCATTCTTGCACCCTCAGGCTGGGCACACTGCGATCTCCGATGGCGCCATGCTGCGCCTCGATGGTGTAGTCAAATCTGCATGTCTCCGACTTGGTTCTGCCCCGCCTGGACATTGTAGTTCACAGTGTAGACCACCTGGCGCGAGCCCTGGACGAAACCCTCGCGGACGTTCTGCTGCCACAGCTGTTTGAACACCTCCCTGACGTGCGAGGGCATGCTGGAGCGCGTCTCGCACGCGTGCGCGATCTGGATGGAGGCGCGCCTCTCGCGAGGCTCCCCGCGGAGCAGCTTCGCATCGCGCGTGACATCATCGCTGAGCTTGCGCTTGTTGGTGCCCACCTTCGCCGCCGCACTGCTGCCCTGGGGCTGCTCATCGTGGGCCAGGCGCATCTTGTCAGTCTCGATGTTCACCTGCGCCGCCCGTTCCGGCGCGGCGGCCGCCGCCGCCGACGGCGGGCCGACGCCGACGACGGTCGGCGGCGTCGCCGTTGCCGCGGCCGCCGCCGCTGCTGGAGGCGGCGGCGCCGCTACCACCGGCGCCATCGGAGCCTTGGCCGCGGCGGGCGACGGGGATTTCGTTGCCGACGGCGACTGTGACTGTGCCGGCGGCGCCTTCGCCGCCTGAGCCCTCGGCGGCGCAACCTCCTCGTCGATGACGATCGTCTTGCACTTGGTGCCCAACTTCTGCAGGACAGGGGAGGGCGGCACAATGCGATGTTGCGCCATGGGCCGCGCCACTGCGCGGGGTGGCGGCAGTGGCGGGACGGCGTCGTCATCGCCACCGCCGCGAAACGCGTCGTCGCCGGCAAAGCCAAGCTGGCTACCATCAATGCCGCCGACGCCGTACACGAGAGAGTCCGACAAGGCGATGTCAGCGCCAAGGAACTGAGAATCCTGCGTCATGTCGAGACGTGCGATACCTTAACAGGCAAGGAGATGCAGCTAACCAAGCCAGCTCTGTCACGCCAGGCGCGCAGAACAACATAGAACAACTCGTGCCAAAATGGGCTACGATGAGGGGTTGGAGGAGGTGCGTGGAGGAGGTAAGGTGACGGGAGTGGAGGATGCTCCGTGCGTCGACGGGCTCTGGGGGCGACGCCGAGCGATGATGGCGGGCTCAGCATGGCGGCCCCCGACTTCGCGAGGCCTTAGACCCCCCATCCCCCCGCTGCATTCTCGAGGTCCCCCGACCTCCGCGGGGGGGCATCCGAGATCGGAAGGCGCGAGGGCAGCCTGAGGCATCTGACTGGCAGAAACGATATGCTGGCCAGCAAGTCGCTTCTGCCAGTCAGGGGCACCCCCGACTGGCAGAAACGCTTTGCTGGACCACCTGCCGATTGGCAGAAATGACTTGCTGACCAGATGACGTGCCCCAGCAAGTCGTTTCTGCCAGTCAGGGGCGCCCCCGACTGGCAGAAACGACCTGCTGGCCAGCAAGTCGCGTCTGCCAGTCGGAGCCTCCGCATGACATTCGGGGGCGCTCCCGACTGGCAGGACTTCGGGGGCGCCCCCGACTGGCAGAAATCGGGGGCGCTCTCGATTGGCAGGACCTCGGGGGCGCCCCCGACTGGCAGAAAGCGGGGGCGCCCCCGACCGGCAGGACCTCGGGGGCGCTCAGACTGGTAGAATCATCAGGGGTGCTCCCGACTGGCAGGGCTGACTGGACTGAGACTCAGGTGCCCCCTTGCAGGTGCAGACTGGAGGGGGGGGAGGAGGGGGAGGAGGGGGGCGGGGAGGGTGATGATGAGTTTTTGTTTCCCAGCGCGCGTGCGAGGGCCTATCATAAGGCCACCGCTGACTCGTCGTACGGAAGCGCGTCAGTGACGCAACAAATTATTGCCCTAGGTCCCAAGTGGCTTGCTATGATTATGCCACGGCTTCTCGGCGGCATCTATGGAAGCCTTCGGGAGGCGCTGGATGACCGTCTTTGTAAACCCATTGCCGATCATGTTGCCGAGGCTGTGATTGGACACATATGAAAAATCCGTGCCAGCTATCTCATCGGTGGTGAAGCCTTGCAGCCGCATCATCTCCTCACAACTCGAGCGCTTCGCCGTCTGCGGGTCCGCGTGCGAGAGGTCCCTGCGCCTGGCCGCCGTGAGACACGGCGAGCAGCCGATTCCCATGTTGAGCTTTGAGCTGCCCGTGTCGACGATGACGCCGTAGTCCGTCGCCAACTTCCCCTCGCTTGCGGCCGTGGACTTGATGATCTGCAAAGCTTTGGAGATGTGCTCCTGAACCATGGGGCTGGACTTCTCCAGGGGGTAGTTGTTGCAATTCGCGAAGTGCGGTCGCGGCTGGTCGTAGATGATGCCCAACTCCAAGTGCTCAACGTCCGCCGGCCATTCGAATGTCACACATCTCCGGCCCATTCGCTTCACGGCAACGACGTAGATGCGCTCTCTGCTCTGCGGCACGCACCCGACGTCCATCGAGTTGAGGGTATTCATATACACGTCGTAGCATTGTTCTTCGGTCACATTGTCGATGATGGCTTCGAGCTTCTTCACGATCGTGGTCAGTGTGGCCTCGTGCTTCTGAGCCATGCCTTTCACGTTCTCCAGCAAGATAATGCGCGGCTGCTGCTTCTTGATGTATGCAATGATGTGTATGTACACGGTTCCGCGCGGATCTTGGGCGCCTCCATGACGGCCAGCTAGGCTGAAGAGTTGGCAAGGGACTCCGGCCGTGAGGATGTCCACGTAGGGGGCCGAGTCCACGAAGCCACGCGAAACGTCAGTGCACTCCTGGCCTACTTCCACGTTTGCCCTCAGCCACGCCTGACAGGACTTGTCGCACTCGCACCAAAACTCGAACTCAAAGTTGCGAGACTTGATCGCATTCAATGCCCAGTGGTCTGTCCCCATACCCGAGCAGACCGAGCCCACCTTGATGCAAGAAGGCAAGGAGAAGCAACAGTGAGCCCCTGGAGCGTGTGCGGCTGGCTTCTTTTGAACATGTTTACTTTTGGCGGGCTTCCTGATGAGCTTCTGAGGCTTCGATGGGTTAGCTTTGGCGTTGGCCTTTGCCCGAGTCTTGCCACGCGCTGCAATCACGGCTGAGCCCCAGTCCATGTCCATATCGCCGTCGCCGGCGGTGGGTTACCCACGCGGCGAACCCTGACAGCAAAGTATCGCGATACTCTGACAGCAGTGTCCGGCAGAAAGATTGAGCCAAAGTGGCTGCTGATGGGGGGGGGGGGGAAGGATTCCCGAGGAGCCTGAGCAGGATTTCTCGAGGCCTTGTCCCCAAAGGACTGTTTTTCGGGGTCGCAGTTTTGGCCCTCGGGGGGCCCGCGTCGCCACGGCTGGGCGCAGCTCGGAGAATTGGTTGCATATCATTCTTGTGAATGCGGTAAGCATTGTAATCCTCCTCCTCCTCCTCCTCATCATCATCATCATCAACGCCATCATCCCCATCTTCCCCCCTCCCTCCTCGCCCCCCCCCCCCCCCCCTCCCCCCAAAGACGGCCCCAAGAGCGCCCAAGAGCGCTCCAAGAGCGCCCCCAATAGCGCCCCAAGAGGCGATGCGTGGAGCCCCTGAAGGGGGAGGCTAATTAAGGACCCCCCCTTCGTTGATCGATCTCCTCCTAGATGGCCCCAAGAGCGCCCCTACAGCCCCCAAGAGCGGCCCGCGAGCGCCCCAGGAGGCGTCCAGGCGGCCCCAAGAGGCGCCCAAGAGGCCTCCAAGAGGCTCCCAAGAGACCCCCAAGAAGCCTCAAGAGGATCTCCGAAATGCATTTAAGGCGCTTCTGGCTCTTCGGTTCGCCGTCCTCTTCAATTTCTCATTCCCTTCTTCCTCCCCCTCCGTCTCCTCCTTCTCCTCTTGGTCCTTCTCCTCCCTCTGCTCCTTCTCCTCCTTCTCGTCCTCCTCGTCCTCTCCCTACTCCACATCCTCCTCCTCGTTCTCCTCCTCCTCCTCTTCCTCCTCCCTCTTCCCCCCCCTCCCCCTCCGACGAGGATTCCTTCTCCGCCCCCCCCTCTTGGGGTGCGTGGCAGCTTCCCCCGCACTTTTTTTATTCTGCATGCTCCCCGACTTCCCTGAGCACCTCACCCCCCCTGGGCATCGTTTCTGGATGGGCTGGTGGGGATACGCGAAGCGTCGACAATTTCGCGCTCATCTTCACTACGCAGGCGCCGCCGGCGGCCCTGCCACCGCCCCGCCGGCGGCGACGGCGACGGTGTTGTTTAGTTGAATAATTTTTAGCAGGCGGCATCGAGGGCCCCTAGGATAATCTGTTTGTTGTTCCCAACTTCGCAGCATCAACCTACGGCCCAGTGGAAACTCGCGGCGCAGTTCCCTCGCGCACCCTCGTAGGCAAACTGTCCAGCGGCAGGCTAACTAACTGACTCACTCACTAACTCACTCACTCACTCACTCACTAACAAACTAACTAACTAACGGCGAGACTCACTAACTGTCCAGGCTTGCGAGCTTCGCGGCGAGGGCGCTCTGGGGGGCCCCTTTTTCCCCACTGGCTGGCCCGGCGGCGGCGCGCTTGACGCGGCCCTTGGGGGCAGTGTCGGGGCCATCACCGGCGGGGGGCTTCGGGCTAGGGGTCTCGGCGGCGGCGCCGCTGGATTTCTTCGCGATGATGTCAGCGAGGCCCTGGTCGAACAATGGGTGCGCTGGAGTGCGCATCAGCCTCAGCATGGTGTTCTGCATGAATTTCTCGAGCGCCACCTGGGGCCCACGACGACGACGACGACGACGACGGAGCGACGAGGACGAGGACGGGGAGAAGGAGACGAGGGGGGAGAGGAATATAAAATGATGATGAGAAGGAGGAGGAGGAGGAGGGGCGGGAGCAGGAGCAGGAGTCCCACCAGCCCTCTGGGCGTAGGTGGTTCTGGGAGTTCCCTCTTCCAACCTCCTTCATCCCCTTCGGGGAGGGGTTCGCCCCCCCCCCCTCCCCCCCCCTGGACTTGGACGGGGGGGGCCGCGTCCAAAGCGGCCTCGGCGAGGAAGCCAGAATCATCGGTTTTACTCAGGTTTTGGCAGATTTTGGAGGCCCCCGATGGGGGGGGCGCTAACTGGGGGGGCCCCCTTCCTTTGATCGATCACCTCCAAGATGGCCCCAAGAGCACTCCCGAGGCTCCCAAGAGCGCCCCGAGAGGGCCTCAAGAGGCGCCCAGGAAGCCCCAAGAGGCGACCAGGAGACCCCAAGAGGCCTCCAAGAGCCCCGCAAAATACCCCCAAGAGGCCCCCAAGAGGCCCCAAGAGGCTCCCACGAGGCACCCAACGGTCCAAGAAGCTCCCTGGCCCGCCAAGAGGCCCCCAAGACGCCCCAATAGACTTCAAAGAGTATCCCAAGAGACATCCCAAGAGACCCCGCGAGGCATTCAAGAGGCCTTTGACTCTTCTGATCGCCCTTATCCTTCTCCCCCTCCCCCTCATCATCACCATCATCATCATCAGCATCATCATCACCATCGCCATCGCCGTCACCATCGTCAAGACCACCACCATCATCGTCATCACCAGCATCATCAATTTCAACATCAACATCATGATCCGCCTATGCCTCCTCCTCCTCCTCATTCCTCCATCCCCGCCCTCATCATCCTCCTCTTCCGCCTCCGACTCCTCGTCCTTCCCCCCCCCTTGGGGCACGACGGCCTCCCCAGCCCCTTGTTCCTCTGTATGCTGCCCCGCTTCCATGATCACCTCTACTCGCCTGGGCGTCGTTTCTGGATGGGCTGGTGGGGATGCACGAAGCGTCGAGAATTTGCGTGGCCGCTACACCTTCTGGTCTTCCGAGTAGCACACTCCGAAGTAGGGTGCGTCCTCGATCAGCGAGTGAAGCGCGAGCGACCCGTTGCAACACGTGAGGTCGATATTGACCACGCCGTTCACTCCACTGGTCACCTCCTTGTACACTTTGATGTTCATGCCATGGTAGTTGAAAGGCACAGTGTCCTTGCCCCGTGGCCCAGGGTCGGCCTTGGCGTCGTCGCCGGCAACTGCCCCTCCAGCCAATATCCACGCCGAGTTGTACAAGGCCGCCCTCTCGTTGTGCTTCACCATCCACGCGAGCAGATCGTTTTTCGGCGGCTTGTCGAAGTTGCCGATCACTGGGTTCTTGTTGGAGCCCTCGCTGTGCACCTTCTTTTTCTCAGGGATGGGGTCACCTTTGCTGAACTGGAAAACAAACTCCATCGTGGGGAGCCCGTAGACTCCAGAATAGTTGCCCCTATGCTCCTTCGAGGACTTCTCGGTGGTCTGCAAGAACAGGATGCGCTTGTCCTTCTTGAGGGCCTTCCCGTCCTTGGTCTGAAAAGACTTGCCGAACTTGCGTTCGTTCCCGTGCACGCCACCGTCGAAGACGCAGTAGACCAGGTTCGGGGGCAGCTCGTCTTCCGGCTGATCGTCCATAGTCAGGGCAGCCAGCGATCCTTTGATCATGCGATCGTAGTGCGCATCCCTGAAGTGAACAATGCGGAGGTGCCCGCGCGCGCTCGGATGCCCAGAAAGCTTGTGGTCATAGAAAACGACGATGTTCGATTCCTTGGCGAGCTGCATGTCGAGCCCCTCCCACCACGTGGAAAGCGCCTCTGACACGCCTGTTGAGGACTGCGGGTCCACGATGATCTTCGCAACCCTGGTGTACTTGTTCTTCACGTAAGTTGCCCAGGGTTTCAGTTGCTCCTGCATGTCGGGGTCTGCGAGCTTGCTCTTGACGGGGTCCATCATCTCGTCAGCCTCGTCGCCATCGTCGGAGAGGAGGTCCTGCATTGTGACATCCACAGTGCTATCCCTCGGCGCCGCGTCGCCCTCCGCCACGAGGGCAGCGTAGATGGCGTCGACCTTCTCCTTCAACGGTGACCTCTCGAGAACCTCACCCACCGGCGAGCCCTGGATCTTCTGCTGCTTGATCTGCAAGTCGAAATCAACTTTGAAAACGCAGTCCTCGAACAGAGCGATGGCCAACTTAGAGGACTGCTTCAACGCGGTGCGCCAGGACACGTCCTTCTCGCCAGCCTTGTACCCGACCATGGCGCGGTAGGCGTCGTGCCCGACGATCCACGTCTCCAACCTCTGGAGCGTCGATGCGTGGAGGCTCGTGTCACGCATCTTCTTGATGATGCAGTGCCCGAGCTCGTTCTTGGCAACCAGCAGGTCTAACAATCCCTTCCCTCCAGGGAGTCCGCGACCAGTCAGCTGGCGAAGGCTGACCTCGCCGGCCGCGGTCATCTTGGTCATCGCCAGGTCCAGCAGCCCAGCCGTGCACCAGTGGATCAGGTTACTTGACTGAGCTCTCTTGACCACCGCCTCATACTTATAGATGCTATCGAATGGCGTAGTCCCGTTCGAGTCGGCCTCCACCACGATCTTCTGAGTCTGGTCGTTGTTCATGAGCCTAGCCCCCACGGTAAAGCAGGCGTCAACGTACGTCTCCGAAATCTTTTTTGAGCTCGGTGCGAGGTCGACCTTCTCGGCCCACATCTTCGCCGCCCTCTGTGCACCCACTTCGTGCCCGAGCGAGGTCTCGATCACTTCCTTGCTCTCCATGATGTCGAAGAACCTCTGCGTGGCCGTGCGCTTCACGGCGTCGCCCATAGCCGTGATGTTCTCGCGGGATTTGTGAGCATGCCAGTAGGAGTCCATTCCTGGAAGGAGCGAAAGGGCCCCCCCCCCACCCACCCACCCACCCCCCGCTTGCAACGAAGCAAAACACCACAGGGCACCATCAATACAGTGCTTGTGTTTATGAATCGTCTTCGGTGTCTGAAAAATGAACAATATCAACTACACCTGAAACCTAATCCACATAATGGGGGATTTATCCTGGCGGTCCTGAATTGACCAGCACGAACTTCACTGGGAAGGTGATCAACCCGCGCTTCAGCATGGCCACGTGCTCCGGCGTGGGGCTAGTGTCGAGTAGCTTGGCCGTGCCCAGGATGACGGCCCAAATCACCTCAGGAGGAGAGGCCGTGACTAAGTTGCCGAACATATCCGAAACGTTCATAGTGGCGCCCACGACGCTGGCCGTGGCAGTGAATGTCCCTGGGCAGGAGCCTCGGAAACCGTTCTGGAAGACCATGTCGACCAGGGAGTTCAACTTGGTCAGGTTCGTGCGGGCCCTCTTCGCGGGTTTGCCGTTCATGTCCAGCTGGAAGATGTTGAAGCCAACGGGGCCGTAGGCGTGAGTACTCGTCAGGCACGCGGTGCACGCATCATCGTCAAAGGGCGCGATCGTAGACGTCTCCAAGGGGTCCCTCCGCTCGCGCGAAGGCAGTGGTAGCGGCGTGGCTGTGCCGACATTGCCCGTGTCTGGATGGTTCACGATCTTCTGCTTGGCTGCCGCGATGCGGCTCATCAAGGCGTTGTTCATGTTCTGCGTGACCCCGCACGAGCTGCTCTGAGTCGCGGCTGGGATCTGCCTGGCTGCGCCACGCGAGGACTGCGGCGACCCCCCCGACGAGGCCTCGCCGTCCTCCGCCGCCGACTCAGCGCCGCCAACGACGACGAGGCTCCCACCCATCGAGGCGACAGTGTGAGCCGCCTGGCCTGTCGTGCCGAGCCTGGGGACCTTGCGCGGCGGCACTGCCTCCGCCTCGGAGGCCTCGGCGGGCTCTACCTCCATCACCTCCCCGTCAGCCGGCGGCGGCGCCTCAGCAAAGGGGGTGCTGCGAGGCGGAGGGGCGGCGCCGCGGCCTCTGCGGCCGCGGCCGCCAGCGCCGCTGCCGCGGCCAGCGGCTGGCTTTCCGTCGGCGGCCTTTTTCTCCATGATGGAGGTGAGCAGCTGGTTTCGTGCAACTCTGAGATCTGAAACTTCTGAAAAATCAAACAAGTGCCAAAACGGCTAGAGCAGGAGGAGGAGGGGGAGGTGGCGCGGGCTCCCAGACGCAGGATGCACCGCCTCCCGGGCGACCCAAACGATACTTGCACTTGATGGGCACAATCAATATTGGCGTCTGCCCAACGCTGTACCGCGCCCACTGGTAGCCCAAACAGCACCTGCACAATCAGCACTTGTACTTGCACCGCCTCCCGCCCAGACAGTATTTACATTTACCCAAACAGCAATTGCAATATAAGGGTGTTTGCGTTATCAGTTGTCTTAGCTGTTGATAGTTGGTTGTCGTCTGTGCTTATGCTTACTAGCTAACTGATGTGTTCATGCTCTTGATTGTCTTAGTTGTTCATGCTGCCATCTGCCATTGTGGTTTACGTTGCGTTTGCTTTCCAAGACAGTCGAGTTTCTTTCTAATCTACGCCAGAGGAGGCCCTGGGAGTCCTGGATGGCCCGAAAGACTGCGCTCGACGACAGTACCGCAAGGCGTACGAGATCACCAGACGATGACACGTGATCTATGTTACCTGAGTTGTTTCATGATGCATTGCAATGCGCATCACACATACAACCACGAACGATGTGTTGAACAAACTGCGCATTGCCCGAGTTCAAGGGCGCGCGAACATACACCTAAGCCTACACACCTCGTGCACGCGCGCAGCATCTCGGTTGGTAGCGCGCGTGCTACGACAAACTCAACATGCGAAGCCTGCGCGCGTGCTAGGGGTTGCCGCGAATGGGCGAAACCAAAACAGCATGCAGGGGCTAATTTTTCGGTCAGAGTGAGCGCCGATTCGGTCAACAGCATCAGGCAATCAGCGCGGCTGCGCTTTCTTCCACAGGCACGCTGCCCAGAAGCCCTGATGATCGATGGAATTGTAGGGCCTCTTTTCCACAACATGTGCCAAATACTGTCTATATGTCCAGCCGTCCTCGCTATTCTTCCAGTGCCTTACCTGAGGGGCCTTATCATTCGTATCTTCCTCGGGGTCAGTGAGGTCCGCGATCATTCGTAAGTTAGCCGCCTCCTGAAACTCTTCTTTCACGTGCATCATTATGCCCAGGGACAACGCACAATCATATTCCCCGATAGACAATACAGTCTTGTTACACCTGAAAGCGTGAACCGCTGCGAGCACAATATCGATTCTTCCATCCCAAAACGTTGTGCCAAAGAGCACCGATGTGTCACATGAGAGGATGGCCACCTGCTTCCTCCAAGCGATAGGGTTTTCGTCGCTGTGTTCTTCATCTTGCTCATTACATTGTTTGGGTACCCACTCGAATGGCAACTCATGCGTTGGAGCCGTGATTGCCCAAGATCTGGATTTCACGACTTCTGTGTTGATTTCTCCAATTGTGTTAAAATCTGTTTCCCTGCCTAACGTTAGGAATGCCGCGTTTGGAAGCACCGCTCGAATTGCGCCCCAAACCATGGCGGAGCACGGGCCAAGTGAGTGATCAACGTTTTCGTCTCGGAGAATTCGCTTATATTCTGTCGGGCAACAAATATTGCTCATGATGACCAAGCCACCAACGTCAACTGATGCCAAGGCCAAATCGGCCTCGCACAAAGTAAACGCGTTCAATATCTTGGTCTGGCAACCCATCCCAATGAGCTTCAACATGTTGTGCTGCGCCTTGGACCTTTTGGAGAAACTCACATCCGAAACTACGCAGGCCATGGCCTGGAGCGCGCGCAATACTCTGACACAATCAAAGCCCGGGCCAAAACGGCTGTGGACGGATGTTTTTTTTCCCGGAAAGGGCATGAGCCCAGGGTTCTCTTTTAGTTGGTAAACCTGTCCCCCGGTGCCAACTTGAGGGAGGCCGGCGAATTTTTTCCCTGATAAATAACGAGGTCGAAGGAGGCCGGCGAATTAAAATTTGAGGATGTCTCGAGCGAAACGCTTGTTTTTGAAATCCCGATCGATAAATCACAGGGTGCGGGCCACTTTTTCGTGTGTTGAGGATGTCTCGAGCGAAACGCTTGCTCCGCAGAGTTTGCCGAGGATGTCTCGAGCGAAACGCTTGTTTTGCAGAGCCGACCGCGACGCGGAAAAGCGCCCCGCGCGAAGGAATTTCGATGATGTCTCGACTAATTCGTTTGTTTTTGTACGATTTCCTGGAATTTTGGCAGGATGTCTCGAGCGAAATGCACGACCCCACCCTAGCACGACCATACCCCAGCACGACCACACCCCAGCACGACCAGACCCCAGCACGACCCCACCCCAGCACGACCCCACCCCAGCACGACCATACCCCAGCACGACCACACCCCAGCACGACCCGACCCCAGCACGACCCTACCCCAGCAAGACCACACCCCAGCACGACCACACCCCAGCACGACCTCACCACAGCACGACCACACCCCAGCACGACCACGCCCCAGCACGACCACGCCCCAGCACGACCACGCCCCAGCACGACCACCCCCCAGCACGACCACCCCCCCAGCACGACCACCCCCCAGCACGACCACACCCCAGCACGACCACACCCCAGCACGACCACACCCCAGCACGACCACACCCCAGCACGACCACACCCAGTCGCACCCCCGTGGAATGTTTCGTGGCGTGTCTGGTTGAGTGGTTGCCTGTTCGTGGGGTGTCTCGTGGAATGTTTCAAAGGGTGTCTCGTGGAATGTTTCGTGAGGTGTCTCGTGGAATGTTTCGTGAGGTGTCTCGTGGGATGTTTCGCGGGGTGGCACGACCACGCCCCAGCACGACCACCCCCCAGCACGACCACCCCCCAGCACGACCACCCCCCAGCACGACCACACCCCAGCACGACCACACCCCAGCACGACCACTCCCCAGCACGACCACACCCCAGCACGACCACACCCCAGCACGACCACACCCAGTCGCACCCCCGTGGAATGTTTCGTGGCGTGTCTGGTTGAGTGGTTGCCTGTTCGTGGGGTGTCTCGTGGAATGTTTCACGGGGTGTCTCGTGGAATGTTTCGTGAGGTGTCTCGTGGAATGTTTCGTGAGGTGTCTCGTGGGATGTTTCGCGGGGTGTCTCGTGGGATGTTTCGTGAGATGTCGCCCAGTTGGGTATCGTGAAAACGTGACCATGCTGCACATGTCTTTATCCCTTTCCGGGTTCGTGGGTCCATCATGTTCCCCCCCCCGGAAAGGGCTCAGGCCCAGGGTTCTCTTTTAGTATGTAAACATAGTCCCCCGTGCCCAACTTGAAGGAGGCCGGCGGATTCTTTCCCTGATAAATATCGAGGTCGAAGGAGGCCGGCGGATTAAAATTTGAGGATGTCTCAGGCGAAACGCTTGTTTTTGAAATCCCGATCGATAAATCAGGGTGCGGGCCACCTCAGCACGACCACACCCCAGCACGACCACACCCCAGCACGACCACGCCCCGACCACACCCCAGCACGACCACACCCCAGCACGACCACACCCCAGCACGACCCCACCCCAGCACGACCCCACCCTACCACGACCCCACCCCAGCAAGACCACACCCCAGCATGACCTCACCACAGCACGACCACACCCCAGCACGACCACGCCCCAGCACGACCACGCCCCAGCACGACCACGCCCCAGCACGACCACCCCCCCAGCACGACCACCCCCCAGCACGACCACCCCCCAGCACGACCACACCCCAGCACGACCACTCCCCAGCACGACCACACCCCAGCACGACCACACCCCAGCACGACCACACCCAGTCGCACCCCCGTGGAATGTTTCGTGGGGTGTCTGGTTGAGTGGTTGCCTGTTCGTGGGGTGTCTCGTGGAATGTTTCACGGGGTGTCTCGTGGAATGTTTCGTGAGGTGTCTCGTGGGTTGTTTCGTGAGGTGTCTCCTGGGATGTTTCGCGGGGTGTCTCGTGGGATGTTTCGTGAGGTGTCGCCCAGTTGGATATCGTGAAAACGTGACCATGCTGCACATGTCTATATCCCTTTCCAGGTTCGTGGGTCCATCATGTGTGTATATGTGCCTCTGTCCCTCTCTCTCTCTCTTTCTTTCTCTCTCTCTCTCTCTGTACATAACCTCCAACTCCTCCTCCCCCGAACCGCCGCCCCACGAAGGGGCCCGGCAAAGCGCGCAGTGGCGCCCCGGGCGCGCCCCTGCAAAAATAATTCGGGGTGCCCGAAGGCGGGCCACTTTGGGCATCGTATGATCTTCCCCAGCCCCCTCCTTTAACCTCACTCTCTCTCTCTCTCTTTCTCTTCCTCTGTGTGTTTTGTGTATATATATACATACATACATGCACGTGTGTCTACATATCGTTATTGTTGCTGTTGTCGTCACCACTTGTTGCTGTTATGTTTGGTGATATTGTGTTTGCTGGTGGCGCGCACGCCACGCAAAACAAACAACGACGTCAACCGATACATCACAGAAGCATCAAACATACAAAACAAGATCAACACACAAACACAAGAAACAAACCCTTGAGTGTCGAGAGCGCGGCGTCTGAGTAAATTGCGATGAGGCTCGAACCCCACGTAAACTGCAAGCAAACTCGAGCAGGCGCGGATGTCTTGAATGAATTGTGAAGGCGTGTCGGGCGGGGGGCGTTATTAATACAAACCAGGGAACAACGCCAGGGCGCGTCTGCCGACCAGATGATGTAGAAGACGGTTGGGATGCTGTAGACGACAACTATGGGGGTGATTTTGTGTTCTGTGTGATGACGGCGATGGTTTGGATGATCATGGATGGTGGTGATGACGATGATGGATACGTTGTTGATGATATGGTGGTGATGGTGGTGGTGAGTTATGATGGCTACGATCTGTTTATGATGACGGCAGTGCTGATGATGGATATGACGAATGTGATGATGCAATGATGATGGTGGTTGTGCTGATGAAGTTGCTGATGGCGACGATGATGACGATGATGACGATGACAATGATGATACTGATGATGGTGACGACGACGAAATGATGATGACGCGCAACAACTGAATTCAAAATATCTGTGGCTTTCAAGGAGGCCAACGGTGACACGTGTCACCCGCGCGCATCTGCCGACCATGACGATGTAGATATGATGACGACGATGGTTTGGATGATCATGGGTAATGATGACAACGATGATGGAGACGATGGTGATGATGATATGGTGGTGATGGTGGTGGTGGCGCTATAATAACGGTCATGGTGGTGATTATGAAGACGATGATGGAGGTGATGGTGCTGGTGGACGCGCGCGCGTGCGCGGCGGCGACCACCGACCGCCAAGGGCGGGAGACACCCCCCCCTGCTATCGCCAGCCAAGCAAGTGTTCCTTCTAGCCGCAGTTATTTGTTTGTTTATGTATATATATATATACACATATATATACACACATATACATATATATATATATATATATATATATATATATTCAAATTACGGCCGGCCGAAGGGGGGGCCCACGGGGCCCGTCGGCGGCGCGCCGCCCCCTCTGCGCCGCGACTAACGCCGCCGATCCGCGGACGTCGCAGCGGGGACGAGGGGATGACTCTGACAGGAGGCCTGTAGCGAAGTGCCCAATGACGAGACCGGAGGCCGACCTAGGTCTGTGAGCGCGCGCCGATGACATCGACGAGAAGGCCCTCCATCGCTCGCCAGCGGCAACGGAAAACGTCGCATTCGACATATTGCGATTCAACATGGACATAAGAAGAAAGCAGAACACATCATACATATATATATATACATATATATACACATACATATATATATATATATAAGCACAGAGAAAGAGAGAGAGAGAGAGAGAGAAAGGCAAAACAAAAAACGCGACGCTCTCATGGGCCCCTGCCCCGCCAGCACCGGCCCCGCACAGAACGAGAAGAAGCAGGCGAACGCCGTGGCCGCCCGCGGCGAGATGCGCGACGAAGGGGGCGTCGACGGCAGCGGGTCGCGCGACTGGTTGATCGTGCCTGGCATCTCGGGCCCGCCGTTACCAGTGGGATATATTTCTATGCAGTGGGTTATTTTTGGGGCGCCGCGACAAGTGCCGCGGCAATGGGCGCGAACTGCGATGCTGGGGCGCGATTGGCCAGCGTCGCGCTTCCCGCGGCGGGGCCCCCCCGCAACCGCGGAGCGAACCGGCGCCATGGGTGGAGTCGTGGCCTGGTTGGCCCACATAGCTGCGAGAGGGGCGGCGCGCGCGCGGAGCGAGGGCGGCGCGGCGCGGTCGCGCGCCGACGCCGAGGTCTTGGCGCGCTGGAAAAGCGCGCGCGCCGGGGTGGAGCTCTGCGTCGCCTCGGGCGGCCGCGGCGGGCGGCGGCGGACTGTAACGAGGACCTCTGTTGTTCGCGTTTCTTTGGGGGGCGCGACCTGCGGGCAGTTTCAAGGCGCAGCTGCCGACGACGAGGGATTTTTAGGCCGCGCCAATCCGCGGGCCAAGTGGGCCCGGGAGGGCGTTGCCGCACTCGCGCACTGTTTCGTGGAAGCTTTGCGCGCGCGGGAAGTCGCGGGATCGCGCGTCGCGTCGCGACTGAAGCGCTTGGAATGGGGAGAAGAGCTCGGCAACATCCACGCCCCCATCTTCAGGGCCAGAGGATATATATATATATATATATATACATATATACATATATATAGGTGTGTATATATATATATACACACACGCGCATGATTAAACAAATACCGCCCCCCCTGGCCCCGGGTCCCACGCATCCCCGGAACATCTCGGGAACGCTACCAGCACCGCTCCCCCGGCCTTTCCGGGGAGCCTCCACAGCGTTCCAGGCGGGCCCAAGACGCCGCCCAGGAGCCCCCAGAATGCGAAAGGATGACCCAAGACGCTCCCAAGCAGCCCAAGTCAGCCTTCCGACGGCTCTCGAGGCTCCCAGGTGGCCTCCAAGAGACACCAAGAGAGGTCCGAGAGGCGTCCCGGGACGGTCCGAAGTGGCCAAAATGGTAGATGTTCAGTGTTTTTTTATTTTTTTGGCTTCTCGCACCACCCAAGAGACCTTCAGGATGGCCCCAAGACGGGCCAAGAAGGCTCCAAGACTGCCGAAGAGGCGCCCAGGACAGCCCCAGACACCCCAGAACAGGCCCAAGATGGGCCCAAGAGCGGGAGCAGGAGGCTTCCAGAGACCTCCGAGAGGCCTCCAGGACCCCCGAGAGGCCCCCAACATACCCCCGATCCCCAGGAGGCCCCAAGAATACCCCGACGAGGCTCCAAGAACAGCCCAAGAGAGCTGCGAGAGCCGTCCCGAGAGATCCCAAAGAGGGTCACATCGCAGATTTCCAATAGTTTTTCTAATGTTCTTCGCCTTCTCACGTTTTCCCGCTTCCAACCCTCGAGGATCGAGGATTTTGAAGAGAGAAAAAAAGGAATTCCAAGAAAACAGTTTTTTTCCAAGTGGACTCCTACTTGGAGATCCCACACATCGCCTGACATCTGGCCGGCACCGCGCCTCCCGGCTTCCCAGGGGGTCCCCAAGACGCCCAAGGACAGCCCAAGACGATCCAAAGGAGCCCCCAGAACGTAAAGAACGGCCCAACACGCCCCCGCGCAGCCCGAGACACCCTTCCGACGGCTCTCCAGGCCTCCAGGAGGCCTCCAGAAACCGCCGGGTGTCCGGCCCGCTAAACAAAACCTGCGAGGCACAAACAAAAAACAGCGCCGAACAGCGCCGAGGAATTGGAAAACAAATTGAAATCACACATTTCCTTATTCCCTGAAAGGGCTTCGGGCCCAGGGTTCTCTTTTAGGGGTTTGCCCCCCGATCTGACGGCTGTAGGGCCGGCAAATTTCTTTTGCGATAAATCACAAGGTCGCGCAGGGCCGGCGAATTAAATGTTGAGGATGTCTCGAGCGAAACGCTTATTTTTCAGAATTTGTTGAGGATGTCTCGAGCGAAGCGCTTGTTTTGTGTTATAGATTGTCCTCTCCCGAGGACTTGCATTCAGAGGATCTCTCAAGTGAAATGCTTGTTTTCACGTGCCCAGGTCTTGAGGATGTCTCGAGCGAGACGCTTGGTTTCACGCCTCCAGGTTGCCCAGACAGATGTCTAGCATGAGGATTTGTTGAGGATGTCTCGAACGAGAGGCTTGTTTTCACGTGTCCAGTTCGCCCAGGCGGATGTCTAGCATGAGGATGTGTCGAGGAAGTCTCGATCGAAACGCTTGTTTTCACGTGTCCGGGTCGCCCAGGCGGATGTCTAGCATGAGGATGTGCTGAGAACGTCTTGAGCGAAACGCGTGTTTTCACGTGTCCAGGTCGCCCAGGCACAGCACAGCTTTCGGCACGGTACATCAATATCGATACCCTTAACATTGCAACCTGGCATGTTGCCTGGCACGTTCCGCGGAGCGTCCCGTGGCGAGTCCACCTGGCACGTCGCGCGGTGCGCATCCATTGGCACGTTCCGCAGCGCGTCCCCTTGGCACGTCCTGCGGTGCCTGCCCATGGCACGTCCCCTGGCACGTCGCCTGGCGCGTCCCTTGGGACGTTCCGCGGCGCGTCCTCCTGGCATGTCACGTCTGTCGATTAGCTCTGGGGCAGCTACCATCTGCTCAGGCAACTCGAGCTTAAGATCCAGATCAGTTCGGCCAGGACTCGGTGGCAACGAGGACTCGATCCGCAACGCTATATCTATATATAGAGAGAGAGAGAGAGAGAGAGAGAGAGAGCACAATCGCGGCATGGCACATCGCAGTTCAGCACGGCCCAGCACAGCACAGCCTTCGGCACGGTACATCAAGATCGATACATTGAACATTGCACCTTGGCACGCTCCTTGGCGCGTTCCGTTGCGAGTCCACCTGGCACGTCGCGCGGCGCGTCACTTGGCACGTTCCGCGGCACGTCCATTGGCACGTTCCGTAGCGCGTCCCCTTGGCACGTCCTGCGGTGCCTGCCCATGGCACGTCCCCTGGCACGTCGCCTGGCGCGTCCCTTGGGACGTTCCGCGGCGCGTCCTCCTGGCATGGCACGTTTGTCGATTAGCTCTGGGGCAGCTACCATCTGCTCAGGCAACTCGAGCTTAAGATCCAGATCAGTTCGGCCAGGACTCGGTGGCAACGAGGACTCGATCCGTAACGCTATATATATATATATATGTATATATAAAGCACAATCGCGGCATGGCACATCGCAGTTCAGCACGGCGTAGCACAGCACAGCTTTCGGTACAGTACATCCAGATCGATACACTTAGCATTGCATTTGCCCGTCGCCCACTCAGGTGTCTTTGAAACGTTGCCATGCCTTACATTTCTATATTCCTTTCCGGGTTCGTGGGTCGATCATGTTTTTCCAAGTTTGGCCCCCGGTCTACTCTTGCACAACAGACCACAAGTCAGACCCCCCTCATTTCCCCCCCAAAAAAAACAGGAAGCCTTTGAGGGTCCCAAACCGTTGAATACCAAAAGGGAATGAATGATTTCTGCGTTTCCGCACTTCACCTTATATACGATTCCGAGGCTTGCGCAGGGCCTCCAAGGGAGTCCCTGGACGCAAGAAGCGACCAGCATGATATTACATGAGTTAGCCGATCAATCCTAGCTAGAACTTGAGCGCGCGCGAAGCGCGCGATGGTCTAGTACATATACGTATTATATATATATAATATATATTATATATATATATATATATATATATATATATAATAAAAAAAAAAAAAAAAAAAAAAAAAAAAAAAAAAAAAAAAACGCCGCCCCAGGCACGCACGCCCGACGAGCCCTTGGACGCAACGGAGGAGAAAGCTATTCGCGAGGCGGAGAGGGCTTCCACGTGCAAGGCGGAGTTGGAGGCGAGAAGACGCGCGAGGGCCATCCACTGCAAAAGAGCACTGCGCACGCGCGTTCGACAGGCGCATAGCACTGTCAGCAACACCTCGCTTCATAACCGGACAAATGGGTATATTGCATGTAAAACGTTGTTTGTTTCGGAGGTCGCGGCCCGTCGGCGCTTCGCCAGATCTATTTCGCGCGGCCGCGGCGAATGTGCAGCGGAATCCTGGCGTGAGCTCCGCTTGCATCTTGTTCGGCGCCGCCCATCTCCACGTGATATGCGCGCTCCTGCCACTGCCTGCACGAACCTATGCTATGGGCGACGACATAGGCACGCCGCAGTGGATGGGGGACGCGGGCATTGGAGAGTCGAAGCGGGACCTCCCTAAAGGCGCCGAGCGCGCCGCTGTCACAGCCCCGTCCGACGACGACCCGGGCAAGACGCGGAAGGCCGAGGACGTCGTCGCGGAGGCGACTGGCGCGGCAGGACGGGGGGCCTCCAAGGCTCTGGCGTCGCAGCAGCTCGCGGCCATTCTCGGCAAGCTGGCGCTCAGAATGGCGGGCGACTTTCGGGCAGTCATCAGCGTCGTCTTCGCGGCGGCTCTCGCGCCAGCATCGATCGCGCGCATCGAAGCGGCAACGCAGGCTGGCAAGGGCTACCACCAGGCGGCCATGAAGCTCAGGGGATACGACACAACGGACGCTGGCTCACTGCAGCGCCCTCACACGCGCGCGTGGAATGACTTCGCGCGGGCGCTGCTTGCAAGTGCCGCGGAATGCAGCAGGGTACGCGAGATCCCCGCCAGCTGCCAGAAGAAACAAGTCACGCAGTACGATCTGATGGACATGGCGACGGACGCAAAGCACATCTGCGTCCTGCGCCCAGCAGGGCAGAGAGCAGGTCAATAATTCCAAGCGCGTGGAGGGGATGGCGCGGCCCCGGCGGGCCCTCTCGACGGCGCGGCTGGCGACGGACCTCGACGAAGTTTTGCGAGCAGAGCTCGTGCGTCTGGGGGGCGAGATCACGATTGGAGCAGCGCCGCGCGGCGTCTTGGAGAGGGACGCCAGAGCGCTCTCGATTAATCTTAGAGGAGGCTCGGGGAAGGAGAAGTGAGGAGGATGCGGAATATGGCGGGCAGCGATCGTCTTGGGCAGTTAGTTGCTAAGGTCCTCGTCATCAGTGGAGCGGTTCTCGCCTCTTTTACCTCTTCCCTCCCCCAGGATGTTTTGGAGGCTTCCCAGGTTCGCTCCCTAAGGGGCGTGGGGAGGGAGGTAGGGTGAGACAAATCGACCCCCTGAGTTGGGGAGGGGGTAAGGTTTTCTTGGAGTTGCGCTCTGCCGTAGGGGGTGCTGCTGGGGGCCCTCTGAGTGAGGGCATCTGCTACAGGTGGCTTCCACCCGCTTTTGTGAGTCGAGTGTCTGCCACTCTTGCGCCCTGTGTTCACCCCTTTCGGGTTGCAGTGGAACACGTGTGATTCTCCCACCACTGCCAGCGTGACAATTCAGTGCTGCCACACAAGTATGCCGCCCAGCGAGTCAACAGTCGGATACCTCTGCTTGTCTTCGCCCAGGGACGTCTAAGTCGAAGTCTTGTCCTCCTTCTGGCCCAGACAGCAACGTGGGAGGAACACGACGATCACGACCACGGCCGAGACGACTACGGCCACGGCCAAGACGACCACCACGACGTCGACGATTACCACCACTACGACGGCGACGACGACGATGATGGCGGCGGCGGCCGTTGGCGAAGACGCCGGGAGCGCATGGCCACCGCGGCCCATTCTGGCGCACGAGAACGAGGGGGAGCGGAGGAACAGCTGGAGGACGAGATGGAAGAGGAGGGGGAGGACGAGAGGGAGGACGAGGATGACGACGACGCAGAAGGTGGAGGAAGAGCAGGAAGAGCAGGAAGAGCAGAAGGTGGAGGTCGAGGATAGGCCTAAGGGCGAGGATGACGAGGTTCAGGGCAGGACCACACAGAGGACCACGACGCAGACGACGACGGTGACGACGACGACGACGGTGACGACGACGACGACGGCGACGACGACGACGACGACGACGACGGCGACGACGACGACGACGACGACGACGACGACGACGACGGCGACGACGACGGCGACGACGACGACGACGGCGATGACGACGACCTCCGCCTGCAGTAATTGGCGGTCCCCGGAGGCCCAAGTGATTGCCGGGCGCCCGACAGCCCTGCCCCCCGACCCTTGAGCCCTGGCGCTCGGCCCTCGAGCCTCCCGCCGCCTGCCGAGGCGCTGCAGCAGCTACAGGACATGGAGGGGGGCGGCGCCGAGGAGCCTCTTCGGGCGAAGAGAACTATGCACATGCACCGATCCTGGCAAGGCCCATTTTTGACCCAGGATCGGTGCATATGCCTTCCTGGCCAAGGTAGGAGGGCGTATGCACCGATCCTGGGCTCAGGATGGGCCTGGCCAGAATCGGTGCATGTGCATAGTTCTTTTCCCTCTACCTCTGCGGGCTGCTTCGCTGGAACTCTGCTCTCGCGGCCGTGCATTCGTCTCGCGGTCGCGAGCTTGGCGCGTCGCCGACGGGCGGGCTCGGTGGCGCCGCTCGGGAGGGTCGTGGGCAACGTTCGGGGGGGGCGGGCTCAGGGAGGGACGCCTCGATCCCCAATCGCCCATTGATCGCCGACAGGGGTTTGATGGTCTGACAGCTCGCCCCGCCCATGGGCATGCGGATTCGCTATCGCGCGCCTATCGCAGCTCCGTCTGCGATGTATTCCCGAGTCCAGGTCGATGATTCAACCGCCTGAGCCGGCACCTCCTCCCCAACGTTCCTTGTCAAAGGGGGGCGGCGCCACGGTGGAGACCGAGGGCCCACCCCGCCGACGGGACCGCCTGCGTTGCGAGGGTCGTCGGCGGCCGTCAAAGTGGCCCATCGGCGGTCTTCGGCGACGACTCAGAATGAAAAGCCGGCCCAGGGAAGGTATCGAGACGTTCCTTGAGAGCTGGGCGTTGCAATTTGTTCAGACCTGGCGATTTTTCGCCCAGCACGAATCGATCCGGCTCGAAAAACGCCACAGAAAGATAGTGCCTATGGCATTGGACGTGATTTCTCACGATGTTGCAATTTGTTCGCAAAGTCGGATCTCAGGAAAGGTGTCGAGACCTCGCACGCTTTGCACCAAAAACAAACACGGCGTCGGAGGCCTGGGAAGGCAGAGGGGAAACAGAAAAAGTGGGTGAATCCAAGACTTCGGCGATATACATATCCTCTCCCTTGGCGACGGAGGAGCTAGGGCCACCACGAGGGTGCGAAATTAGTCGCGCTTCGCGCTTGGCGGTCTGGGCGATTTCAGAGCGAGGCGCGAGTCCCTCATCCTATTCGTGGGGGGGCGGCGCGAAAGCGCAAGGATAATCGTGCTTCGCGCTTCGCGGAGCTCGAATCGCGAAGATAGTTGCCCTAGGGAGGGGGGAGGGGGGTTCGGAGAAGATTAAGTGAGGCACGCGTGCACTTAACGAGAGGAGGAGGAGGAGGAGGAGGAGGAGGAGGAGGAGGAGGAGGAGGACGAGGACGAGGACGAGGAGGAGGAGGAGGAGGACGAGGACGAGGAGGAGGAGGAGGAGGAAGGAGGAAGGAGGGAGGAGGCAGCAGAGGGGAGAGCGAGGGAGCGGACTTTTGGCAAAGCGGCGCACATGCCGCGCTCCGCGTCCGCACCCGCGCGTGCGCCTTGCTCGCGCAGACGCGCGGGTGCGTTGTGGCACGCTCGCGGCCGCTCGGCCACTGCCAAAAGGAAAGAGCGCAGCCCACAGAGCGCACGAGCGGGCAGCGCTCTGTGCGGCCACTAGCCCCATCCTTGGAGCCTCCCTGGACGCAGCGCCAGGCCGCCCCGGCTGGGCCCCCCCCGCAGCTGCGCGATGCAGCCGCTGGGGTCACCCCGCCGGCCGCGCCTGCGAGTCGGATAACTGGTCGATGTCGGTCACCTTTAATTGCATAATGCCGCCAAGTATGATTTCTGTAGGTTGCTTGTACTCGGGTGCGTTGTAATCGGGTCGCTGTCTCGTCTCGGTGGGGGCATCCCCGTCGGGAGTGAACTCCACGTAGTGGACGCTGATCTCCCGCTTGGTGGCCTCGGTGTGGACGTTGGTAGTTCCGTCGATTCTTGTTGTGCAGGTCTCCGAAGTGGTAGTGGCTTCCTGTAGAACTTGTGCTCGGTATTCGATGAGGGCGTTGTCAATGATGGCGGGCCATTTGGGTAGGTCACTGATTGGCGCGCTCAACTTGAGGATCGTAACGTGAGACCTCCTCCTCCTCCCCCTCCTCCCCCTCCTCCTCGTCCTTCTCCTCCTCCTCCACCTCCTCCTCCTCCTTCATCATTATCACTCCTCCTTCCCCTCTTCCTCCCCTCCTGTTCTTCTTTCTCGCACACAGCCTCCACGTCCTTCTTTTCCAAATCCGGAGAGCATGAGATAAGCTGGAGGGCACAAGACACGCTACATCCTCGAGGAAAGCTGCCCGTCAGTGTTCTGCCGTCCTGGGAGCAGCACGGGCCCGGTCGGACCGGCCCGGGAGTCGGGTTGTTCCACGGTTGACTGTCGTATTGGGAAAAGATCGAGCGTTGCCAGAAGTGCCGCTGGCCCAAGGTGCCCCCAGGATCTCCAAAGAGGCCCCCATGGCCTCCAGAGAACCCCTCACGAGGCCTAGGGGGTCCCAGGAATTCCAAAATGGAGCGAAAAGCTGGGGCCACCTTGGGCCAGGGGCACCTTTAGCAACCCCCGAAAAGAGGAAGAGTGTCCGAGAGCTCCCCTTCAGGAGGACGCCGCGAAGGATGTCGCCGAGGAGGAAGACGACGAGGCCATTGGAGGCGCCTCGCTCCTTTCGCGTCCGGCGGCCCTCCCACCCGTTCGTCACGGCGGTACTTGTTTCTGCCCTGGCACCCCAATCTGGCCTGGCTCGGGAAAAATTCGGGCACAGAGATTGAGTCGACAGTTCTGGTCGCGAAGGGTGCCCAAACCCTGCGTTTTCCACGATGCTGGATCTCGGAGGAAGGATAGGGGGAGGAATGGCAAAAGGAGGGAGGAAGGAAAGGATGGAAGAAGGGAAGGAGAGAAGGGAGGGAGGGAGGGGGGAGGAAAGGGTGAGGATAGATAGGGAAGTAGGAGGGAGAGCGTGGCCGCGGTCGCTTGCACGCGGGAGCTTCGCTGGAGTTCGGAGGGGCATTGGCACATTGGGCTGCTCCGAGGGGGGGAGGGAGCGATGGAGGGAGGCGGCGCGCTGGGCTGCTCCAAGGTGCGGTGGGGGAGCGAGCCCAGCTGGATGCGCACGGTTCCTTACGCCAAGGGCTGTGCAGGGCGATTTCCTTGGTGACCCCGCCTCTGCTCCTACGTACCCCGCCTCTTCGTCCCTCCCCAGCCCTCCGCCCCCCGCCGCGCAGGCGACGACGACCAGGACGATCCAGAGGAGCTGCAGGCGCTGCTGCTGCGCATCGAGCAGACGGAGAGAGTGGTGCAGGAGCTGGAGTCGGGGGCCCAGGCCGCTACTCCTCCTTTTCCTGTTCCTCCTCCTCCTCCTCCTCCTCCTCCTCATCCCTATCCTCCGCCTCCTCCTCCCTATCCTCCGCCTCCTCCTCCCTATGCTCCGCCTCCTCCTCCTCCTCCTCCTCCTCCTCCTCCTCCTCCGATTACTGCCGCTTCTCATCTTAGTCCTCCTCCTTGCCATCCTCTTCCTCATATGCTTATGTTCCTCCTGATCCTCCTTCCTACTACTTCTTCATCCACCTCCCATGCCTCTTCAAGCCAACTTAACTACCGCCCTCTGACCTCCTCCTCCTCCTCCTCGCTCCGTAGCCATTTTGGCTCAAGGCAATGGACCATCCCGACGACCGCGAGTCCCTCGGGGCGTCCTTTGAGCGCGAGGGAGGTTCTGCTTTGAGGCCGATCTCCAAACCCGACTCTTCCCCGTCTCCATGGGCCCCGCGCGGGATGGGACGTTTGTGGGCGATGGTGGTGCTGCTGGCGCTGCTGGTCGTGCTCTCTCCTCGGGCGGTTCCTCCTCGTCCTCCCGCGAGAAGTCAAGGAGCGGGGAGCGACGCCGCCGCAGGCGCAGCGGGCGCTTGTCCCGCGACCGCGCCCGCGACAAGGAGGCAGACCGCGAGGAGGCCAAGAGGGCGGCGCTCGAGAAACTCAGGGCAGAGGAGGAGGCAGCCTTCCTGGAGGCGGAGGCAGCCTGCCCCACGCTCCCCTCGCAGCCTCCTGCGGCACCGCACGATCCGTGGGCGGCTGCAGCCGCAGGCCTTGGTGCTGCCCCCTCGGGGACTGGCGCACAGAGGGCAACTCCCCGCTCGCCTGTCGGAGGCATGGCCACACCTGTCGCGGGGGAGGACGTTGCTGGGCGGGACGACGCGCCGCCTGAGACCGCGGCTGCCAGCGCCCACCTGCGGGAGTCGCTCTTTGCCGAGGTGCGCTCCAGCCAGGAGCGCCTCCTGCAGAACATGGACAAGAGCTTGGGCGGCATCCAGCGCGCGCTGGAGCGCCGCACGGCGCTCCTGGAGAGTCGCCAGGGGAAGGTCGAGCGCATCCAGCAGCAGCAGGAGGATGACATCAGGAGGCTCGAGGACGAGATGCGGCGGCGCCAAAAGGAGACTGATAAGCTCATGGCGAAGCACTCTGCCGACATGGCGCAGCTGCAGCGGGAGCTCGGCGTTGTTGCTGCGGGTGTGCCCCCGCCGCCTGAGTCTGGGCCAGCCTGGAGCCGAGAGATCGACCGCGCGGTCATGGCCATCACCAGCAAGGCCCCGCTCATGCGCGCGGCGGTGGAGTTGGCCATGGCACCAGTGTTGGGAGAGGCACAACTTACTGAGGTCTCGAGGGTCGAGGGCGACGACTTGGGCCAGCGCTTCTTGGTCAGGATGGCAGGTGACCTGGGCCTGGCAGAGCGCAGGGTGCGCAAGCTGGTGGCCACGTTGCGCGGAGGAGGCCCTGGCGGCACCTGGCGCCAAGTGGCGGCCACGACTCCGACAGGCCACACTGCGCCGCTGCCCCTCAGCAAGGATAAGAACTCGCGCCAGGTGTCCTACGACATCACGCTCAAGAAGATGCGGCGCGCGCTCGAGGAGGGACTCTCGAAGCGCATCTTCGTCGACCCTGTCGGTCCTGACCAGATGGAAGGCGCACTCTCGCTGGCAAGGCAGCCCTTGGTCCAGATCGCGTTTGAGGGCCCTGGTTCACCACCGGTTGTCCAGTGGAACGCCGCCGTCCTCCGCCGCTACCAGCTTCCTCGTGAGCAACTGGAGCAGCTGGTGGCGCCTGTCCTGGCCCCGACGACGGCGGAGTGGTGCCTTTGACAAGGCTGCGGTTCGCTGGGGACGTCGGCGGCGAGATGAGGGCGCTGCTGAACACGGGGGAGAACCTTGTCGAGTCGACGGTGACGGTACCTTGGGAGCTGGTCGCGGGCATGGGCACGGTGATACTGCTGGACCGCGTGCTGCTGCGGCTGATTTCGTGCTCGCATCGGCCACGTGGAACGCTAGGGCGCTGTGCCACTTCAAGCCTGCTACGGCGAAGGCGAGGGCGAAGTACCTCGCCAAGTTTTGGAAGCGCGACTCGGTCATTCTGGGATTACAGGAGGTGCATGGTTCGCACGTCCGATTGACAGAGCTGCTCAAACATGTGGGTATCCGCGCCCGTGTATTTACTTCGTTCTGTGAGGGAGAACGGGAAGATACTGGTGGGCTGGCCACTCTTTTCCCGACGCGTAGGGCTGATGATGATGAGGGCGTGGTGTTGGATTCGTCAATACTGGTGCCTGGCAGAGTGATGCGCATTCTTGCCAAGTTTAGTGATGACATGGGGAGATCCTGCACGCTCATCCACTGGAACATTCATAACCACGGCTTGGATTGCGGTTCGCAACGGCGTGTCCAGGCGGCGATTGCAGCAGACCTCCTCGAGGTCAAGAGGGATCCCGTCACTGCAGCTGTACTTATTGTGGGCGACTTCAACTTTGGTGACAGGCTGGAGCATTGCCATTTTGGCGACGAAGGCCCCCCTCGAACTGTTGCTGCAGCTCGACACCCGCAAGAACAGCGGTAGCAGCGCTGTTTGAGTGATGCCGTGGAGATGGTCGCCCCGTGCGCGACCCACTGGCACGCTGGACGCCAGATCGAGACCAGGATCGATCGGGTCTTCCTGGGCGTTCCGTCCTGGCTGGTGACCCAGCGCTTCCAGCAGTGCGAGGTGCTGGGCGAGCCCGAGGAGCTGCACAGGAGGGACATCAGCGACCACGCGCCTGTCCTGATCTCCTGGATGTGGCGACCGCTGCGCCCTCGGGACCCGCTCAGGCCCGCCCCGATCCACCAGGACATCGTGAACTCCCCCATGTGCAAGGAGAAGCTGGCCCAGTATGTGGAGATGCTGGACCTGCCGTCGCGAGCACCACCTGACATGTACCAGGTGTACGTGAGGGCCATGCAGGCGGCCGCGGCGGAGACGCGCGAAGCGCAGCTGCAGGGCATGACATGGTCGAAGCGGTGCACGGCGATGATCTTCAGACAGGTGGCAAGAGTGGTGGCGCGCCAACACGTCTCGCTGGCGGAGAGGCTTCTCATTCGCCACACCTGGCTTGATGCGCTGCTGGCCGTCGACGTGACGAGGGGCACGGTGATGTTGAAGGACCACGCGGAGTTCCTCGGGCGCTTCGTCCTGGCACAGCGGCGCGAGGCCAGGGCCAGGCGCGACGAGCTCCAGGCGGAGCTTGAAGCTGACGAAGAACAGCTACGCCGTCGGCTTCTTGGACAGCGACGAGCCTTGGAACGACGTGCTGCTCTCTGGTCGGTTCTTCCTCGACGGCATCTTGCGGCGGTGGAAGCCCCCGATGGCAGACTTCTCACCTCGCCCGCGGAGACCCATGAGGCGTTGGCGAACCACTGGGGCGAGGTCTTCTGCCCCCCTGAGATAGCTGCGTGGCAGGCAGCGGAGAACGGCACCCTGGAGCGCCGTCGGCGCGAGCGTGACTCCAAGGCCTTCATCGCGAAGTACGGCATGAAGGAGGTGGACTGGAGCTCGCTGTCGCCTCCCACGCCCCTGAACATCGAGGAGGCCCTGCGGCGCGCTCGACCTGCAGCACCTGGGGTTGATGGCCTGCCCGCGCGGGCGTGGCTGATGCACTCGGCGGGCTGCGAGGTGCTCCTGGAGGCGCAGAGATGGATGGCTTTGGGCCGCCCCATGCGCAGGGAGTTCAACATGGGCATCTCCATCTTCCCGCCGAAGAAGGTACTGGATGGTGATGGCATGGAGGTAATCAGGAAGCCGAATGAGACGCGGCCACTCATGCTGCGCTCCACGGGCCCCAAGGCCATTGCCTCGGCAGTGAACTTCAAGCTGAGGAGCATGATTGACCGTGGTGCCTCGAAGGCGCAGCGCGGCTTCATCACGGGGCGGAACTTCTTGGAGAACCTGGTGGAGCTCGACGCCATGTCCCGCGTCGCCCCCATGTGCGCGATGGAGCAAGCCCGAGGCTGGGAGGAGCCGACCCTCCTGGGCTTCGACTTCGCGCGCGCCTTCCCGTCGCTCCTCCATGACTGGATGTGGTGGGTGATGGAGGCGTGGCGGGTGCCGCTCGGCCTGGAGCACCTGTTGAAGGAGTCCTACGCCAACGTCGAGGTCGTGGAGGCGGGGCCCTGCCACTGGGTCCTCTTTGTGATCCTCTGCGGGATCTTGCAGGGCGACCCGCTCTCGGGGACGATGTTTGTGATCGGCGCGCAGCCGTTCGTGGAGGCGCACGTGCAGCAGCTGGAGGCAAGGGCCCTTGGCCTGACTCGCTGGTGCGCCGGCGACATCCAGGCCCTGGCCTTCGGCAAGCGTGGGCTTCGCACGCTGGAGAGGATCTTCCGCCTCGCGGCGCGCTTCGCTGGGCTCCAGCTCCAGCCCAAGAAGTGCGCGGCCGTCCCGCCGCGGGCCCCATTCTCGGCGGAGGTGGAGGACGCGATGAGAAAGTGCCTGGGGGAGGCCTGCGGGTGGGGTTCCTTCGCCGTCGCCTCGTCCGTGGAGCTGTTGGGGTGCTTGATGGGTCCTGGCGCATCGCTCGTGGCCCAGTGGGCCGCGCCCCTTGCGCGCCTGCGCGAACGGGTGCTGGCGCTGGCGGCCTCCCCGCTGGACATGACGACCGCCTTCTTCGAGTGCGGCCGACGGTGCCAGCCCGTCCTGGCCTACAAGGCTCAGCTCTGGCCGATGCCGTCGGAGCTGATCGACGACGAGCGCTTCCTGCTGCGCCGGCTTGCGAGGTGCTCTGGAAGCTTGCTCAAGAAGAACACGTTCTACGACATGGAGGGGCTGGGGGGACCGCGCTGCGTGCCCACGGCGGACCTCCTGCTGGCCTTCCTCATGCGCTCGGCCCTCTCGACGCTGGGGACCTGGCGTCGGGCCGCGGCGCATCTGAGTGAGGTGGCCTGTCGCAGGCTGCCGCTGATGCGATGCATGAAGGGCCAGCCTTGGCCATCCTGGTGGGAGACGCCCGCCCCCGCGGTCACGCCGGCGCGTGCAGAGGCGGCGGGGCGCGCGCTGCTCGAAAAGAGCGGCGCCCCCCCTCTCCTTTCCTCTGATCGAGGCGGGGCGGGTCGGTGGGAGGACGGGGGGAGGCGTCGGCTGCAGCGAGAGCTTTTAGTGGGCCTGCGGGCCTCCAGGGATGGGGATCTTCGGGGCTTGTTCAGGAGAGGCTCCCCAAATGGTGCGGAGTGCCCCTCCTGGAGGCTGCGGCTGTAGTGCGGCACGATGTCGAGCAGGTCCTGATGCTTGCGCCCCCGAGCTGGAGGTGCGCATGCATCAAGACTTGGCTCGGAGGCTGGGTCACCGACACCCGTCTCCAGAATCGAGACCGTAGATGCTGCTTGGGATGTGATGCGCCAGATAGCCTTAAGCATTATTTTTGGTGTCCTCCCTTCCGTGAGCTGGCGCGGTTGGCCCTTGGTCGTCCGCTGCCCAGCGCTCCACTTATCGCCCTCGCCCTCGTCGTCCCCACGCTGGACTCGGCTCGAGGAGTTGCGTTGATGTTCCATTTGCACCGCCTTCTCCACCTTGAGAAGCGCGATGCCACCAGCGGGTCGGTTCCTGTCTCGGTCGCTCGATCAATCGCCAGGGCCGCGCGACAGGCTGTCGACCTCCCCGCTGGTGGCAATTCGGCCCGTCGGGCTCGTAGAGTGGCTAGGTAAGGAGATCAGACTTTCCTGAGGGCGCTCCGCCTCCTCCTCCTCGCTCTCAGTTACATCATCATCACCACCACCATCATCATCACCATCATCATCATCAGCAGCATCGTCATCATCGTCATCGTCATCGTCATCGTCAGCAGCAGCATCATCATCACCATCATCAGTTACACCATCATCATCAGCATCATCATCATCAGCATCAGCATTAGCATCAGCATCAGCATCAGCTTCATCATCATCCTTTCTCAGATATATCCGGCTTATCTTGGTCCAAGCTTACCTTTCTCTTGCCGTCGTCTGACGCTCCCCCCCCCTGCACCCTCCCCCACGCTATTATCGGTCCTCCCCTGCCTGCTCGTCCTCCTTCCCTCCCCCCTGCTACTCCTGCTGGGTGCGCCTCCTGTCCTGCCCACCTCCTCCGCCCCCTGCCTCCTCCTACAGCCTGCCCATCGGTCGTTGAAAGCAGGCACTTGGGGATTCCCAGGTGTCAGCCTTCCTCCGGCGCCCTCGTATTTCAAGAGTCGAACGGTGTTCCCTCTTCCTGCCTCCTCCAGGGCGGGCGGAAGCCCGATCTACTTTCACCGCCTTCCTGCTTCATCTTTCAACACACTTCTTCCGACCGATGAGTGGGCCCACCACCCGCCCCCCTGGCATCTCTCCGCGCGCGCCAGCCGGGCATCCCCCCCCCTCAGCCCCGCGGAGAGCGGAAAGCGGCTGCCCGCCCCCCTGGCGCCCCATCCGAAGGCCGAGCCCGCGGAGGACCTCCCCTCGACGCCGCGCCGCACCTCCAAGGCCGCCGCCAGAGGAACGTCGTCGTCGGCGCGTTGCCGGGGTCGTCGTCGTCGGGCGTCGTCGTCGTCGTCGGGCGTCGTCGTCGTCGTCGTCGTCGTCGCCGTCGTCGTCGTCGTCGTCGTCGTCGTCGTCGTCGTCGTCGGCGTTTGTCGTCGGGCGTTCGTCGTCGTCGTTATCGTCGCCACCGCGAGTGCGGCCAGGAGCTTCTGCTGAGCTTGTCGCGCCGCCGGCTCTGGCCCACCACGCCTCGGCGAGGCACTCCAAGCACGTCGCAGCTCCCACGGCATCAGCGCCCCGAGCCTCTCCCGGCCCCCCGCCCCGCAGAGCCGGCCGACACGCGCTCCGCTCGCGAGCCATCGAGCTTGCGCACATCGGCTCGTGACTGTGCATGTTGCGGCCACGGACGCTTCCAGTTTCAGGAGGAAAAGAAACACACAGACACAATTAATCCTCGATTTCCCAGAAAATATGGGAAAATATGGGAAGTGGGCGGGAAGACAGAAACCCAGAAAATATGGGAAAATATGGGGAATATTTTTATTTGTGTGTATTTATTTGTGTGTCCTGGGGCCCCTTCACAGTTGTCCCCGTCCCATGGGCAGCAGGCCGTCGAGGAGGCAGTGCCGAGGCGCAGAGCGCCGGCCGCCCAGCCGCCAGCAAAAGGCGCGGGCGCCCCCACCGCCAGTCAGGAGGGAAAGAAACACACAGACACAATGAATCGTCGACTCCCAGGAAAATATGCAAAAGTATGGGAAGTGGGGGGGAAGACAAAAACAAAAACAAAATATGGGAACATATGGGGAATCTTTTTATTTGTGTGTATTTATTTGTGTGTCCTGGGGCCCCTTCCGCCAGAGCCGCGCGCACAGACACCATCCCCGACGGCCCGCGGGTCGGGCGCGGGAGGCGCCAGGCGCCGCAGCTCGGGGCACCACGGAGCCCCGGCCCCCATCACTGGCGCACATCGAGAAGTCTTCCATAGCGACGCTGGAGGGGTAATTACTAGGAATTCCTCGTTGAAGATTAATAATTGCAATAGTCTATCCCCACCACGATGCGATTTAACAAGATTACCCAACCTTTCCAGGCAAGGTCATAAACCAGAGGAGACCCGTGCCAAGAAACACCCTGCTTGCCTCCAGGGTGCCCTGGGTTTCTCGGGTTTCGATGGTCTTGCGATGGAAAGCGTGACGTGCCCACACCAAAAAACCATGAACGTCCTGGGGTCTCAGGGTTGGGTTTCTTGTGGATGGTTTCTTGTGGACTGACCTCCACTGTAGGACGCATCGACTTCCAATCGCCCGTTCATCGCCGATGGGGGCCGAGTTGTCCCACCCCGCCCAGCAGCGTGCGGGTTCGCCATCGGGGTCTTATCGCCGATACATGGGTGATGTATTGCCACTTCCAAGTCGATGTTTCCCTCATGAGCCGGTCACCTTATAACCTTGGCCCTAATGATCAGTCCGTGGCGTTTACTGAACTGAGCTATAGCCAAGTCGTTGAGAGAAGGACTGCTTCGGGCTCTTGATGGGTTCTGGATTTCGGGTCGTTCCATCGATCGCATGGCTTCGAAGACGATAGCCCGATTGCTTGCGCAACGTATAGGAAAAAGGCAAGAGGCAAATCTCTGGAGAGGACGAAGAGGGGATAACATTTTCGCCCCCGGTACGCGGGCGGGAAAGGTTGTCTCCGAACGCCGCCACACACGCCCGCGCCTACCCACAGCGTGTCGAGAATGTCCACACCCATGCCGCCCGCCATTTTGTAGCGCAGCCGTGTCACATGTGGACCACAATGGGTATTCATGTCACCGTGCCGTTATCGCGGTCTGTACAGCCCACCACCACGTGTGTTAATCAGCCACTCAGTGCCGAAGAAAACGTGACACATCCCACTGCGTGTTGAGACCGCACGGCGACCATAACGGATGTTACCCAACCGTACAGACATTCGATGATTTCTCTTGTGCAGTACGCCAGCTCGAATCATCACCGGAGATTGTGAGGACGTGTCGAGCGAAACGGAGCCGGAACCATGCCAAAGAAGGAGAAAAAAACTTACAAGTTCTGAGGACGTCTCAAGCGAAATTGGGCCGAAACCAAGCCAAAGCAGAGCCAAACCAGGCAATACGTGAGGACGTCTTAAGCGAAATTGGCCCAAAACAGTGCCAAACCAAAGGAACACCTAACAAATGTTGAGGACGTCACAGGCGAGACCCGGCCAAAAACCAGGGCCAAACCATATAAGATTCGAGGACGTCTCAAGAGACGTTGGGCCCGAACCAGGCCAAACCAAGGGCCAAGCCAAGCAAATTCTGAGGATGTCTCAGGCGGGGTGCGCGGCCAAACCAAGCCAAACCAAAGGCCTCAACCAGGCAGATAATGAGGACGTCCCGGGCAGAATCGCCCAAACCAGGCTCCATCCATTGTTATATATATATATATATGTGTATATATATATATATATATATATATATATATATCTCTCTCTGGGGGGCAGGCCCAGGGCCCACAAACAGCTGCCCCGACCCCCCATGGGGGGACGGGGCGGCCGGGGAGGTCCAAAATAGTCCAGGAGGGCCTCCAGAGGCTCCCCAGACGGCCCAAGCGGGCCCCGAGTCGCCGAAGACCGCTCCTGGACGCGTAAAATAAGCCCAAGACGGCCCGAGAAACCCCCCCAAGGCACTCCACGACGCTTCAAGACGCTTCTCCCGAGCGCTTCAAGAGACCAAAATCGTAAATTTTACGCGGTTTGGGAGAGATTTCGGCCTTCCAGCCTTTTCGGCTGTCCGACGTTCCAGGCCGGCGCCATAGGCCCCCAAGAGCGCACCAAGACGGCCCAAAAGGGCCCCCGGACGGCCCCAGAGGCGCCCCAGAGAACTCCAAGACGGCCCCAAGATGCGCCCTAGAGGGGGACCACGACTCCAAAATTCGACCCTCCCGCTTGAAGAGTGCCCCAGGAGGCCCCAAGGAGCCCCACAGAGGCCCCAGGAGGCCCCCGAGAGGCACCCAGGAGACCCAAACAAGGCCTCAAGAGGCCACAAAACAGCCCCGAGGAAGTCCCACAACGGTCTCAACATGGCTACCGAAAAGCTGCGAAACTGCCTTCACGACGTCCCCGACAGGCCAACCACGAGATCCAAACCAACACTCATGAGCAATCTGACCCACCACCGAGGGCACCCGCCGCCCGCCCGCCGTCCGCGTAGCACGCACCACTCTGTACTCAACAGCTTCAGTCTCCAAGACAACACCCTGTAGTCAACAGCCCCCGTCTTCAAGGCAACACCCTGTACTCAAGAAGCTCCCGCTGCAAGAGAGCACCCTTAAGGAATTCATTCGAATCCCAACCCGCCCGCCCGCCCGCCCGCCACCCGCCCGCCCGCCGCCCGCCTGGCCGTTCGCCCGCCTTCCGCGTAGCACGCGCCACCCTGCACTCAACAGCCTCCGCCTCCGAGACAACACCTAGCATTCAACAGCCCCCAGTACTCCCGGGACTGCCCGGGCCCGCTCCCAAACACGCCACGACACGCCAAGAAGGCCCTAAAGATTGCCAAGACAGCTCCAAGAGGCCCGGGAAACACCGAAGATGGCCTCAGGACGGCCGACGACGCCGCCAAAACGTCCCAAGAGCGCCTCCAGAGGCCCCTCCAAAGGGCTTCGCATTTTTGCGCTCTCGCATGTTCCGCCTCCCCACGGTCCCGGACGGCGTCAGAGGCCCTTCAGATCGCTCCAAGACGGCCGAAGAGGCTCCCAAGGAAAGACCAGAGACGGCCCAGGAGGCTCCCCAGATAATTCAAGAGGGCCTCGAGAGCGCCCCAAGAGAGCCCCAAGAGCGACCCAAGAGGGCCCGAAGAGAGCGACATTTCAAGGTCTCCGGCCTGAGAGGCTCCTAGGACGCCCCCGGAGGCCATCAGGAGGCTCCCAAGAAGCCCCGTGAGGCTCCCAAGAGGCCCCCCGGAAGCCCCAATAAGCCCCCAAGGGCCCCCTAGGGAAGCCCCCTGCGGGCCCCCAGTAGACCTAGGTAAATCGTATTTCCCAGAACTTTCGGGGAACATGATTCCTTGGGCTTCCGCCCACCGCCCCAACCATGTTTCCAGTAGGCTTGCCGACAAGGCCAAAAAGGGCTCTCCGTAAGCCCCCAGAGCCCCCCCTCTTAAGAGAGCCGAACAAATCATGCTCCCGGAAAGCTTCCCAGGAACATGATTCTCGGGTTGCCGCCCTCTCCCCAAACCATGTTTATAAACGCCTGCCAGGATAAAAAAACGAGAGTCCCAAGCAGCGCTACCTGGCGCAGGAAGCAGCAAGCCTAATCCGCAGAGCCTGGTTGCCCCACAAGGGGGCCAGCGCTTTTGCATATGCTCCCATGATGCACGGTTGCTCTGTCGATGAGGCGTTGCTGTGCGCGCAGCACATTGTGAGGTCGCCCCGAGTATGGCATCAATGTCTGACGCAAACGTCAGCGTGGATGGACGGCCCGTGGGTCAAGTTCCCCGTTGCCCGCGGTTTGCCTCCCATGTCCAGTGCAGATTGCAGGCCAGGCTCTCTAGCAGCGCTACCTGCCGCCACGCTCGGAAACGCGTCAGGCCCCGAAGCCTCCGGAGGCGCCCAACGACACCCAAACAAATCATGTTCCCAGGAAGTCTTACGGCCAGTGCCGCCGACGTTGAAGGAGGACGGTCCAGGACACCCAGAAATCTTCCAAACAGGCTTCGAAGAGGGCGTCGAGACAGCCCAGGGCCGCCCCCAGACGGCCCAAGAAAGCCCCAACACAGACGAAAAGGGCCGCAACAGGCCCCCAAGAGGCCCCCAAACGAAGACATATCGTTCGAGCACGCCCAAGATGGCCTCCGGACGACCCACAAGGCTTCCAACACGGCCCAAATGGACGCCAAAATCATTGCTTGTCCTCAGGTTTTTGATGCATTTCAGACACCCAATGTCGCCCCAACAGGCCCCCACGAAGGCGCCGAGACGGCCCAGGGACGCCCTGCCGCGGGCACGAGGCGGGGCACGGGACGGGGCCCTTGCACCGGGGGGCCAGGGGGCCTTGCCGTGGCGCTGGGGGCCTTGTAAAGTCGTCCGAAGACGGCCCTGGCGTTTCCAGACAACGAAAACGACCAATGACCGCCTGAGATCACCCCAGAATTGGTCCCTGACTGCCCGAGAGGCCTCCAAGACGCCCCAAGAGGTCTCCAAGATGGCTCCCAAGGAGCCCCAGGAAGCACAACTAATTTGTTTTCCTTTTTGATCGATTTTCGAGTTCTCGCCTTTTGAGTTTCCTGACGCTCCACGACGGCCCAAGAGGCTTTAATTTCCGCTCCAAGGCATCCCCAGAGGCCTCGAAGACGGCCACAAGACAGCCACGGGGGTCCCCAGACGGCGCCAGAGGCGCCCAAGGCGGCCCGAGAGGGCCCCAGGACGGCCCCGAGATGGAGCCCAGAGGGTTGACACGAACCGAAAATCCGAGTCTTCCACCCCGAGAGGCTCTCAGGAGGCCCCGAGAAGCCCCTAACAGACTCCAAGAGGCCCCAAGAAGCCCCCCAGGGGGCCGAAGAGTATCCAAGGGGCCTCCCACGAAAGCCCCAAGAGGCAAGCATCCATGTCATGCCATAGGTTTTTGATTGATGTTCTATTTTTCAGCCTTTTGGCGTCCTGACACTAAAAGACGGCCCAAAAGGCCTCCAAGACCAATCCAAGGTAGCCCAAGAGGCCTCCAATAGGGCCCAAGACAGCCCGAGAGGGCACCAATACGGCCCCAAGGGGGGCCCAAGAGGGGTAAGACGAACCGAAAATCTGAGCCTTCCACCCCGAGAGGCTCTCAGGAAGCCCCAGAGGCCCCCAAATGGGACCCAAGAGGCCCTCAAGAAGCTCCCCAGAAGGCCGAAGAGGTTCCAAGAAGCATTGTTTTCCCATCGGATTTTGATGGATTCTAGAGTTCCCAGCCTTTTGGCATCCCGACGCTCCAAGACGGCCCAAGTGGCCCCAACGGCCGCTCCAAGATAGCCGAAGAGGCCTCCAAGAGGGCCCCAAGACGGCCCACGAGGGCCCCAAGACGGTGCCCGAGGCGCCCAAGACGGCCCGAGAGGGCCCCAAGAGGGCCCCAAGAGAGCCCCAAGAAGGGGAACGCGAACCCAACAGCAGAGCTTTCCGCCCTAAGAGGCCCACAGGAGGCCCCAAGAGTCCCCAACTGGCCCGACGAGGCCCCCCAATGCCCCCCACCAGGCCCCAAAAGGCTCACAGGAGACGTACACGGGGCCCCAAGATAGCTGAACAGTGCTCTCGATGCATCAAGATTGCTTCAAGGAGGCCCCAGGGGGCTTCCGGATTGCCCCAATGTGGCCTCCAGCCAGGCTTCCACGCAGCCAAAACAGCCAATTGATTGCTTCAGACTGCAGAACATCACTTTCCGACTGCCCGGAGAACCCTGACGATGCCCCCAAGGGACCCCAAGATGCCCCCCCGAGAAGCACCCAAGAAGTGCCTCCAACAGCCAATTGAGGACGCACGGAGAACCTCCCAGAAGCCCTTCAGATGCCCCCACGAAGACCCAAGAGGTTCCCAAGAGGCCCTCAGGAGGCACGACTATGTCACGCGCCTGTGCTTGATAGCGCTGTCCAAGATCTTCTAGCGCGCCCCCAGCCTGGGCTAGAACCTGAGCGCGCGCGAAGCGCGCGCGATGGTTCTAGTATATATATATATATATATATATATATATATATATATAGACGGCTCCAAGACAGCCCAAGAGGCCTCCAAGACGGCCCAAGAGGCCTCGAAGAAGCGCCCCAAGAAGGGTCCAAGAGGCCAGAACCTTTGATTGTCCGTAGGGAAACGTACATTTTTGCATACATGATTTCCGGCCTTCACGGCGTTGAAGACGGTCCAAAAGGCCCCCGAAACCGCCCAGAGAAGGCCCAAGAAGCTCCCAAGAGGCGCCCAAGATGGCCCAAGAGGGCGCCAAGACGTCCCAGGCGGCTCCCACGACAGCCCAAGAGGGCCCCAAGTCCGCCCCAAGAGCAGCCCAAGAGGGGGAGCCCGACCCAAGAAGGCCCCAGGAGGCTCCCAAGAGGCCCCAAGAGGCCCCCAAGAGGGCCCCAAGAAGCTTCCAAGAGGGCCCCTAGAGGCCCCCAAGAGGCCCAAAAGAAGCCCCAGAGGGTCCAACACGGCGTCCCCCAAGAGGCTTCGAACCTGCCTCCAAGAAGCCCGCGAGAGGAGGAGGAGGAAGAGGACGTTTCTTCCCCTCATCATCCGCATTCTCCTAATCCCTCCTTTTCCTGTTCCTTCCTCCTCCTCGTCCCCCTCCTCCTCGTCCTGCTCCTGTTTCAACCTGTTCCATCATTCTCCCCTTCATCATCCTCATCCTCGTCATCACCGTCCTCCTGATCCTCCTCCTCCTCCTGCTCTTCCCTCCTCCTCCTCCTCCTCTTCTCCTTCCTCCTCCCTCCCCTTCCTGATCTTCCTCTCACCCTCCTCTTGCCTCATCCTCCCTCATCCTCATCCTCCGTCCTCCCCCTCTTCCTCCTCCTCCCTCCTCCCTCCTCCTCCTGCTCCTGGTAGACTGGCATCAAGGTTTAAGGGGGGCTGAGCTGTCAGCGTGATCTTCGCTGTGCGGGGGTCCACGTTGATCTTTGTTGGGGTGGGGGAGCACGATTTGTCCCTCCCACGGGGGCGCAACAAGCTAGCACCAGAGCGCGCGCCTGGGAAGGGGTCCCTGCTCGGCTCATCGGCCACGCTGCCGGGACAGACGCGTGCCTCGAAAATTGAGCCCCGACGGTGGGGGATTGGACACAGTGGGTTAGCACAAGCCTGGAGCCCTCTGGGGGCTTGTGCGGTGTTCCGTGGACTGTCGTGGGAGGCCTCTCGCGGGCCTCCTGGAGGCAGGTTCGAAGCCTCTTGGGGGACGCCGTGTTGGACCCTCTGGGGCTTCTTTCTGCTCCGCCCATCCTCATCCTCCTTCCTCATCCCCCCTCCTCCTCACTCCTCCTCCTCCTCTCGCATCCTCTCCTCCTCCTCCTCCTCCTCCTCCTCCTCCTCCTCCTCCTCCTCCTCCTCTCCCTTCGCCTCCTCAACCTCCTCCTCCTCCTCCTCCTCCTCCTCACCCTTCGCCTCCTCAACCTCCTCCTCCTCCTCCTCCTCCTCCTCCTCCTCCTTCTCATCCTCCTCATACTACTCCTCCATCCTCTCTCTTCCTCCTCCTCCTCGTCCTCCGCCGCCTCCCCCTCCTGCTTCTGCTCCGCCGCTTCCTCTTCCTCCTCACCATCATACCCCTCCTCCCCCCGCCCCCTTCCTCAGTCCCCTGCCCTGCCCCCCTGCCCTCGTTTGCTCATCGCTCTCCTCCCTTATCATGGTCGTCCTGTGTCCCACCTGTCTCCTCGCTCGTCCCTCTTATTTCGTCTTCCATCTTGGGCTGTTCCCTGCCGCAGCCATTGGCTGCAACACGTGTTGATCCAGGCGCCCGATTGGCGTCAGGCATGCGCCCGCTCCGGAACACCGCCATTTGGGCGATCGTGGCCCTCCTCAAAGGGTACGTGAAGATACGCGCACTCGTGCGCACTTCACGGCACGAGGCGTGGGACGAGGAATTCCTCGCAGAGCGTCTCACCACGAGCGTGGCCGAGAGGGAGTCGGAGTTGCTCGCCCGAGTGGCGGGCAGCTTGTACAAGACCGATGGCTGCATCGAGGTGCCGGGGCGGCCAGGATCGACTGGTGACCTATCGTTGTACGGACAGCGCGTTCAAACCTCCACTGTGTTTCAAACTCCCTTGCCAGCCTTGTCCATTATATACATAGTCATACATACATATGTATATATATACACACATCGATACAAGCATATTGATTTTAAAGATATGCATCTCTGGATACATACATACACACATATATATATATATATAATATATATATATATTATATATAATATATGTATATATATATATATATATATATATATGCTGGCGGAAGGGGATCGGGGCCGCCAGGCCGGTACCTGCGCCCCCCGTGGCCGCTCCAGGGCTCCGGGAGCGCTCCTGTCCGGGCCAATAGGCGGCCAAGACGTGCCCAGGGAGGCGCAAGTGGCTCCCAAACCGGTTCTAGACGGCCCCGGGGCGCTCAAAGATCGCCCCTGGACGCTCAAGATGGCTCCCATTGAGCCCAAGAAGCCGCTACAACGCCCCAAGTTGCTTTCCAAGAGAGCCCCAAGCGGCCAAAATCATTGATTTTGCATATGAAAACGTGCATTTTAGCATCTACGTCTTTTCGGTCTTCACGGCGTGCGCAAGCACAAGAGGCCCCCACGACGGCCCCGACTCCAAGACGGCCCAAGAGACTCCCAACACGGCCCAAGAGGGGCCCAAGACAGCCCCAGAGGCGGCCAAGGCGTGCTCAAGAGGCGGCCAAGACGTGTCCACGGAGCCCCAAGAGGCTCCCAAATCGGTCCAAGACGGCCCCAGGGCTCTCAAAGATCGCCCCTGGACAGCCAAGATGGCCCCTATAGAGCCCAAGAGGCCGCTACGACGCCCCAAGAAGCTTTCCAAGGGAGCCCCGAGCGGCCAACATCATTCATTTTGCATATGAAACGTGAATTTTTAGCATCTGCGATTTTTCGGTCTTCGCGGCGTGCACGACGGCACAAGAGGCCCCAAAGACGGCCCCAAGAGGCTACCAGCACGGCCCAAGACAGCCCGAGGGGCGGCCGAGGCGTGGCCAGACGGCCCCATGAGGCTCCCAAAACGTTCCACGGCGGCCCCGGAGCGCTCAAAGCTAGCCCTTGGACGCCCAAGACGGTTCCCACAGCGCCCAAGAGACCGCGAAAACGCACCAAGAGGCCCCCAAGAGGCTTTCCAAGAGGGTCCCAAGAGGCCAAAATCATTGATTTTGCATAGGAACACATATATTCGTAGCATATACGACTTGTCGGTCTTCACAGCGGTGACGACGGTACAAGGGCCCCCAAGAGAGTCCCAAAATTGCCCAAGAGGCTCCAAAGACGTCCCGAGAGGGGGCCAAGACACCCCGAGAGGTCACCAATACGACCAAGGAGAGCTCCAAAACGGTTCCAAGAGGAACCCAAGAGGGGGAGCCCGACCCGAAAATCCGACCCTTCCGCCCCAAGAAGGTCCCAGGAGGCCCCTGGAGGCCCCTAAGAGGCTCCAAGAGGCCCCCAAGATACCCCCCCAATAGGCCAAACCCAGCGGGGGTTTATGGAGGGGGGGATCCCCCCAAGAGGCCCCTAAGAGACTCCAAGAACCCCCCCGCGGCCCGCCCCCCGCGCAGGGACGGCGACGACCTCGACGGCGACGGCGACGGGCGGCGCCGCCGTCGTCGTCGTCGCCCTTGCCGTCGTCAGCGCCGCCGCCGTCGTCGTCATCATCGTCGCCGCCGTCGTCGTTGTCGCCTCCGCCGTCGTCGTGCTCGTCGTCGCAGGCGCCAGTCGAGGACCGATCAATCGAGGATCGAGGTTCGACGAGGTCTTTCGGTTTTCGGCCCCAGGGGGTCTTTTTGAGCGGACTTTAGTCAATCAGAGAGCAGCGCGAACGTCAAGGACGCTAAGCAGCGCGAGCGCTAAAGACGAGCTCTGTAGTGTTTGTTCGCGTCTTCCGTCGACATTTTTTCGGACGCGTTTCGACGAAGTTTGACTCGATTTGTTCTTGACTTCGGCTAGAACCAAAGCGCGCGCGAAGCGCGCGCGATGTTTTTTTGTTTTTTGTTGTTTTCTCTCTCTCTCTCTCTCTATGTGTGTGTGTGTGTGCGTGTGTGTGTGTGTGATGTTCTCGCTCGTTTGGCTTCCCAGCGCTCCAGGGCGGCCCGAGACGCCTCCAAGAAAGCCCCCAGACTGCCCAACAGGCCCCCGAGAAAGCCCCAAGAGGCCCCGAGGGCCCCCAGACGGCCCAGGACGTCTCCAAGACAGCCCCAGAGGGGGCCCAGCCGAGGGGCCCGAACTGACATTGCGAGCCCTGGGCCCCGAGAGGCGCCCAGGAAGCCCGAAGGAGCCCCGAGAGGCCCCCAAGAGGCTTCCAAGAGGCCTTCGCGACGCCGCCAAGAGGCCCCCAAGAGATGACACGATTCAGACCCACGACTAGCCCCGCGTGAGCCTCACAATGCCCCCGAGAGACCGCCCTCCCCCCAAATGATCCTTGGGGGGTCACTCTCGGGGTCCACACCTGTGCCCCCAAAAGGCCGGCGGCGCGCTGACAGAGGGGGGTTCGGCGGCACACGTGATCTGGCCTGGGGCCCTGGTCTATAGCTACCCCCCTAGAGTACATGTATCCCTCACCCGGACTGCAGGTAGGCGATTCGGAGGCATGAGCCGCCTGGATATTTAATGGCGAGCCGCCGCGTTTCCAATGATTGGAGCGCAAAGAAGTGCGAGCGCGCCCGGCAGGCCTGGCCTTACGGTGCACGGAGGGAGGGGGAGAGGTACAACGAAGATGACCAGGCTCGAGGGGACGATTATTCTTGCTTTAGTTTTAGCGGATACAAGAACTTCTTCCGCGCTGGTCGGCCGAATCCCGTTGGCTCCGCAGTCGGCAGATCTGCGCGCAAACAATTCGCAACATCGTTCCTCTTCTAAGATTTACTTGTGATGGCGTGCGGGCGCACACGGAAATGCTCTTCACTGCCTGGCGTCCCCACTCGTTCGCTGACAAGGAGAGTTGGAGTATCTGTAAAAACGTCGTCGTCGACGACGTCGTCGTCGTCGTTCAGGGTCGGCGGCACTGGCCGTAAGGCCTCTCCAATAGATTCAGATGGGCCAGTGGGCTTCCAGGGGGGGTCAAGATGAGATGGTACCGAAGATGCCTGCGGCGAATCACCGCCGCCCCCTGCCTTGTGGGAAGCGCCTCTGTGGCCAAACATTGGGCCCAGCTTAGCCAGGCTATCGGATTAGATGCTCCCCCAGCAGCTCTAGAAACTCATCGGGGAACGCTTGCGGGGAGGAAAAGGTGGAGGATTAAGAGAGGGAGAAGGAGGAGGAAGAGGAGGAGGAGGAGGAGGCCTCTTGGGAGCCTCTTGGGGTACTCTTGGGGCCTCCTTGGAGCTTCCTGGGGGCCTCTTGGAGGCCTCTTGGGGGTCTCCTTGGCCTCTTGGGGACCTTAGGGAGATTCTCGGGGGTGTCTTTGGCCGCCTTGGGGCGTTCTTGGCCCGTCTGACGCCGTCGGAAGCCGTTTGGGGGGCCTCACTGAACCGATTTGGGGCCCTCTGGGGGCGATTCAGGCCCGTCTTAGGGGGCCATCTTGGGCGTCTTGGAGCCGTTTTGCGGCCGTCTTGGAGCCGTCTTGGGGGCCTCTTGGGCCGTCATGCAGCCATCTTGGAGGCCTCTTGGGCGATCTTGGGGCGACCTTGAGGGACTCCTGGGCCGTCTTGGGTCGTCGGAGTGCCGATATGAAGCAAATGCCCAAATCCTTAAAGACCGTCGGGCTATCCATGATTTGGACCTCTTCGGGTCTTTCTGGAGGACCTCTTGTAGGCCCCGTGGGCCGTCTTGGAGGCCTCTTGGGGACCTGTTGGGCCGTGTTGGGCAATTGTGAGGCTAGCTTGGGTTGTCCTAAATGCATCTTCGCCCGTCTTGGAGACATCTTGAGCCCTCTGGGTGGCATGTAAGCCATCTTGGAGCTCATCTTGGCCGTCTTAGAGGCCTCTTGGGACCATCTTGGAGGCCATTTTGGGCCATCTGGGCCGTCTTGGAGCCGATGTGGCCAACGGAGAGCGAAATTTGGGAGCTCTTCGGGTGGCTGGCGGGTTGGGCCGAAGCCCCAGTAGGAGTTCCACAAGAAGCGAAAGACACTAGATGTTTAGCACGCCAGGCGCCCCTGTTGCAAGCCACAATAAAGAGAGGGGCCAACCAAAGAGAACCGTATAATTTATATATCTAATGGCCTTCGTCCCATTTCGCCACCGTGCCTGGGTTGTGGGTCAGAGTCCTCATGGACGCTTCTTGGGGTCTTTTCTGAGGGCTCTCGGGGGGGGGTAGTTTTGACCCCGAGAACCCCAAATCATTCAAGAATGAATGGGAAGCCGCATTTCTGTTTGAAAAAGAACTCGCCTGTTCATTGCCGATGGGCCTCGGAGGCCTGTGGATGGCCCCCCAAACACCTGGAACGGTCCCACGAGCAGCCCCTGACGCGTCCCAAGATGCTTCCCAAAAGGCCCCGATATCCCAAGGGCTCCCTCGAGGGCGCGAAGTTATTCGCGCTTCGCGCTTCGCGGTCCTCGTTCCTCCTCCCCCTCCTCCTCGTCCTCCTCTTCTCCCTTTGGGAGGGCGGCGCGAGAGCGCGAAGTTATTCGCGCTTCGCGCAGCGCGAAGCGCGAAGTTGGGAGCCCTAGATATCCCCAAATCCTTCAAAAACCATTGGAAAACCGTACATGTTTGAAGAACTCGCCTTGTCACTGCCGATGGACTTCGGAGACCTCTGGATGGGTCCCACCACGACCGGAACTGCCCCACGAGGAGCCCCAGCCAGTTCCAGGACGGCTTCAAGAGCGCTAAAGAGCTTCCCAAGACAGATCCACAACGGACCCGAATGGCCACAAGACAGCTCCGGGGGCCGCCAAGACGGTTCGAGACTGTCCCAAGGGGCCCAGAAGAGATTCCACGAGGTCCCGAAGAGATTCCAAGAGGTCCAGAACACACTTTTAGAGGCTCCCCCGAGGCCCCCCTGAAGAAAGAACCATCAAAACCCAACGAAAACCTTGCATATTCGAGGAAGTGACTTTTTCCATGCCGACAGGCTCTGGAGGCTTCTCGATGGTCTCCAAAACGCCCAGAACGGCCCCAAGAGGTGCCCCAGAGGTCTCCAGGACGGCTCCAAGAACGTCAAAGAGCCTCCAGGACGGCTGCAAGAATGCTCACTTGCCTCTCAAGACCACCCCAAGACGGCCCCGGATGGACTCCCGACGGCCCTCGAGGCTGCCCAGATGGTCCAATATCCCCAAGACGGACCCAAGACACCCCAAGACGCTTCCACAACGGCCCACAGAGGCTCCCAGAGGCCTCCAGGTACAGGATGAAGACGCTCCCAAGAGGGCCCCGAGTTGCCAAATTGATCAAAATCTGTCCACAAGCAGTACGTTCGTAGCACGTCGCCTTTTCACTGCCGATGGGCCTCCGAGGCTGCTGGAAGGCGTCAAAACGCCCTACAGAGCCACCTCAGAAACCCCTAGGACAGCTCCAAGAGCGCTTGGAGGTTTCCCGAGAGCGGCCCGAGACCGCCCAAGCTGGTCTGAAGATTGGGTTCGAGCCGTGAAGATTGCCCCAGAGGGCTTCAAGACGGCTCAAGAGGTGCCCAATAGGGCCCCACGGGAGCCTCAACAGTAGAGGGTCCCAGGAGAGACAGAGAGAGAGAGAGAGAGAAAACTCGAATTGAGATTTCGAGCCATCCGCCCCAAGTAGACCCCCGAGATCGCCTTCAGGCTCCACGAGGGCCAAAAGAGGCCCCCAAACGACCCCCAATATGTTTCAAAATTGCCTCCAGCAGGCTCTCCAGAGGCTTCCCAAGAAGCCCCAACAGGCATCCAAGAGACCTCTGCATCACAACCCAAACGCGGTGGCAGGATAGGCTGGATGTCAACAGGCCAGTATCGAGCTCTATATGGATTCTCGAGTTTGGTGCCACGCGTTTCGGTGGTTCGACGCCCAAATGCCCTTCCTCGGCGCCCAAGTCCGTGTAGAGTGTTTCAAAAAGGTTTTCGAGGAATTCAGAAGTCGTCTTCTTGCTCACCGCGGAGGCCGGCCGAAGGCCCGCGGAAGCTGGCGGATGTAAATCGAGGGCGATCTGGCTGGCGGAAGCCAGCGGAACCTCGTCTGAAGCCCGCGGAAGGAAATTGATTTTGTGAGAGGTCTACGTTGGCCACCGTGCCGTCTTCAGGCATGCAGAGCCAGCTGCATAAATGTCGCACGGTGTGCACAAAACGATCCATCGCCCCCTGGAGATCTCCACACCTTCCTCGGAGCAAGCTTTCTGGGGCTCGAATTGAACCCCCACACACCCCAGGACAGCCCCGACTCAGCCACGATAGGGCCCCAAGAGCAGTTCCGGCCGACGCCGCGCAACTCCCGAACAACGAGCGTTTAGAGAAGCCCCAGAGTGGCACAAGATGGATCAACGATCGCACGAGCCGATATCCAAATGGCCGCTCCAAATGTTTGATGTGCAGAGCGTTGCATTGCATGTCATTTGTGCTTCATTTATCCTTGCAGTAGTTTGCGTTGAGTTGCAATACGTTGCATAGCCACTGCATGACATTTCCACGATCATGTCATATGGATTCGCATTGCATGCGTCTGTGTGTATACTTGTCAGAATTCCGTCTCTGTTCGGTCCGCGCGATTGCTACCTCTTCACTTCATGCGCGAGCAAGTTGTGTTTACGTGCACGCGTGCATCTGTGAGCTTGTCAAGGTCTGGGGGGTGCTAGGACCTAAGCGCGCGCGAAGCGCGCGCGTGGTTCTAGTTTAAATATCAGGCGGAAGCCCGTTCAGAATTTTATGAGGCGGGCGTTTGGACCGCGTGCCCGCTAATGCGGACGGGGTCGGGCGCAGCAGCCGTCATTTGTCTTTCGGATTTTGATGGGGCCTCGGGGCGGTGGCAGGGGGCGTTTCAATGTCTTTGTGCAACTGGGTCGGGCAGCCCATTCATAGCACAAGGAGTGCACCCTGTTCAACTCGTTCCTGAGGTGCGTTTGCGGAGAGGCTTCGCTCGTATTGGGTATTCACCATGAGTGTGGTCGCTTCCTGAGGAGGCGGAGGAGGAGGAGGAGGAGGAGGAGGAGGAGGAGGAGGAGGAGGAGGAGGAGGAGGAGGAGGAGGAGGAGGGGGGAGGAGGGGAGGAGGAGGAGGAGGAGGAGGAGGAGGAGGAGGGGGAGGAGGAGGAGGCAATATGTTTTGCACACCCTGGTCGCTTCCGGAAGCGCGGCCTCTGGCTTGCCGGGGCGGTCGGCCGGGGACCTCCGTGAGCACCGACTGCCATTGGCCCCCGCTGCTCTACCGATCCAGGGCGGCCGCTCCAGAGGGAGGGGAAGGGGAAGTCACATCTGACGTCCTGCCCCTCCCTCCCATCCCTTACCAAGGGCTCCCACGAGGGTGCGAAGTTATTCGCGCTTCGCGGTCCTCGTTCCTTCTCCTCCTCCTCCTCCTTGTCCTCCTTTTCTCCCTTTGGGGGGGTGGCGCGAGAGCGCGAAGTTATTCGCACTTCGCGCTTCGCGCAGCGCGAAGCGCGAAGTTGGGAGCCCTTGCTTACCATGGCGTAGATCTCCTATCGGTCTGAGCAGTCTGGGATGGACTGGCGCTGCAGCGGGAGCACGATTGAAGGACTGGAGCGCCGGAGCGAGGCCAGGGCCCGAAACATGGGAAGGAGGCCACCGCTGCAGCGGGAGCACGATCCGGAAGGGCCGCAGCACTGGAGCGAGGCCCAGCGCTGCAGCGACGGCGCTACTTTCGGGTCGGGCGAAAGGGGGGGATTGGGAAAGGGGGGGGGTACGAAATCTGCTGCATGCAGCTGGTTTCGGCCTCACCGAGGGGCCCGTTCCTCGATACATAGCCGCCTCCGGCGCCGGGAGGCGCCGGGAAAATCAGCTGCGTGAGCTGATTCTCAAACCCCCCCTTTGCTATCCCCCCCTTTCGCCCGACCCGATACTTGGAAGGACCGAACACGGCAGCGCTGCTGCGGGAGTACGATTTGGAACGACCCGAGGCGCGGGGACGAGGCCAGCGCTGCGGCGGGAGCACGATTTTGAATGACCGAGGCGCGGGAATTAGGGAGGGGCCGCCGCGGGAGCACAAGTTTGGAAGAAGCGGAAACGACCAGACTGAAAAAAACACATCGGGGGGAAACATATAATCCTATGTTTGGCTGGCACCTGACCCTCCTTCCCAGCCTGAGCAGCGCAGCCTACCCTCCCCGCACAGTGCTGGGGCGAAGATCTGGGCGCATGTTGCCCGAAGCATTGTTACTGCTTAGTTGTGTTCGGGGCTTTGCCCTTGCATGTTACCACGCATGTGCTGATTTGATGTTCGATGTTTGCCGATGCACCGTTTTGAACAGAGCGCTGCGGTCTCCATTCCTTCCCTGCCGCCTCCCTCCTTCCTCCCTCCTGCTTCTGACCTCGCTCTCCTGCCTCCTACCTGCCTGCCAGCCTGCCTCCTACTTCGTCAATGCTGGGGGGCTGCGAGCTGCGCCATTCCTGGAGGGCTGCGATCTGCGAAGCTGACGCCACTTTCGAGGGCTGCTGAGGGGTCCAGCAGAAAGACGCCCTAAACGGATTCAAATTAGGCCTCGGCGTCCCTGGGGGGCTGCGATCTGCGCAGCTGTCGACCCTTTCGAGGGCAGCTGAGTGGTCCAGAGCACAGTGACGAACTAAACGGATTCAAATTAAGCCTCGGCGTTCTTGGGGGGCTGCGAACTGTGAAATTGTCGCCACTGTCGAGGGCAGCTGGGGGGGCCAGCACGGTGACGCCCTCAACAGATTCAGACTAGACTTCGCCATCCTTGGGGTGGTGCGATCTGCGAAACTGTCGCCATTTTCGAGGGCTGCTGGGGAGGCCAGCACAGCGATACCCTAAACGGTTTCAGATTCGACCTCGCCATCCTTGGGGGGCTGCGATCTTCGAAACCGTCGCCACTTCCGAGGGCTGCTGGGGGGCCCAGCACAGTGACGCCCGGAACGGTTCCAGGTTAGACCTCGCCATCCATGGGGGGCTGCGAATTGCGAAACTATTGCCACAATCGAGGGGGAGGAGGAGGAGGAGGAGGAGGAGGAGGAGGAGGAGGAGGAGGAGGAGAAGAAGAAGGAGGAGGAGGAGGAGGAGGAGGAGGAGGACGAGGTGGACGAGGAGGAGGAGGAAGAGGAGGAGGAGGATGAGGACGAGGGCCATCCATCGAGGGGTCTCTTGGATGGCCTCTTGGTGCCCTCTTGGAGCGCCTTAGGGCCGTCTTGGATCCCTCTCGAGAGCCTGTTCGGTGATCTTGGGGTCTCCCCGGGCCGACCCAGGACCCTCTTGGGGGCCTCATGGGCTGTCTTGTAGCCATCTTGGAAGCCCCTTGGGCCGTCTTCGCCGGCCGCAAATCGAAGTACGGTAGGTTTGCGTCGTGTCGACCAGCGGCGACCCCAGCGTGGGCGTTCAAGGTTGAACGCCGCCGGCGACCCAGAATCGGTCGATGTTGAACGATCGGACGTTGCGGAGACGGCCGATCGTTCAAGGTTGAACGATCCCCGCGGTGTCAAAAACCAACGCTGGGGTCGACACGACACGAACCTGCCGTAGGCGAGATCAAGCACCTGAGGAAAATGAGTAGTTTGGGCCTCCTCGGGATCTCTTGGAGGGCCCTTTGGAGCCGTCTCGGGGGCCTCTTGAGCTGTCTTGAGGCCGTCTTGGGAGCCTCTTGAGCCGTCTCGGGCCATCTTGGGCAAGTGATGTCATCTTGACTGCCTTGGAAACCGTCTTGGAGCGCATCATGGCCGCTTGGAGGCCGAAAAGAGCGACGGAAAGCAATTTCACGGTGGCGAACTCAGAGGGATGCGCGCGGCGAGGAGGCGGGCTGCCTTAGAAGACATTAAACAATCCTCCACACAACAGGCTAGGCATTCTGCGCGCCCACTCCGCGCAGGCACGGTGGCGGATTAGAGTTGGACCTAGCCTTTGTAGGATTCGGTTGGAGTTTGATCGAGCCCTGGTAGGATTTTATTGGAGCTGGATCCAGCCCGAGTGGCAGAACTCGATTCGAGGCGGTTCGAACCGCACCCCGCACCCCCCCCCTGGTTTCATCACCCCCCCGATGTTCCTAGAGGAGGGGGGGGGTCCAGCCAAGCGACGGTGTATTGTTTTTTTCCTGTACCATTATATGTCCATCGATCCCTTTCTCTATCTGCCGATCACATTGTATGTCAGTCGATGTTATGATAGATTCGTCTCACTATCAACTTCGCTGTCGATATCTCTATCCGTCCTTACCCATCGTATCAGCATCTACCTGTCGATATCACGATCTACCCGTCGGAACCACCATCGGGACAACCAACGCATGTTGTCCGAAATCTCTCGAAACGAAGGCGCCAAGCCTATTCCTTGAACCGAAATCAATCGGGACAACCGTCGGGACCGCCATCGGGACCTCCATCGGGGCAACCCACGGGACAACCACTGGACAAATATCGGGACAACCATCGGGACAGTCATCGGGACAAGCATCGGAACAATCAGCGGGGCAACCATAGGGACAGCCATCGGGACAACCATCGGGACAACCATCGAGACAGTCATCGGGGCAACCATCGGGACAACCATCGGGACAACCATCGGGACAACCATCGGGACAACCAGCAAGGCAACCGTCAGGACAGTCATCGGGACAACCATCGGGACAAGCATTGGGACAATCTTCGGGACAACATCCAGGGCAACCATCGGGACAACCTTCGGGACAACATCCAGGGCAACCATCGGGACAACCATCGGGACAACCATCGGACAGTCATTGGGACAACCAGCAGGGCAACCGTCAGGACAGTCATCGGGACGACCATTGGGACTAACATCGCGACAAGCATCGGGACAACCATCGGGGCAAGTGTCGGGCCAATCATTTGGACAACGCAGGACAACCATCTTGACCACCACGGGACAATCGCAGAACAGCCACGAGACAACCACTGAACAACCGCGGGATAACCGCTGGCCCAATCCGTCAACCAGACTGGATGAGAGGTTTTTGCTTTGACCGCGCCTTACCAACGCGTGATCATTCCTCCCGTCCGTGCACGCAGTTTCGCCTCGCTCGCACGCACGGCACGAACACGAAACCGAATTCCAGGTGGTGGATCTCCGTTTGCATTTCGACCTCTTCCCCCAACCTCTGACCTATTTCACTACCGATATATCTGTCGTTCTCACTACATCATTTCGCGCCGAAGGCGCCGAGCGCATTTAGTAGATCATGCTGGCAACAACTCTCCAAGCGCCAAAGGCGCCGAACGCATGTTAGCACCTTGGCTTCGACAACCGTCGGGACAAACTATCGGGACAATCATCGGGATAACCTTCGGGACAACCATCGGAACAGCCATCGGTACAAACATCGAGGCAATCATCGGTACAACCATCGGACAACCATCGGGACAATCATCGGGTCACCCATCGGAAAAACTATCGGGGCAACCCACGGTACAACCTCGTGACAACCATCGCGACAACCGTCGGGACAACCATCGGGGCAGTCACGGGACAACCGTTTGTCCAACCATCGGGACAACCATTTGGACAATCATCGGAACAACCACGGGACAGCCACCGGACAATCACGGGAGAACGGCGGAACAATTGCGGTCTCAATCCGCCAACCAGACGAGGAAAGTTGTTTGCTTTGTTTTCACCTTGCCAATCGCGTGATCATTCCTCTCGCCCGCGCACGGAGCTTCGCCTCGCCCATACGACGAGCACGAAGCCGAAACCGATTTTCTGGTGGTGGGTCTCCATGCACTTCGGTCTCATCCCCCAACCTCCGAGTATTCGTCGCCACGGTTGGACCCGCTTCTGGATTCTGGCCGGAAGGCAACCGGAGTGCAGGTCATGAGGCCGATTGAGAGGCCTTCAAGTGGCACCAAAAAATTAGCCTGCCGAAGGACCCAACCATATGCAGCTGCGAGTACCGCGCGGATATGAGACGAAGGAGGGGGCACGCAAACTAGGCCCCTCTTCTCATAGGCACCGCGCCACTGCATGGACGAGGCACAGGGCAGCGCGGGCAGGAGGTGGCGGGCGGAGGAGGAGAGCTCACTGGGGCGAGCCAACACATCAGTATCATCATCGCATCATGAGACCTGTTACTGGGCACGCAGGAAGAGGTGACGGAGACACCGTGTAGATGTCGAAGGCAGGTCAGCAGCGGCAGAAACGAGACGGGGAAGCGCGCGGTCAAGAAGCGATGGGAAGCAGGAGGAGCGAGAGACGAGGGGAGACGTTTTTGCCTCCAGACCGACAGCGAGCCGCGCAGAATGCAGCGCGCAGGCGGCGCCGCGCGAAAGTGCCTGGGAAGTCCTCGCCGACGCGGTCTGGTCATCCCGAGGGAATCCCATCGACGCGCGGGGGTTGTCCACTGCGAGTCAACGGATAGCGCCCCCGTACTGCGTGGCGAGGCGTGCGAAAATGGCGCGATCTGGGTGAAATCCCCCGACAGGCGCCGGTCATCCTCTGGCGAGAAATTCCGACGACGAGCTGGGGTCATCCAAGCGTCAGCGACAACCAGCGCGCGCCGCTGGCTCGTGCGGGGCCGCTCCCCAGGTCAGGCCTCGCGGATGAACTCGCTGAAGCCCAGCTCTCTGGCGAGGGCCGTCGCCTCCCTCCTGCACCGCTTCGTGCGCGCAGCAAACTGCCCCAGCTGCTTCCGCAAGCCCTCCGGCGGCCCTGCCAGGAAGAACTCGATGAGCGGCGCCCGCATGAGCAGGAGATCCTCGTGGCGCGTGGCGCGCGAGAGCAGCACGTAGAGCTCCAGCCACCAGTCGTCGTCCTCCTTCTTGCCGTTCCCGACCTCGTGGCGGCCGCAGTCCAGGATCACGCCTGGGCGGCGTCGGTCGAGGGAGCGGCGCGCAAGACAGCCGACGGCCCAGGGCGAGAGTCCACGGGGCCGAGAAGGTCTGGCTGCGGACCGCTCGCGTTCGAAGGGTTCGGCCGTAGACTGCCCGGTGGCGCCGTTCCCCCGCCCCGCCGCCTTCCCGCATGGTGCGCCCCTGGCACGCCACCGTGGTGATGACCCTGCCGTGTGAAAACGGGGAGCCCGTCCAGGTGACCTTGGAGGTGCGGAAGGTGAACGGCTCCGACGTGCGGGGCTCGATGAACACCAGCGGGCCCGTGAGGCCCCCCGTGCGGTTGTCGTCGTGGCGGGCGGCATGCGAGGTCTGCCACTGGGGCCTTCGGTGGAGCTCCCTATGGGGCCACGAAACGTGTGAGGGGTGTGCCGAAATGGGGTGGCGGCGGCATGCGAACGCAGCCATTTGGGCCTTCGGTGGAGCTCCCTGTGGGGCCACGCAACGTGTGAGGGGTGTGCCAAAATGGGGTGGCGGCGGCATGCGAACGCAGCAATTTGGGCCTTCGATGGAGCTCCCTATGGGGCCACGAAGCGTGTGAGGGGTGTGCCAAAATTGGGCGGCGGCGGCATGCGGACGCAGCCATTTGGGCCTTCGGTGGAGCTCCCCATGGGGCCACGAAACGTGTAAGGGGTGTGCCAAAAATGGGGTGGCGGCGGCATGCGGACGCAGCCATTTGGGCCTTAGATGGAGCTCCCTATGGGGCCACGAAACGTGTGAGGGGTGTGCCAAAATTGGGCGGCGGCGGCATGCGGACGCAGCCCTTGGGCCGAGCATGGGGCCACGAAACGTGTGAGGGGTGTGACATGCGGACGCAGCCATTTGGGCCTTCGGTGGAGCTCCCTATGGGGCCACGAAGCGTGTGAGGGGTGTGCCAAAATTGGGTGGCGGCGGCATGCGGACGCAGCCATTTGGGCCTTCGGTGGAGCTCCCTATGGGGCCACGAAACGTGTGAGGGGTGTGCCGATGATGATGATGATGATGATGATGATGATGATGATGATGATGATGATGATGATGATGACGATACTCATGGTGATGAGCATGATGAGGATGGTGATGATAATGGGAGGAGGGGGGAGGGGGCAGCGGGAGGAAGAGGAACGCGGGGCATCGTCTCTTCAAAACGAGGACCCAACACCACAGGATGGTTGGGAATTATAGCCGTTTTGTCTCGTCAATGAGGGACTGCAGAAGACCTTCTCGAGCCCCCGAGCCGTCGTCGAGAACTTCTGCAGCATGGCAAGCCGGTGCCTGGGATGGGATCGAGAGTTCCGAAAGCCCGTGACACAAAAAGGTCATGGCGTCGGGGAGCATCACGATGGGAGGGCGACGAGCAGCTAGGAACAAGCCTCAAGAGGTTTAACCTCCGATCTGGGGGCTGGCTGAGCTCCAGCATCACTGTTTGGCCTAGCGAATGGAGCCTCGATTCTGAAACTGCTGGGCCCGCGGGGTTACGGCAGCTTCGCGCCGTGTTGACGCGGCGGCGACGCAGGGGGCAATCAATGTTGAAGGCCATTGGCGGCATGAGTCAGGTCAGCCTTGAGCGGAATCCGTCTCTTTCTCCTCCGTCCACCCTCTCTTTTCTTGGGCATGCTATACGGGGCACTCTGGCCGCAGCGTTCTCCCTCTCCTCCTCCTCCGTCTCCTTAAAAGGATGGTGGGGTGTGGCGGGGAAGAAGGAGGCCAGGACGGGGGACAGGCAGTGAAACGCCGTCTGGGAAGCGCGAGAGTGCAGACCTATTGTTTCTTTACGAGGCATCGTGGCACGGTGGCGGAGTTATCGGCCCGCCAGCCGTCGGATGCGCGTCCAGTCCCTGCCCCCTATCGAGCCTCTTAACTCGCGCGACGCAGGAAAGCGGAGTCCACTGCGCCGACACCGGCGCGCAGGCTGCCCGCGTACGGATCGCGCGTGTGTAGGCGCCCTCGCTTACACGTAGGCTGCCCGCGTGGATCGCGGCGTGGACGGGGTGGGCGGCGCTCGGGAGGGAAACAAAAATGGGAAGTGGACGGGGAAGACGAACATCGAGAAAACATGAAACGGATGGGGATCTCGCGTGTCGGTTTATCCGCGTGCCCCGGGGCCCCTTCAGGCGCGGGCCTGCTGGCCGACCTGCACGCGGACAGCCAGCCCGTGGAGCACATCTCGGGGGAGCGTAAGACCCGGGTTTGCCAGGACTCGGGTTCGCCATGGGTTTTTGACGACCGCGCCTCGGATTTTGACGAGGAGGAGTTTCGTGGGATGTCTGCAGCGGGAGGCCTCGTCACAATGCAGGCTCGGCCTCGTCATTTTTTTGACGACCTCGTCGGGGATTTCCGAGTCCCCCGTACCCGGGTCTTACGCCCCCCCCGATTTTGGTCGTCGCTCGCTTGTGTTCTGGGCGGGCGGGTCGGGGCGGAGCACGGACGGCGGCGGGCAAGGGGGGAGTTAGTGGGGTCGGCGGGGCGGCCGCGGGCTCGCAGAGGGGGGGGCGACGACGACGACGACGACGACGACCACGACGACCACGACGACCACGACGACCACGACGACCACGACGTCGACCACGACGTCGACCACGACGACGACGACGACGACGACGGCGGCGGCGGCGGCGGCGGCGGCGGCGGCGGCGGCGGCGGCGGCGGCGGCGGCCGCGGCGGCGGCGGCGGCAGCGGCGACGCCGACAGCGGCGGGGGAGGCGGAGACGGAGCACGGATGACGGATGAGCAGGAGGAGCAGGAGGAGGAGGAGGAGGAGAAAGAGGAGGGGAGAAGACGGGAGGAATGAGAAAGAGGAGGAAGGGGATGAGGATGAAAGAAGAGGAGCGTGGGCGATGAGGAGGGGGAGGGCCCAGGAAAGGGAGGGAGAGGAAGGGGGGGAGGACAAAGACGACCAGCAGCAGCAACATGAGGCCGCGACTGACCCCTGCGAGGCGCCTGGGGTGCGCAAGACCATCGGGAAGGCGAAGACTCCGCAGCGGGGAGGCTCCACGCCTCAGTCCCCTGCGAAGGCGAGCGCCTCTCGTTAACCTTTTGCCGAGGAGCAGGAGGGAGGATAGAGGATGGAGGATAAGGAGAAGGAGGAGGAGGAGGAGGAGGAGGAGGAGGAGGAGGAGGATGGAGGAGGATGGAGGAGGAGGAGGAGGAGGAGGAGGAGGAGGATGAGGAGGAGGAGGAGGAAAAAGCAGGAGAAGCAGGAGGAGCATTTGTAGTCAGCACCAGACGGCGATGGAGGGCGCAGGTGCCCGAGATTGCCTCGCACGCCTGGGCCCCGGTGGCCGTCCGCTCCAGAGTCAGGGCGGGCGCCAGGCATTGCGGAAGGGGGGGAGGGAGGTCGGGAGCCCTGAGACGGGAAAGACGGGTGCCGGCTCGAGCGCCGGATATCTTGCAGCATCATGCAGGGCCAGGGGAACGTTGGCCTGGGCTTTTGCGTAGGATCCTGCAGGATTTGCAGGATTCTGCAGTGCCCGACTGACCAGGGTTTGGGTTGGCCCGAAGACGGGGGATCGTACTGCCTATTTTTGAGGGGGCGGCCGGGGCTGCGCTCCGCCCCCCGTCGCCTGCAGCAGCAGGGCCGCGACGCACCGGCAGCAACGCGGCGGCGAGGTGCAGCCAGGCGGCGAGGTGGCCCAGGCGGCGCGCCTGTTGCGGCCGGTGCGCCCCTGCCCCGATCGCCTGTCGCAGTTGGCGCGGCGGCGGCCTGCGGCGCCGCCGCCGCCCCAGCGGCGCGAGGGCGCGAGCCCCAGGCATCCAACGCCCGCGCGGCCCCACTGGTCCCGACCCCGGGGGAATCGTTTCGCCTTGGGTGGGTCCTTTCTTGATGGGCCCGGGGCCCGATAACAGGCTCGTCGTCGTCGTCGTCGTCGTCGTCGTCGTCGTCGTCGTCGTCGTCGTCGTCGTCGTCGTCGTCGTCACGGGGTCGAAAGCGAGAAAACAAATTGGGATTGAAACAATCACATCGTCGGATACATCTGGGCTCCTGCGCTGTGGTGGGCCCGCGCTCCACCTGCGATCACTCCGAGCAGAATGGCCGCGACGGACCAGCAGCACCACGACGAGGCAGCCCTGCGGCGCCAGCCCCGACCGAAGCGAGGCGGCCATGGCGGCGCGCCCGCGCGGCCGGTGCGCATCAGCCCCGAGCGCCTTCGTGCAGCTGGCGCGCGGCGTCGGCCCGCCGCGCCGCCGCCAGACCTGCGCCGCCTGCGGCGCACGAGGGCGCTGGTCAGGCAGGCCCAGGACCAGGATTAAGTCGCTCCAGAGCGCCCTGGAAGGCTCCCTCGGAGCGCTGCAGAGCGCTCTGGGACGGCCGCGGCGCCCTCCAGGGCCGCTGGATCTCAGAGGTCGCCGAATCGTCGGCAGCTCCAACCTGGTCCGCAGCACCGCCACAGCTGGCGCAGGGCGCCGGCGGCCGCCGGCGGCTGCCCGCAGGCCCTGCGCGAGAGCAGCGCCGTCCGCCACGGCGCTTCCGCGCGGCCAGGCACCGCGCCTGCTTGCAGGCGACGGCGCCATGCCGGCAGCCTGAACCCCCCCCGATCCGACGATGTGAACGACGAAACAAAAAATCGAGCTCGTCGTTACCGACATTGGCGCGCAAGCTGCCCGCGTGAGGTCGCGCATGAGCGCCCCCGTTTCCAATGCAGCGTGCCTCGCTGGCGGCCCGCCTAAGCCACCGCGCAAGGTCGCTGCGTCATCTCGCGTACGACCCGTTTCTTTTCGTCGCGTGTTTGATGTTTGCCATATGGGCGTTTTTCCCTCGATGACGGACGGCCTTTGGAGCCCCCAGACGGACCAAGGGGCAGAAACGCATGCTCCGATTCAACAAAATATCCGGCTCTACAACACTTCAGTGATTCATTGATTATCGTACGCGGGCCGACTCCTTCCCGCGCCAGAGATGGTTCTGAGCAAAAACATGCACATCGTGCACAACATGATTCGCTCGGCTCCGCCAGCTTTTTTCCAAGATGGACATCCTAGCATGCGCGCGCGTGCTAAATTCGAGACCCCCAAGGGAGTCGAACTACTGCTCAGTGCTACTTCGTGGCGAGCCGCTTCCATCATGATCGGGATCTGGCCGCAGATGCACACAATGCAGGCTGCTGATCTTCACTCGCCCGCGCCTCAGATTCCAGAGGGGAGATGGCGCGCACCGCGCTGGGCCCCGCATCGATCGTTCAAAACCTTCATGCTGCACGCCAAGGGACGGCTTATCCCGCGCGCAAGGGCTCCATCTTCTCACAGCACAGCGCCGGCCAACAACCATGATCGTGTTGGACAGCATCGCATTCGTTCTCATCGGTGCGCCGGCGCTGCCGCCGAGCGAGCACGAGCACCAGCTCGGCGTCAAGACGGAAAGTTGCCGCTGAAGACACCGCACACCACGTGCACGTTCGAGCTCCAGCGCCACTTCTGCGCGGGTAACTTCGACATTACCATCGCGAAACGCCCGCGCACCTGGTCCCCATCCATTCCAGTGGTTGAACGGAAGCAACCACAGCGAGCGGAATCACCTGACAGACAGCTCGCCCCAGAACCCACGCCCGACGACAATGGCGACGACAGAGACTTCGCTCGCCAACAGTTGGCCATGCTGGAAAAGGTGCTTGCCCTCTGGAGCGGCGACTGGCCCCCTGATCTGTTTCTGGACAGCTGGGGCTTTTCCGAATCGAGGGAGAATAATGGGGTCGCGTGGCGCGTGAAATTTGTCTATGCGATACTGCGGCGGCGTAACTTGCACGACCTGTTCCTGCGCTGCAGCGAGCGCGCACGGCGCCGCGCCCGCCGCATTTGTCTGCGCGCGATGGACTCTGCGGCAAACAGAATGATGAGGGTACGATACTGGGAACGGACACCGCGGATGGCAGAGGCGCAGATGGAGTTCAACCTTGCGGCAGCCGAACACTGACGGCGACGCCAGATTGTTCTTTTGCCGCTGACCTGGCAGATGACCCCACGGACTCTGCGTTGATGGACGCCAACAACCGCCAGATCCACGAGGACGCTTCCGCTGCGGATGACCTCGCCAGCCTTGTGCAGCTCCGTGGCTCTACGAAGATCCAATGGAGGCAGCTGAGGCCGCGGCTTGCAGCGCTGCCGCCATCCCACTTCTGGCCCGTGGTTAAGGCGTTGGCTGGAGGATGGGCGACGAGCTTCCGTCTCCACGTTCAGCCCGAGCGTCGCGGGTGCGCCTTCGGTTGCGACGAAGCTTTTCATGCTGATTCGATGGCGCACTACTTGACCTGCCCGCGGCTCTGGCATCTCCTTGCGGCGCCTCGAGGTCGTCTTCGTCGGCGCGCGAACGCTCAGCTTGCTATTCGCGACGAGAACTGCGCAGTGCCCGCATGGGCGGATGACCGCGTCAAGCCTGTCATTGCACGCGCAGCTGTGGCGCGCCGACTGCACCGCGCGATCGGGGACGAGCAGAGGTTCGCCAACATCGGTTTGAGAACAACTGCGCCGCCTTCCACGAGGCTGCGCAAGCCGCGCGCCAAGCGCCCCGACATCGCGCATCTCTCCGCAGAGGTGCCGGCGCTGCCGCGCGCGATGCTTGAGCTGCCCCTCGAGCGCAAGACCGGGCCCCCACCGCGGGCGAGGCGCGGGGCGCCAGCCAGAACATCTAGGAGGCGTAGGGCCCCATCCGCGGGGCGCGGGCCGCCGCCCGGAACGAGAGCGACACGCGCGAGGCGCAAGGCGCCAACCTAAACGAGGCCCCCACCGCGAGGCGCAGGGCGCCGGCCAGAACGAGGTCGCCACGCGCGAGATGCCGAGCTCCAGCCAGAACATCCACGAGGCGATGCGCTCCAACCGCGCGGCGCAGGGCCCCCGCCAGGGCGAGCCCGCCGCGCGCGAGGGCGCGGGGCCCCCACCCGAACATCCACGACTGCCTCCGAGACCGTCAGCGCGCCCGCCGCGGGCGCGGAGTAAGGAGGCACGGCGACCGCCGCGAGGCGTTCGCTCTCCCCCCCCACACCTCCACCTCCCCCGCCGCCCCCTCCGCCTCCTCGTCCGCCTCTTCCTCCTCCTTTCCCTTTTCTCTCCTGCTCTTCCTGCCCCCCCCCCCCCTCTCTCGTTCCCTTCCCCTCCCCGTCTTCTTCTCCCCCCCCCCTCCTCCGCCTCCCCCTCCGCCCCCCCCCCCTCCCCCCCCCCCTCCGCGGCCATTTTGGCTCCGGCGATTTTGGCCCCGGCCATTCTGACTCAAGACCCGCGCTAACAAAGTTGCGCCCCCCCCCCCCCCCAGGGCCCAATCCGCGGCAGGCAGGGGCAATCCTCGCCGCGGGCCCGACATCGCGGCGAGCTTTTCGCGGGGCTTCGAGCCGCCAGTTCGACGCACCACGCGGACTGGACATTCATGTCTGGGACGGCGGCGCGCGCCGCGCCCGTCGATCCCGCGACGGCGCCCGCCGCTTCTTCCGGCAAGGGGTCGGCGATCAAGAGCGCTGGCAAGGGCCGCCCAGGCGCGGCCAAGTCAGCGCGCGTGGACCCGCCCCCGAGGAAGGACCCGTGGAGCCCAACTGGTTCGGCTGCCTCGACGCATGGGCCCACGTTGCCACTCGACGCGGCGGATGCCGAGACCGATGCCGCGATGCACCTCGGCTCGGGCGCGTCGCTCGGAGACGGCGAGGCCTCGGACAACGACGCGGTCGCGCTGGTCAACGACGACGGCGGCAGGGCCGACCCCAACGGCGAGCAGGCCGCGCAGGACATCCTGGCTGGGTCTCAGCCTCGCGGCCAACCTGCCGGCCAGGAGCAGCGCTGCTCTCTTGCCGACCGCGCGCGCGATGCCGGCGGCCTTCACCTCCAACGTGGCCGCGAAGTCGGCGACGGAGGACTTCGCCCGGAAGGCCGACACCCAGGCTGCCTTCCTGGTCGCGGCGCTCTCGGCGCTAAACGGGCGCGTCGCCACCATCGAGGCCGAGCACGAGGGCCAGCTGCCGACGCGGGTGGATCCCTGCGGAGACATCGGCAGCGTCCGGACGCAGCGCCCGTCGGCGCAGGTCGAGGCGCCCGCCCAACAGGGCACCGCCCTCCAGCAGCCAGCGCAACCGACTTCGGCATCCTCGCGCACGCGGAGCTCGGCATCCTTTGCCAGCGAGGAGGCGGACAAGCCCAAGTTGTGGATCGGAGGCTTCCCGAGGCGGATGTCTGCGCGGACCCTCTCGGCGAGCGGCGACGAGTTCCTCGCCCCCCTGCCCGGGCACCTCGCTGCGAAGGCCGTGGTCGCGGCTAGGAATCTCAACCAGAGCTGCGCCATTCAGTGCGACTCGGCGGACCAGGCCCGCTGCGCCCTGGACCAGTTCAGGCAGCGCTGGCTCTTGCGGACCGACCCGCGCACCAAGGCGTCGGCCCCCCTGCGGGCCCCCATGGGCGCCGCGCGCGCCGCCCGTGCCAAGCAGGTCACTTTTGGACGGCTTTGCCAGCTCATCGCCGGCTTCGCGAAGCAGAACGGCCGCTGGAAGGACGGGCGCACCACGGGCGTCAACGGCGCCAAGGGTCTCCTCCTCATCGCCTGCGAGGGCGACGCGGAGGCGCTCGCGACTCCGGTCGGCGGGCGCGGCGACGAGAGAGGAACATTGAGATGGAGGGCGCCTCGCTTGAGAAGCACGGCACCACGCGCGACGAGGCGGAGGTCTTCGCAAGGGAGGCCATGCCTTGAAGGTCCACCACGTGCTCTACGAGTGCCGCATGCGCCCCTGGTCTACACGATCACGATTTTGGTGTTGCCGACCTCCCTCTGGGTGCTGGCGCTGCTTCGGGCGCAGCCTTGGTGTCTTTTCCCTGGCCCGTTCGCCTTCCTGTCCTTCGTCGTCGGCTGCTTTGCGTGGAACGAAGACTGCGGGCTTCCTAATCGCGTTGAACGCAATGGCGTTCGACGGAGTGGCGTCTCGAGCGATCTTCTTGGGACGCAGTGCCCTCCTCGGGAGACTCTTCGTCGAGTACTTCGGGGCCCTCGGACAGCGGCCTGGGGGGCATGCGTCGTGCATGCGCGGTGCGAGAACATATGTCTCTCGTCGCCGTCTTGCTGCCAGGAAAATCTCGCACGGTCAACGCCTGCTCCGCAATCGCCACAAAGCGTTTCTTCAAGAGACCCGTGGGGCCCAATTCGACTTAGATCTCCGGGCATCCGAGAAAAATGGCCCGGTGGCTTTTGGGGCTCTTCTCGAGGGCGAGGTTGGAGGTTGCGTCATCCTTGTCCAGCTGTTGTTCAGCGTTTCTGTCATGTTCGTCATCGTGTTATTGTTGTTGCTGGTCGTGCTCATGTGCTTACCATGACGGGGAGTTCGGGATGCATCAGAATTATCAACCTGCACAACAATCAGGAGGGAAAGGAACACACAGACACAATTAATCCTCGATGCCCAGAAAATATGGGAAAATATGGGAATTGGGGGGGAAGACAAAAACCCAGAAAATATGGGAAAATATGGGGCATATTTTTATTTGTGTGTATTTATTTGTGTTTCCTGGGGCCCCTTCAAACCTGCACAACAATCCTGACTGCACCATATCCCAGCAGTTTGCCTTCTCCGCTGGGGTTTCGGACCGGCCCCCGCCGCCGTCGGAGGCCCCGTGATTTTCGGGGGTGGGAGAGGGGGGGGGCGATTGCAACTACTGCTGCGAGGGGGGGGGGGGGGGGCGACGACATCTCTCGGGGGGGGGGGGGGGGGGGGGGGGCTTTGCACCGCGCGCTCTTGGCCCAGGGCCAGCCCGCCCACCGCGTTGTCCATCCTCCTCCCCCGCGCCATCCTGCTGCGCATGCGACCGAAAGGGAAAAGGGCGAGATTCATCCTTCGCCCTCCTCCTCCTTCTCCTTCTCTCCTCCTCCTCCTCCTCCTCCTCCTCCTCCTCCTCCTCCTCCTCCTCCTCCTCCTCCTCCTCCTCCTCCTCCTCCTCTCCTCCTCCTCCTCCTCCTCCTCCTCCTCCTCCTCCTCCTCTCCTCATCATCATCCTCCCTCCTCCTCCCTCCTTCTCCTCCTCTCCTCCTCCTCCTCCTCCTCCTCCTCCTCCTCCTCCTCCTGCTCCTCCTCCTCCTCCTCCTCCTTCCTCCTCCTCCTCCTCCTCCTTCTCCTCCTCCTTCTCCTCCTCCTCCTCCTCCTCCTCCTCCTCCTTGCCCCACTATGAGGACGAAGTGTTCGCAGCATGCCGCTCAGCGCCGCGAGGGGGCCCCGCGAGGAGACGACCGGGGCGCCCTCCCTCCCTCCCCGATGGGCCCTGGCAAGGCGAGGCACGGTGCAAGGGAAGGAGGGGTGGTGGGTGACGAGGAGGAGGGCCTTCGGCGCTGCCAGGGGCCCTAGAAGCCCGTTTGCGGGCCGCCCCCCCCCCCGCCTGTGGCCCCCGCGCCCGGCGCAGAGGTGGTGGAGGAGGAGGGGGCAGCCCGTTCGAGCCGGGCGCGCGCGGGCGGTTGTCGTCGTCGTCGTCCGTTCGTCGCCCTCGGGAGATTAGGAGAGGGATGGGGGTGGAGGAGGGAAGGGAGAGTGGGGGGAGCGAAGGAGGGGCGGGGGGGAGACATGGAAAGGGGCGGGGGGCGTGTCTCTTGCCCGCCTGGATCGGATTCTTGTCAACACGTTTTCGGCCGACATATTGGGCCTGGGCCCGAAGAGTATGGTTCTTGGGTCTGCGGCTGACATCTTTGGGATCTCGGATCACGTTCCTGTCTGTGTTAGCCTTGCTTCGACTACGAGACCGTCGATGTTTCGCGTTCCCAGCTGGGTCAATAATTCCCCAATCAGAGCTTGCCTCTGTAGGGGTCCTAGCGGATTCATATGGTTAGGTTAGGTTTGCCACCGATTTTGGCCGCACGCCCGGGTGCCCAGGTGCCCGGGCGTGCCCGGGGGCGCCGGGGTGCCCAGGCGTGCCCGGGGGTGCCCAGGCGTGCTTTATAGACCTATTGCTCTATAGCCCTATAGCCCTAAAGCCCTATAGCCCTATAGCCCTCTAGCCCTACAGCTCTGTAGCCCTATAGCCCTATAGCTCAATAGCCCTATAGCCCTATGGCCCTAAAAAAAGATTATGATTCAATCGCTTCGCTCATTCCGCCGGCCCGTATTGGTGCACGGCTGTCGAGTGCCCGTGTGATCGTTATCAATGGGGTGCTGCTGGGTAGTTTTTTTGTTTACGGATGGTTGGCTTTGGGTGATTTCGCAGGCGGGAACCATTAGTTGCCCGCCTGAACCTTCTGTTTCGGAAGGTGGCGGCTCGTGAATACGCTCGCAGGGAACAAGACAACATTCTGCAGTTTCGTTTTTGCATTATTCGGGCCCCTTGTCGCTTGTTGGGGCCTCTTAGGAGCCTCTCGGGGCGTCCAGGAGGCCTCTTGGAGCGGAAGGCTCGGATTTTCGGTTCGTGGTCTCCATCTTGGGCCTCTCTTGGGGCCCTCTTGGGGTCCTTTTGGACCGTCTTGGGCGCCTCTTGGGCTGTCGTGGGGTTTTCTTGGACGGTGGTGGGCCCCTCTTTGAGGTCTCTTGGGCGGTCTTGGGTGGTCTGGGAAGCTTCTTGGGCCGTCTTGGAGCGTCGGAAAGGCGAAAAGGCGAGGAAGCCAAAACTTGAAAAACCCAATAGAAGTGCTGTGCACGTTAATGTTGCTTCGGCCGCGGGCACTCCTGCTCAAGTGTTGAAGATGAGCAGCACGACTGCTATTGCCGTCGGCGGGGTCTCCATTCTTCCCATTATACGCCTCCTCGCTTATTCTGTCGCCCAGAGCATCCCTCCGCCGGTGCGCCCTGGCCCTCCCGAGTGGCCTGCCCGTGGTCTTGCGTTGCTGGACGACCGTGTATCTTAGGCGGAGGAGGCGGTGCAAAACCTCAGTTCAGCAGTGGAAGCACTGACGCTCCCGCCTTTCTGCACGCTCGAGGAGCAGCCCGAGCTGGACGCGACGCCGCTGCTGTTGCAAGAGTCCCCGCTGCAGACGCCGTGGGGCTGGTCGGGAGCGCTGGCAGGCCTGCTGGGATTCGCCGAGGGCGTCGCTGCTTGCGCGCCGTGCCGCCGTCGCCATGGCGCTCGTAGTGACAGGGGAGATCCCCCAGCGCGGGCGACAGCCGGTGCGGCGGCTAGCGGGCGGTACCGCCGTGGGGTGCGGGAGCTCTGCAGTAATATGATCTGGGGCGACCGCATCGGGTTTGTGTATGATGACGATTCGGTTTAGCATCAACGTACGGTTTTGTATCCAGTGAGGCCGAAGGTGTGGTGTACGCTCGTGCCCGATGGTGACTACACTCCTGAGAATGTGGCCTGCGAGGATCCTGAGGGCTCCCGCGTACTCAGGATCGCACGAAGTGGAGACTGCCCCTCGGTGAAGTTTAGAATTTTCTATCAGCCCCGAGAGCCCATCGATGGGAGGAGCCTCAGGTGCTACATCAGGCTGGCGCTCGCGGGGGTGGCGAAGTCGGGACAGCCTCTGATGGGCCCGACCCACTACCTCGAAGACGGCCACCTCCTCGCCGCAGGTGGAGCCATCCGTTGCATCGCTCCGCTGCGCGAGGCGGCACCCGCCGCTGCTGCCGCAGGAGCGCCAGAGGAGCTGGCCCGGGACGCGCTGCAGCCGCTGCCACCGCCCGACTGCCCTACGTTGCGACTCGAGCTCGACCCGCCGAAGGAGCATGAGTTGGTGCTCGCAGGGGCGCCAGGGCTGGGTCAAGTGATCTCGGCGATCGAGATTACCACCATCCAGACGGCGGTCCAGCATGCAGGATCGCACGATCGGCTGAACATCGCGTCCTTGGCTCTCACGGAGGTGACATGCCGACGAGTTGCCCAGGCCACAGATGCCTACCGCTACGACCCCTCAAGGCCCAGGTGGCAGGGCCTGGAGCTGCACATGGGCATGACCTGGCCGTCGGAGGTCGCCAGCCCAGGCCCGAGGAGCGCGGTTGCCCGCAAAAGCAAGGCTGGCGGCGGCAGGGGCGGCGCAGACGGCGGCGGGGCAGCGGCCGCTCAGCAGCCCTCGCCGCCAGTGAAGCCACGACCTCAACACCCCCCGTTGGCGCGGGCGACCTTCGGGGGTTTTTCAGCCCTGAGGGAGAGAAGGGAGCCCCCCCTCCTTTCCCCTTTTCCTCTTTGCGAGCTTGGTTGCGGCTTCTTCTCTCGGCACCGCTGGGGCGATAACTCTCCCGGAACGCGTTGCCAGCGGAAGATCGTGAGAGAGGCCAACGGTGCCACTCGAGCTCTTAATTGGTTGCATGTCCGTGGCGAGGCGGCCAGCCTGCCTTCTCCGCAGCTCCCCGCAGGGGTGTATACGCGCATTGTCAGGGCGGCTCAGGCCACTCTTGGCATTGGCGCGATCCCCTTGCCGCGAGAGGTCTTCCAGTCTCTCCTCAACGGCCGCTCAGTCTGAGAGGCTGACGCGGGTGGGGGAAGCATCGGACACCTCCAGCATGCGCGGCAGATCTCTTTACCCGGGTCAGTTGTAGGCGCGCCTCGCTTGCTCGAGATTTTGCCCAGTGATGCACGCCGCGATCTGGAGAGTGGATCGAAGCGCATGCTGCTGCCTGACTCCGAGCGCGCGGCGCGGATAGCGGATTCGGGGACTCCTCCCCTCTGGGGCCCTGCCCTCCTTCGAAGCCGCAAAAAGTACCTGATGTTGGATTTGCGGCGCCGTGGCCTTCTTACGCTCCTGAACCCTGATGAGGTCAAGGAGGAGGTGGTGATATTTTTCGTCAAAAAGAAAGAGACAGGAAAGTTGAGGCTCATCGTAGACGCTAGAAGATCCAACCTTCATTTTTGCTCGCCGCCCGGAGTGAATCTAGCGATTGCCGAAGGCCTCTCAAAGTTGTAAGTGGATAAGGAGACACATGAACAACTTAGGAATGTTGACGGTTCCCGTTTCTGCCTTGGCACCTCGGATGCGAAGTATGCTTTTCACAGTTTCAAGATTGATCGCGAGCTCTCCGCCTTCTTTGGCCTGCAGCCTGCGCGCGCGAAAGAGTTGGGGATCACGGGCAATAATATTAATGATGTGGTCGTGGGAGCCGAGTTCCGGGTATTTCCTGCGTTTGAGAGCCCCCCGATGGGTTTTACCTCGTCGCCCTATTTCTGCCAGCGCACGAGCGAAAGCTATGCCGGAGGTTCCCCCAGTTGCAGGTCGTGGAGGTCCTGAGCGACAAGACCTCGCGCTGTCTGCTTGGCCCTACAAGAGCTCCTTCTCTTTCAGATCACTACGTCAACGCGGGCAACATTGGGGTCTCGGGGCGGGGAGAACAATCAGCGCGACGTGGACTCCAGCAGGCCTCCAAGCTCCTCACCATTAAGGGCCTCGAAACTCATGGCGACGAGATCCAAGTTGGGGGGGGGGGGGGGGGGCCGAGACCTCGGGGTGCGTCTTGGATGGGGACAGCCTGTGCACACGCGTGACCCCAAAGAGGTATTGGAAGGGTCGGCAAGCACTTCGTTGGGGCCTCCAATGTCGTGCTCTTACCGGGCGCGCTTGGGAGATCCTGCTGGGGCATTGTACATTCGTGGGGCTTTGCAACAGGGATACATTGTGCATGTTCAGCTCGCTGCACAAATTTACACAGGCTCGGCACCTCGTGGCGACTCCTCTCTGGGAGCCCTGTCGTCGAGAGGTTGAATATTTCCTCGGTCCCGTGCCGCCCCCGCTTGGAGAGCGGAGCCGAGACTGGCACCCTGTTGTCGCAGTGGCAGATGTTTCCGAATACGGATGCGCTGCCAGCGCGAGCGATTTCGGAAAAGAGCAGGTGCGAACAATTGGCCGAATGCAGGAGAGACCACGGTTCAGAAAAATGCCAGACAGGTCGGCCAGAGACCATTTCTTCTCCGAGAATAACATCGCGATGGACGAAGAGGGTCACTGTCGCCCTCGCGAGGAGATCGATGACGATTGGGGTCGCGGTGATAACCAGGCGCTGGGGCTGGACCCTGACTTTGTCGAGATGGACGTTCGTTTGTTCAGTGTTCAGGGAGTCGAAGTGGCAGGAGGTCGTTGTTAGGCCTTGGTTTAGATCCTCGGAGGGAATTCTTCTTATTGAGAGCCGTGCCCTCCTGCGTGCCCTAGAAGTCCTCGCGAGCACCTCCTACTCTTCTGGTTGGCGTGTCTTGGTGCTCTCCGACAACATGTCCGTTGCGTTGTGTTTCGAGAGGCGTAGGTCACGAAACTACGATGTGCTTGTCTGCATTCGCCTCGCGATGGCCCTGTGCTTGGCCATAGATATAAAGATGCATGTTCGCTGGCTTCCGAGCGAGGCCAACCCAACCGACAAGGGCCCCAAGATGTTCGATCCCAACTACGATGCTAGCAACACTTGTGCTACTTTGCTTGGCGATAACAAGGGTGGGGGGGGGTAGTCAACTACAAGGACGACGCAATAGAGGGCGACGACGACGGGAACTTCAGGGAGGTGTCTGGCGATGTGAATGACCCGCCGAGCGTCTATGGGGCCTCTGAGGTTGTCAACTAGCCGCGACTGGCAGATGTGATACCAGACTCAGACGTGTTTGAAGATAAGTTCAAAGACTCGTACTTTGCCAACTTCCAATCTCACCTTCCGCATCCGCAGCCTGCGGCCCCAATCGGCCATGCTGGGCCGTTCTCCCGAGGAGAAGAGCCAGCCGCAGCGCACCCTGACCGCCAGCCTCGCTCGAGCAGCTTCCAGCCATGGCAAGTTGGAAGAGCCCAGACGGTCGCACCGCAATCTTGCGGCTCCCGGAGGGCTGCCGAATCTCAACGTGAAGCTGACGGCCAGCGGCCCCGCGGCACATCCCAGGCCGAGCAAGAGGCGACGCCTCGGACCTCCCACAGCTGCCCGCGAACGCCTTGGTGCCACAGCGAGGCAGCCGATGGACCAGCTGGTGCGCTTGGAGGATCCGTTCCCCGACCAGCCTGCCGACTACCACATCCCGAACTCCGACGAGGGGAGCGAGAGCTCGACGGAGCCCGTTGGCCATTCTTCAGAGCGGAAGCTCACGGCTCTCAGCAGGCGACGCCGTCGAATGATTGCCAAGTCAGCTGTCTCGAGGCGCCCAGGCGAGGTCACCTTCCTGGAACATGCCAACGTCAGGAAGGCGACAGACAGGAACTACAGGAACGCCATCCACGACTTCTGGGAGAGAGTTCCCGACGCCGCAAGGCAGCGAGGCGGAGATGTCGCGGTAGACGGCGAGGTGATCAGGTATCTCAACGAGGAGTTCGCCGCGGGCAAGGGAGTCCAGCGCGGCGAGACCCTCATGGCTGCGCTCATTCATTTCTTCCCAGCCCTCGGAAAGCACGGCAACCGCAAGCCCCCTCGCTCCTGGCGCGCCCTCCGGGGCTGGAGGCACCTAGATTCGGACCCCCGTGGCGAGAGTCATATGGAGCGCGGTCGCATCCGACTTGTGTTACCGCGGCTACTGGCAGATGGCGCTCCAGATTGTATGGATGGTGGTCACATATCACCGACCATCAGAGACGCTTACTGTTCGCAGGAAGGACCTCATCCGCCCGACTCGAGGAGGCAGTCGCGACTGGGGAGTAATACTATTCCCAGAGACGCGAGATCAGGTGAGGAAGATTGGCCACATAAACGAGGCCATCATCCTGGAGAACGGCATCTACCCGTGGCTCCCGCGAGAATTGGAGGAGGCTTCAAAGGGCGACCCCGATTCCTTTCTGTTCAACCACGGCTACAACCAGTTACCCCAACAGTTTCGCAACACGACATACCGGATGCAGCTGCCACGGCTTGTTCTCTATCAAGCACGCCACAGTGGTGCGAGCCTCGACAGACAGGGGAGGTTTCGAGACATCTTAGAGGTGAAGAAGACAGGCGGGTGGGCGTCAGACTCGAGCCTTCGGAGGTACGAGAACGCCCCGCTTCTAAACAAATCGGCAAGCGACCTGGCGCCAGCCCAGCTGACGCTGTTCAGCAGAGCCGATGCCGACCTCGCGGACTTGTTTTTTGGTCGCCGCCCGACACTCAGCATGCCCGTCCCGAGGGGCTGAAGGCTGGACCATGTTTTGCTGATGTCTTGAGTGGTTGTGGGATCGTGGGTCGCATGGCCCAACGCTCCCATCTCGTCGCGAAGTGCTGCGACACGATGGTCGATCCTCTCCTTGACATGACCCGCGAGGACACCTTGGTAAGTTCTTTGAACGGCATCAGGAGACACAAGGTAGTGGCTTGTTGCATCGCGGCGCCCTGCACCAGTTTCAGTGTCGCCAGAGATCGTACCAGAGTCATTCGGAGCGTGTTGGAACCATGGGGCGTCTCCCAACAAGATGACGTATCGGATGGTGACCGTGCCAGTCTCTCACAAGGAAATAAAGTTATGCGAGCTACCCTGAGAATAATTGAGGCCCTCAACAGCACCAAATCCCCTTGGGTTCTCGAGAATCCCTACACAAGCCTCATGTGGAAGCTGCCCGAAGTCCTAGAGAGTGCCTCCCAGTGCCATTCAGTTGTGATCGACTTCTGTGCTCACGGAGAGCCCAACCGAAAAAGGACGCGCCTGCTGTTTGGGAACGCGAAGCAGGAACACCTGTCTGTGTTCAACTCTAGAGTTTGCGGAGGTAGGGGACATTGCGAATTCTCAGGGCGTCCGCACATCGAGTTGACAAGTAAGCACCCCACTGCTAAAATATGCTGGGCGCTGTTCGCCCAACCCTACCCCCCCCCAGCTCGCTTCTCACATCTGTCAGCGTTTGCTTCGCTCAGCCAACATCCGAATTCGGGAATGATTCGGGTTTTCGTTTTATGTCAGGAGGCGCCATCCTGTCTATGAGGCGTCGCCCTGCAGCTCGCGCCGGCACGTTTGCCCTCGCTTCCGGCCGAGCCTCTCGAGACACATTTGCTGTGCTGAGCTAAAAGGCGGGAGCGGCCGTTGTGGCCGCATAGAAGTACTGCGCACGTCATTGTTGCCTCGGCCGCGGGCGCTCCTGCTCAAGCGCCCCGCCCTCCCAGCCCGCAGGTTTTCGTTCTATGTCAGGAGGCGCCATCCTGTCTATGAGGCGCCGCCCTGCAGCTCGCGCCGGCACCTTTGCCCTCGCTTCCGGCCGAGCCTCTCGAGACACATTTGCTGTGCTGAGCTAAAAAGCGGGAGCCGCCGTTGTGGCCACATGGGAATCAATGGTTTTGGCGCTCTGAGGCTTCGTGGACGTTCATTGGGATTTCGTTGGATGCCTCTCGAGGGCTTCTTGGAGACTCTCGGGAGTCGTTGTCGAGCCTCTTGGGGTCTCCTTCGGGCCCCATTGTCGCATTTGGGGGCCTCTTGGGGGCTTCTTGGAGCCTCCGGGAGGCCTTGGAGCGGAAGGCTCGGATTCTCGGCTCGTGGTCTCCATATTGGGCCCCTCTTGGGGCCCTCTTGGGGTCCTTTTGGACCGTCTTGGGCTGTCGCGGGGCCCTCTTGGGCGGTCTTGGGGCTCTCTCGGGGGCCTCTTGGACCGTCTTGGGGTGGTCTTGGAGGCTTCTTGGGCCGTCTTGGAGCGTCGGAAACGCGAAAAGGCGAGGAAGCCAAAAACCTTGAAAAAAAACCAAATGGAAATCAATGATTTTGGCCTCTTGGGGCTCTCTTGGAAAGGTCGGGGCTCTCTTGGGACGTCTCGGAAGCTTCTTGGGCCGTCTTGAGGCCGCGTTGGGCGTCTTGGGCCGATCGTTCGGTGATTCGGAGCCCTCCTGGACCGTCTCGGAAGCCTGTCAGGGCCCTCTTAGCGCGCTCCGGGGAGCGGGGAAGGCCGCACCCAGGAGGAAAACCATTTCTGACTTGAGTTTGCAGGGAGTGTCCTGGGACCTCGCCGGGGTACCTTCCGGCCGGGGACCCCCAGGGGCCGCTCCGCGCGCGCGAAGCATGACGTTCATTGGGATCTCGTTGGATGCCTCTCGAGGGCTTCTTGGAGACTCTCGGGGGTCGTTGTCGAGCCTCTTGGGGTCTCTTTCGGGCCCCTTGTCGCCTTTTGGGGCCTCTTGGAGCCTCCAGGAGGCCTCTTGGAGCGGAAGGCTCGGATTCTCGGCTCGTGGTCTCCATGTTGGGCCCCTCTTGGGGCACTCTTGGACCGTCTCGGGCGCCTCTTGGGCTGTCGCGGGGCCCTCTTGGGCGGTCTTGGGGCTCTCTTGGAGGCCTCTTGGGCCGTCTGGGGGTGGTATCGGAGGCTTCTCGGGCCGTCTTGGAGCGTCGGAAACGCGAAAGGCGAGGGGGCAAACGACCTTGCAAAACCGAAAGGAAATCAATGGTTTTGGCGCTCTGAGGCTTCGTGGACGTTCATTGGGATCTCGCGGGGTGCCTCTCGAGGGTGTTCTTGGAGACTCTCGGGAGTCGCGTTCGAGCCTCTTGGGGTCTCTTTCGGGCCCCTTGTTGCTTGCTGGGGCCTCCTAGGAGCCTCTTGGGGCGTCCAGGAGGCCTCTTGGAGCGGAAGGCTCGGATTTTCGGTTCGTGGTCTCCATATTGGGCCCCTCTTGGGGCACTCTTGGGGTCCTGTTGGATGCTTCTCGAGGGCTTCTTGGAGACGTTGTCGAGCCTCTTGGGGTCTCCTTCGGGCCCCATTGTCGCCTCTGGGGGCATCTTGGGGGCCTCTTGGAGCCTCCAGGAGGCCTCTTGGAGCGGAAGGCTAGGATTTTCGGCTCGTGGTCTCCATGTTGGGCCCCTCTTGGGGCCCTGTTGGGGTCCTTTTGGGCCGTCTTGGACGCCTCTTGGGCTGTCGTGGGGCTCTCTTGGACGGTCGTGGGCCTCTCTTGGAGGCCTCTTGGGCCGTCTTGGGGCGGTCTTGGAAGCTTCTTGGGCCGTCGTGGAGAATCGGAAACGCGAAAAGGCGAGGAAGCCAAAAACCGTGAAAAACCTTATGGAAATCACTGGTTTTGGCGTTCTGGGGCTTCGTGGACGTTCATTGGGATCTCGTTGGATGCTTCTCGAGGGCTTCTTGGAGACTCTCGGGAGTCGTTGTCGAGCCTCTTGGGGTCTCTTCGGGCCCCTTGTCGCCTTTTGGGGCCTCTTGGGGGCCTCTTGGAGCCTCCAGGAGGCCTCTTGGAGCGGAAGGCTGGGATTTTCGGCTCGTGGTCTCCGTGTTGGGCCCCTCTTGGGGCACTCTTGGGGTCCTTTTGGACCGTCTTGGGCGCCTCTTGGGCTGTCGCGGGGCCCTCTTGGGCGGTCTTGGGGCTCTTTGTGAGGCCTCTTGGGCCGTCTTGGGGTGGTCTTGGAGGCTTCCTGGGCCGTCTTGGAGCGTCGGAAACGCGAAAAGGCGAGGAAGCCAAAAACCTTGAAAAACATTATGGAAATCAATGATTTTGGCCTCTTGGGGCTCTCTTGGAAAGGGTCGGGGCTCTCTTGGGACGTCTTGGAAGCTTCTTGGGCCGTCTTGAGGCCGCGTTGGGCGTCTTGGGCCGATCGTTCGGTGATTCGTAACCCTCTTGGACCGTCTTGGACTCTTGTTGGGGCCCTCTTGGAGCGCTCCGGGGAGCGCGGAAGGCCGCACCCAGGAGGAAAACCATCTCTGACCTGAGGTTGCCTCCCTCCCTCCCTCCCTCCCTCCCTCCCTCCCTCCCTCCCTCCCTTGCCGGGGCACTCTTCGCCGGGGGCCCCCCGGGGCCGCCCCGCGCGCGTGACTTAGAAATATTGTGAAGTCGTGTTTTAGAAATATTGTGAAGTAGTTACCGGAGATTTTAGCGCGCCTCTGGCCCGTTGGGCCGGCGAATTGGGGTTTTTCTCCGGTGCCATCGTCCGCTCTACGGCGAGGCGCGCGCGGAGAGGTCTTTGCGGACATTGACCCCCCCCCGGCGACTTCACCGAGCGTTTGGGGGTCTCTCGAGATGTTCTTAGGGCAGCAGCCAAGTTGGTTCTTCGGCGCCTCGAGCGTAAAGGGGCGGACTCCGACGTAGAGCGCACGACGCGGTGCATGGCCTTTCATAGTGCGACGAGGAGAAAGGATTCGGCCGCGTTTCGTCGCGCCCTTCGAGCCGACCCTGCCCTGGAGGCCTCCTGCGATGGCTAATCAGTTTTGCGGCTGGACCTTTTTGGATTTCATCGGTGTCCCGGAGCTTCACAGACGAAACAGTTGGAAGCCCAACTTCTTGAATTGGAAACTGGCCAGGACCTACCTCCCCCTCGGAAGGCGGCCCTTCGCTCCAGGCTGCATGACAACTGCGGCACCCCTCGGGCCTGCGGGGGATCCCGCTTGCTGGCCTTGCTGACCCCTCGGGTGCCAAAGTCACCCATCCGACACAGGTTTGTGATCGTCTGGCTGCCCACTGGGGGGAGGTCCATAGCGCAATGAAGCTCGACACCGAAGCCCTTCTCGAGCTTGCCCCGCATGTTCAAAGGGTGCCAGACCATGTGGAATGGGAACTGCGCTACGAAGAGTTCGTGGAGTGCTTCTCCAGGATCAAGGATTCCACCGCCTGCCCAGATGGGCTGCCGTACTCCAGTTTGGGCTTCGGTCTGGGGAGTGTGGTCTGAGTGCGCTGTATGCGCTGTACCAGCAGCTCTTCGCGGGTGTTTCTCCCGATGGGCTCAACGCTGCCATTGTGGTCTTTCTGGCCAAGGTGTCGGTGCCTGAGGATGTTCTGGGGGTGCTGTTTCGGTCCGAGGAGGCGACCCGCCCGATCTGCCTTTCAGACTCTGCTAACAAACTTGTCTCGATGCGCTGAACAGAACTCTTCGATATATCTGCCAGGTGCGCGCAGTCGATTGGCAGTGGGGGGTCATTCCTAAAAGGCAGGGCGCGCGCAACATCGTCGAATTGGAGGGCAGGGTTCTCTCGCGGCATGCGCTGAGAGGCTTCCAGCCGGCGGGGTTCGACAGTCGCGCCGCCTTCCCCCCCCTCTCCATCATGAGCTCATACACTGGGCGCTTCTGATAATGGGTGTCCCCGCGGGGGTTCGTCGTGCCGCGAAAGCGCTGTATCGTGATATGTTGATTTAGGTGTCTTTGGGCGGGACTGCGGGGGCTAGTTTTCCCGTTCTGAAGGGCATCGAACAGGGATGCCCCCTCGGCGGCAGTATTTCTTCCTTCGCGCTTGACCCTGTCAGCAGGCTTTGCGGGCCTAGGCTCGCCAGGCCGCCGATGTCCACGACGCCCTCGCACTTGCCATTCCCGTCTTCCGAGTTGCTGCGGAGGCAGCACGGGCTCTTCCTCAAAGTGAAGGGGGCCCAGGTCGTCATCCTAAGCTCAGGAGGAGAAAAAACACACAGACACAATTAATCGTCGATTCCAAGAAAATGTTGGAAAATATGGGCAGTGGGGGGGAAGACAGAAACCCAGAAGATATGGCAAAATATGGAGAATCGTTTTATTTGTGTGTATTTATTTGTGTGTCCTGGGGCCCCTTCATAAGCTGCCCTTCGAGGTACGAGTTCGAGGCCAACTTGCATCTTCGCGGCCATTCGCTCGAGTCTTGCATCCTCTGCCCCCGCGGCCTGCATCTCGGCCCGTCTGTTGGGCGCGACGGCGACCGAGTTAGTCGGCCCCCTCCCGGCGCGAAATGCCTCGCTCGGTCTCGAGCGATACGGGCCCTGAATCTCGGACTCGCGCGCAGCATCTCGAGGTTTAATGTGTTTGATGTTTCGACCCTGTTATGTGTTCGGCAGCGAGTTGCCGCGTTTCGGAACTGGGGCCTGCCGCGCATCAGATTTCATGTGCCGCGCCTCGGAACGCCTTCACTTCTGACCTTCTGGGGCCCCTGTCTCTGGTCGGTTTTCCCGTGGAGGTGAGGCGTCTCTTGCAGGACGCCCGCGCTGCCCAGTATAGGCGCGCCGTTTCGTCTCCTGCCTTCTTTCGCATTCGGGATTTGATCGCGTCGGTGGCGGACGACGAAAATTGCATCATAGCCTATCGGCATAATGCGTGGCTTCAGTCTTCGATGTTCTTTCGCATGTCAACCACTTCTGAGGCTTTATCCGCGATCCCTGGGGCCCCAGCCTCTCCCGAGCGCGGGCTTCAGAGGAAGACCACTGCTGCCCTGAAGGCCGGTGATCGCAGTAGGGCGGCCGACGCCCTTGGGAGGCGCATTCGTAAATAGATGCCCTACATAGACAACATGTTGCACTGTCTTGTTTGGTCGATGTCTCGAGTCGCACGGCGCGCCCCTCCGCGCGTGATTGCATCGACCGCGCGCGCACTTGTGAATGGATGGTGCTGCTCCGGGCGTTTCTCTGACCCTATTCAGCCGTGCATCTTTTGCGGGTCTCCGAGAGATGGCCGTCTCGAGCGTTACCTTAAGTGTGATTCGCTGGGCCTCTTCTTTGTCCCTCTTGCCCCTCGTCTCCCCCCTCTTTTGTTTCGCGCCTTGGTCTTGCTCGTCGCTGATTTGTCCCGTTTCTCCCGCCCCCCATCCCTCAACATGTGTCGATTGCCATCTTTTACGATTTGATTTGTTCGAGCTACCGCGCCTGCCGCCATAAGGGCGGTTTTCGGGGTTCCAAGCTGTCACCAACTGCATCGGTTCGATTGGCCCAGCATCTCCGTCGGGCCCCTCCGCTCGGTAGCATTGTGCTCTGAGTCTCGGGAAGTTGCGGGCGTGTCTGGGGGCTGGGGCGCCCCCCCATCGCCCTGGTCGTCGCTGCCGTTCCTGCGCCTTGTGGAAAGGCCCCTGGAGGGGATGCGGATTTGTCCTGCCCCTGGACGGGCTGTCTTCTCGTTCGCTCTCTCGTCCGCTCTTTCCTCTCTTTTGGCAGTGGCGCCCCCCCCCCCCCCCCTTCTGCCCCTCCTCCCCCGCCTCTTCCTCCCACCTATCCCTTCTCGCCCCCCCCCCTCTTCTTTGGTCTTCCTCCTCCTCCTCCTTTTCCTCCTCCTCCTCCTCCTTTTCCTCCTTCTCCCCCTCCTTTTCCTCCTCCGCCTCCTCCTCGTCCTCGTCCTCCTCGTCCTCCTCCTCCTCCTCCGTCGACTGCACTTGCACAGGATCACTTCTACAATGATTTCCTGAGCATACTTGCCTCCTCCTCCTCCTCCTCCTCCGCAGCAGCAGCAGCAATGGATCCCGATCCGCCACACCAAGCCGGCCCAAGGGAACAGACTCGAGCAGTGCCAGGGAGAGACCTTAAACAACGGGAGGGGAGGGAGGACGAAGGAGCAGCGGGAAGCACAACATCGCTGTTTAGGGTGCGGGGCGCGCGCCAACTCGTGCCAAGGAGAAGGGAGGGGGAAAGAGGAGGGATCCGGAAGAACCGGAAGACGGAGGAGGCAGGGCGCGGCCGCGTGGTGTGAGCCACCAGACCACACCGTTAGGCGCGCGTGCGCCACTGCCACAGGCAAGGAGCGGGAAAAACAACAGGGAGGAGAGGGGAAGGAGAGGGGAAAGGCGCGCGGCAACCGCCTCCTTCTCCTCCTCCTCACGGATTGATGACGGGTGGTTTTCAAAATGTGGCTCTCGCCTTAGCGCGGCGCGCATTCGGTTTTAGAAATTTGCAGGAGCTTCAGGGAGTGAGGGCGAGTCGTTTTCAAAATGTGGTTTTCGCTTTAGCGCCGCGCACATTCGTTTTATAAATCTGCAAGAGTTTCACGGATTGGGGGCGGTTCCTTTTCAAAATGTGGTTCTCGCCTTAGAGAGGCGCGCGTTCGTTTTAACATTTGCAAGAGCTTCACGGATTGAAGACGGTTCCTCTTCAAAATGTGGCTCTCGCTTTCGCGCCGCGCACATTCGTTTATACAGTTTTCAAGAGTTCCACGAACTCCCATCATCAACGTACCAGAAATTATGTCTTGGAAGGATTCAGGATTATGCGGGCGCAACGCGTACGTTGATTATTTGTGTTGAGGTCCTAGGAATGGCTTTCTGGCGCGATTCAGGATCGCCAAAGCGCAACACTCCGGTTGATCCGCGGCGTTGGAATCCCGTGACCAATGTTTTGGCACGTTTCAGGGTGTTCAAACGGGTGTCTTCCAACGAGCCAGTTCCATCAATGGAAATGAACCGTTGGGGCCAATGAAGAGGGAGCTTGGAGGGAGGGTTTACTCCACTTTTCCTCCTCCTCCTCCTCCTCTACAATTACACAATATGAAAATACTCTCCCACTTCCCCTGATGGCGTCCCGAAGATATCCGACCCCCCCCGCGTATTGTTTTTTTACGCACAGGATTCCCGGGAAACGGGTTTTCGCTTGCGTTTTTTCCCAAAATGTTGCTCTCGCTGAGGCGCCGGCTTCATTTCTGCTCCCGAATCGTTCCGAATCGTGCTCCCGCTGCAGCGTGGGCCTCATTTTCGGATCGGTGTTTGGCCTCCGTCGTTCAGGATGGCGTTCTCGCCCCAGCGCGGGCCTCTTTCTCGCGCGCCCATCCGCCCGCCACCACCGCGCCGCACCACCACCACCACCACCACCACCACCACCACCACCACCACCACCACCACCACCACCACCACCAGCACCACCCACCACCACCACCACCACCACCACCACCACCCACCACCACCACCACACCACCACCACCACCACCACCACCACCACCACCACCACCACCACACAACCACGCACACACGCACGCACGCACGCACGCGCACCACCACCCACTACGCACGCGCGCGCAGAGCCACAGGTCCGCTACGACACGCGTCCGCGGATAGAGAAAATCAGCGCCATGGTAAGGGATGGGAGGGAGGGGTAGGACGTCAGATATGACGCGAGCGCACCCAGCTTGTCCTCCTCCTCCTCCTCCTCCTCCGCCTCCTCCTTCTCGTCTTCTTCCTCTCCCCCCATACTCCACTCCATCTATCTTTCGCTCCCCCCCTGCGCCCGAGGCCGGGGCCACGCCCGCCGCGCCGCCCCCGCGGGCGCCGCGGTAGCGGCCGCACGCGCGCTGCGCGCGTCGCGCAGGCGGCCGCCGGCGACGGGGCGCCACTTTTCTTCTTTTATCCTCCTCGTCTTCCTCCTCCTCCTCCTCCTCCTCCTCCTCCTCCTCCTCCCTCCTGCTCCACCTCCTCTTCCTCCTCCTCCTCCTTCTCCTCCTCCTCCTCCTCCACCTCCTCCTCTTCCTCCTTCTCCTCCTCCTCGCCCTTCCCTCTTCCTTCTTCCTCCTCCTCCTCCTCCTCCTCCTCCTTCCTCCATCCTTATCCTCCACTTCCTCCAGCCCCCCCTCCCCCCCTTTCCCCCTACTCCTCGTTCCTCTCCTCTTTCTCCTCCCGCACTGCCCTTCCTTATAAATAATTATTTCTTGTCTCACCTGGAGACTGGTCGAAAGAGCGGGCCGGGCGTTTCGTATGAGGCTTCCTTAACAGTTATGACCCTGAAGCTTGAAAATCTGCAGCAGATCCACGGATGGACGGCGGGTGGTTTTCGAAATGTGGCTCTCACCTTAGCCTCGCGCACTCTCCTGTTAAATAGTGTTTATAGCTTAGAGACACGATGGTGCTGTTTTGTGTGGAGAGCCGCCGGAAGCACATGTCGAAATCAAAAGTCTCGGTTCGGATCAAACATCGAAAGTCGAAAAGCTAAAACCGAAATCGCATTTGAAGTTATGCTTATTACACTATTAAGGTTGAATTGAGTTGTATGGTATTGGAGTATGCTGCATACCATCGGGTGTATTGAAATGGTTTCGTATGGCATTGGATAGTATTGCGCTGTGTTGAGGTAGTGCACCAACACGACTGCATGGCATTGAACTTGTACGCACCAATATATGCGCCAGCTTCCATTCCACCGCACTGGCTAAGTTGGGTACCCCTGGCATTGCATTGCAGTGCACGGCTTTCGTTGTCACCAACTCTTGCATTGCATTGCGCTGATTGCACGGTGTTTCCTTTCCCCTGTGGCGCCTCGCTCTACATCTGCCAGCGCAGCTGTCCGGCATCCAGAGTTTGTTCCCCCTTCCCATTGTGTTTCCTTCAATTAGATGGACGATGACATCCTCGCCCTGGCGATGGCCGTCCCCATGGGAGACACGCGGCAGCAGAGATCTGCCAAGGAGCGACGGTTAGAGGCTTTGCAGCGAGGCCGACAGACCAGAATAGATAACATCCGAATCAGACGGACGGCGCTGTCATATCGAGATACTCAACCGATGGCGATCATGTCCTTGTCAGTGCCTGCCAGCGTTGTTCCTGCGGCCTCATAGAGGATGGCATCTCGACCCAAGACAAAACTCAAAGCAATGATGCAGCTTGCGCGTTCGCCGAAAGTTCGCGGCGGAGGCGCTCCCATCGAGAAGGTGCGTCGGTTGCAAGACAAGTCCGTTGCCATCGTGGGCAAAATTTATCTGGAAAGGCAGCTGCGCGGATGGCAGATCTGCATTGCAAGGGCAACGCCAGCAGCCGCAGGAGCGCGCCTCTTCGCGCTTCGTGGGGTTTCAGCCACGTGGGGCGAGGCCTCCCAATCTTCAAGGGCCCTCCTGCGGCGGCAGAGCGCGCAAGACCTCGGCCACTGCCAGAAGGTCGTCAACGCGATGGTCGTCCCCGGCGCCGTTTTCCAAGCGGTCGTGCAGCGGGGTAGCCTCCAGTCGGTCTCGGATGTCAGCCAGCTCATGCAGATCGAGTGGCAAGCATATATGTATATATATACATATATATATATATGTATGTATGTATGTATGCATGTATATGTGTGTATATAGGCTGCTGTTCGAAGGATTGCGCAAATCACTTCCCGACGATTTTGCAGACGTCATGTCGCTGGAGTTGTTGCCGGTGCGCGCCGACGCTTTCATGATCTCTCTCGCGTTGGATTCAGCCTCGTCAAATTCTCGACGCTTCGCGCATCCCCGCCAACCCTGCCAGAAATGCCGCTCAGGCGAGTTGAGGCGATCTGGGCAACGCAGGAGCCAAGAGGGGGGTAACCGTTATCGCCTGAAGGATGCGAGGACGACGACGACGACGACGAGGAGGCGATGGAGAGGGAGAAGGGAGGAGGGGGGAAGAACATATGAATGAGGAGGAGGAGTAGAATGAGGAGGAAGGGGGGAACGAGGAGGGGGGGGGGAGGAGGAAAAGAGGCGAGCAACCGAGCCAGAATCCTCCTGAATACCTTTCGGAATCTCCTCGGGTCGGGCCCATATGGACGTCGGGCCCTCTGGGGGGCAGGGAGGAGACGGGAGGGGGGAGGGGGGGGGGGGCGGCCCGAACGACTCGCACCAGGAGCGAGACGTTCGGGCCCTTTTGGGACGTCGGCCCCCCTGGAGGACGGGCAGGGGGGAAGGGCGAGGAGGGCAAGGAGGAGGGCGAGGAGGGCGGGGGGGGGGGGGGGGGCAAGGAAGGAGGAGAAGGAGGAGGAGGAACCTGATGAGGGCCAGGGGAAGGAGGACGTTCAGGAGGGGGCCGAACGATTCACAACAGGAGGTGAGTCGTTCGGGCCCCTTCGGGATTTCGGGCACCCTCTGGGGGGCGGGAAACGGGGGGGGCGAACGGCCCGCGCGCCATCGGAAGCGAGAGGGCGAGGAAGCAAATCGCATTGATGTCCGCGATGGTTGAAAGGCGTTGGCCTCTTGGGGGCCTCCTTGGGAAACTGTTCGGCCACTTGGGGCCGCCCTGGGGCCGTCTTGGAGCACGTTGGAACAGGTTGGGGGCTATCTCAAGACATCTTGTGCTATCTTGAGCCATTTCGGAAGTCGCATTGGTCTCTCTGGGGCGCCCGTGGAACCATCGTGGGCCACGTTGGTCGTTCAAGCTGCCCCCCGCCCCCCCCCCCCTCCACCCCGCCCTCCGCCCCCGCCCGCCCACCCACCCACCCACGCCCGCGCCCCCCCCCCCCCCACCACCCCGCACACACACACACACACACACACACACACACACACACACACACAACACACACACACACACAACACACACACACACACACACACACACACACTCACAACATACATACACACACACAAAAACAAAACACAAACACAAACACACACACACACACACACACCACCACCACCACCACCACCACCACCACCACCACCACCACCACCACCACCACCACCACCACCATCACAACCACACCCTACGTCGAGGCCCAGAGCGAGGGGTTAAAGGGGGAGGGGCGCGCGCCTCCCCGAATGAGAAGAACGGGATTAGAAGAGACACCTCCCTATACCTTCCATGCCCACATGGCTGGCATGATTTGACAGTCTGCAAGTTTATGTTGAGATGTACCGAACGCGCGGTGCTTGCCGCACAAGATAAAGATCAGCAGGTATTTGATAATTTCTTCGGCTGGCGTAGCTGGCATGCTTGAGCAAAATAGTTGGAAGCGGTAAACATGCTACTTCACTCGCTGCAGCAATCCACGACCACGCCAAGAGAAATTTCGTGATCCGCTATGGGGTGCCCGAGGGGCACAGCCGAGCATTGCGTGCATTAATGGATGTATACGGCATAGACGGCGATGCAGGCTTGATCTTTCAAAGCGCCCGTTCGGCCTCTCGCGGGGCAACTGGATTTCATGGCGACCCGGAAGAACTGCGCGGCAAATCCACGGTCGACATTTCCGCGGGAGCTCGGGTGCATTACGTGCCGCTGGCGACCAGCTCGGCGAACGGGCCCCGGGTCGACTTGGGCGAAGCGGCGCAGCACATCTCGACGCCCCTCATTAAGTGTACCGTTGGGCGAAGGTGGGAAGTAGTTGCCCTCTCGCGATGGACAGGTGTCACGCGGTGCCTGAAGCATGTTTTGATGGGTGTCCATGCCTAACAATGTTGCGCCAACAACTCCACCGGCGCTGTCTTCCAACATGGAAATGACCGAGGCGAAGCTGGGGGCAGAAATGAAGATGCCCATGGACAGCACTGCCGTTGGCGAGGAGGCAAACGCGTTCAACCTCAAGAACATGACCAGGGTGATGAAGGCATCTAAACGAGCAGGTGGCAATAGGTGCATCATTGATCGGACGCGCCCAGATCGAGAAGCTCCATTGGCTCGCGCTCGGCCGCGGCAGAGAGAACAAGCGCAAGGCGAACCTGACCGACATGGTCGACCCGCAGGTGAGCATCATCAGGCAGCCCCAATCACAGCTGCTCCGGTTGCTGCAAATGTAGAACTTGTCAGACGCCAGTCCATGGCGGCTGCTCGCATTCCTAGCTTTGGAGGACCTTCGTGCCGCGGATGTCAGAGCGCTACCGGCCAGTTGCAGTCTGCCCCAGCGCCTGGAGGCCCCATGTGGCAACGACCATCGCGCCAACGCCGAATGCTTGGCTGTTGCCGCTATGGCGCATGCTTGATTCGTGAGCTCACCTGGCGCGGCTGCGCCAGGTGGGCGAACGAACCAGTCGCGAGCCACCGCTGCAACGGCCCTACCCAGGTTCCACATTCCACTTGGCCCTACAAGCTGCAGTGGCTCATATCTCCGAACGTTTCTGACAGAGACAGGGAAGTCGCCATCCAGGAGTTCCTCGATGCGAATGATTGCTGCATCGGCCATGTGGGTCGTACGTTCAGGCGCCGATTCCCGACGGGCCGCGCGCTGCCCCGCCGCAAGGCCGCAGCGACGAGTTTGTTCTGGCAGAGGGAGCTGATGTTCACGACCGCCCCAGCCGAGTGCGAGCACGAGGCGATGGCGGGGGAGATGGCGCCCAGCGCCACAGGGCTGGCGCAGGGGGCCAGTTGTTAGGCGGGCGGTGCGTCGACGCCTCGGAAAAGGCCCACGGAATCAGGGGCGGGCCGTCGCGCTCGCTGCCGCTCCGACGCCCTGCTCCAGAGTCGCAGGCCGCGCTCGGCCAAGAGAGGGGCCTGCCCATCGGCGCCATCGCGGGCCCGCGCGCCGAGCCCCTCCTCCAGCTGGCTGACCGCCCTGCATATGCAGCGGGGGATGGCGACTCGGCCGAGATTGGCGACCAATTCGACGGCGTCGACTTGGAGGAGCTCGCCAAGGGCGGTAACCCGACGATGGCCTGCTCGAACAGCCAAGTCCACTGGAGGAGGGAGTTCCTCAATCGACCATTGCAGAGACACGAGGTCGACGCGGAGCACCGGAGAAACTGCACGGAATATGACGAGGACGAGACCATGCGCGCGATGGACGGCTCTGTTCGTCGCACGGCAGCGACAACGCAAACGATTGCTACGGGTGCCGGCAGGGCCCCGATCATCGGCGACGCCAGAGGAGACGCCCGGTCAGCCAGCGTGGCCAGAAAGCATACAGGGCGGTGACACCGTCGAGGGTGTCCCTATCACATCCACAGTGCTCGCGAACTACCATAGCTCGCTCAGCCCAGAAAGCATGGAGAAGCCAGCCGCCGACGCGAACCCGTTCGTCGTCGCGCAAGGGCATGGCCTGCAAGACCGCGTCTCATCGACGGAGTCGCTGCGGGGCCGCGGCGGCGAGCGGCACAACGTTTGCACCAAGATGCCGGCCCGGCGCAGCACCTTGCGCAGGTTCGACGTCGCTAAGGCTCCCGTAGAAGCGCTGGTCGACTCCATAGACAAGAATGCAATCAAGAGCAAGGATTGATTGTTCCACCTCTCCACGAAGCGGACGGCCAGCGACGGCAGGGCCCTGCGCGCGCGGGCCGCCATCAAATGTCCGATGTGCAACCCCAGGGCCTAGTGCTTCGTCAAGTGTCGCCCTGTCGCGGTGTCGGATGCCGACGTTGTGGAGGGTGGATTTGCACTTCGGGCTCCTGCCCAGTACCCGTGCAAGTTGAAGATCCTGCAGTCCAGGGGCCGCCTGCGTTCGCCGCCGGCGGTGGGCCCCTTCGTCGTCGCGGACAGGGAGGCGCCAGATGAGTTCGTGCTGAAGCTGCTCTGTCGGACGCCGCTGCGAGTTGCACGAGTGGACTACGACGAGGCAGTTGGCGACGACCTGTTGCGCGCCAGGGGGCAGCGGCCGACTTGGCTCCGAAAGGGAATCAGCGCGTTGCGTCGGCAGACGCGTTTGCCGACCTCCAGCTGCGCCCGACTAGCTCAGCGATTAGCTTCGGCACCACGTCCGCGCGCGAGCCAGGGGCGGGCGCAGGGGCGGCCGCCAGCGCGCCCGCCAGCTGCGATGGCGGCGGGCACGCCCACAGCGTCTTCGCAGACGGCCTCGACGAGTTGATGGCCGACTTCCTCGCAGAGCACTTCGAGGGGATGTTGCGGGGGCGGCCGAGTTCATCGAGGACAATCTTGTCGGCGGCATCGCCGGGGAGGGCGCCGACGGCGACGACGCAGACTATCTCGACATGGGCGAGCCCGACGGAGGGGAGGAGCCCCCCCCCCTTCGCATGCGCACCATCGCGGCGAGGGCGGCACTGGCCCAGGCCAAGACGACCCGAGGCGTCGCGACGCCTTGGACGTCGCAGCCGCCGGCGCGGCCAAGGTGCTCGGGGGCCCGCCCTTGCCCGTGGCGACGCTTGCCGCCGACCCAGGTGGCGCGGGCGCTGCGCGCTGCCGCGTGGACGAGCGGGGGGTGGTGGCGGGGCTGGATCTGCACCACAATGCCGTTCCAATTGTTGGCTTCGTCGGATACAGGGGCGACCGCACCAACATCTGTGCGAACTGCCACTTGCGCCGAAGTGCAGTGCCAGCGCTGGCATCATGCGGCGCCACGCGCCGAAGGAGCACATGGCGGAGCGACTGATGCTCAGCGAGATGGTGGGTAGAGAGCTCTCCATGGAGCAGCGGCAGGCTGCGGGGGCTCGCCATCGCGCCCACTGGGTCAGGCCGCATTGAGAATTGAATTTGGTTGTTGCTTCGCACATGCGTGAGAGTGCAGAACCGCTCATCGTCGTGAGCCACTCTCCTCCGCCATCCCAATTCCTTTCTTCGGCCCTGACGTGGCGCGATCGCGGCCGCTGTGGCCGCGTCGGTTTCCACGCAACGAGCGCGGGCAGACATTGGGCCCCAGAGCCAGGAGGGGGGCGCGGGCGATGGAGGACGCGGGAGGGGACATGGCGCAGGAGGAGGGGGGGGGAGGAAGATCGGGGAAGAGCGTTGGCAATTACTGACGCTTCGCCTGTCCCCGCCAGCCCATTCATAAACAATGCAATGGCGAATTGAGGTGTTGCCAGAGCAGTTCTCGGATGTCTCGTGGAGCCAGCTTGGGGCTCGTTGGTGGTCCTCTCGGGATATTCTTGGGGCCCTATGGCCTCGGGGCCCTCTTATGGCTTTTTGTTCGGTGGGGTCTGGGAAGCCTCTTGGGGCAGTCTTGGACACCGCTGCTCAACAGGAGCGGCTGATAGGCGCTCTGAGGCGCTTTGGGGGGCCCCTTGCAGCCCTCTTGGGCGCGCCCTGGGGGCTCTTTCTTGGGCCGTCTTGGCGCCGCCGCGACGCTTCCGAAGCCCGTCGGAAACGAAAAGGCGAGAACGCAACCGCCGTTCTTTTTTCCTTGTGGGTTTGGAGCGATGTTGGCCACTGTGGGTGACCCGTGGAGGGCTCGGAAGGCGTTCGAAGCCATCTCGGGGCCGCCCCGCGGCGTCTTCAACGCGAAGGCTATGTTGAACTGCGTTCAACATCTAGGGCCAGGCCATCGTGGACGTTCTGACCGCTGACTAGAGCCACCATTGCGAGCTCACCTTTATGTGTGTATGGTCTGTTCTGCGGTCACTGGACCTGCGCAGCGGGTTCGATCTGGGTTCGTTGCGCCGTCTTTGCTGGCGGCGCTGGTGCCGCTCGGGCCGGGGGGGTCCGCCAGATAGGCGGTGCTGGCCGCCCTTTTCACCGCGCTCGTGGCCGCCTCCTCCTGTTGCGCGGCCGCGGGGCGCTGGGCCATGCATATACCGCCGGAGCAAAACTGGGGGCGGCCCCACTTCTGGGCCTGGCGAAGGCGAATGCGCATCCACCCTGTTTGCTAATCTTCTACGGCTTGTCGACCCTAGGCTGCCCTCATAAGGTCGTCACTTGTAGTTGAGCATGCCGATCGCCGAGAATGCGGTGACGTTAACCTGGCCGGCCAATCGAACACGATCGTTCTTTGTTGTGGACGGGTATAGCCCCCATGAGGGGAAGCGGATTTGCCGTGGGGGTGGGAAGGACAACAAAAACGGTTTGCCCAACACCTCAGAAGTCCCGAAAACTCTTTGCGCCCGTGGCCGCCCCTGCCCCCGCCCGCTCTTAGGGCAGACGAGGCCGACCACAAAAACATGCAAACCGTTCGAGACATCCTCATAAGCTGCGTTGAACGCAGGCGAGTCTGGCCAGGAAAGCACGCAAACCGGTCGAGACATCCTTAAAATCTACTCCGACAGTGGAGGATGTTGAGCATGTGAATAGGCAAACCGCTTAAGACATCCCCGCAATCTGGGCGCGAACGCAGGAGTGAGATACCCCTTGGCGGCCCCCCGGGCGGCCCCTTGGACGTGCTGAAAATAGCGCCTCGACCGAGACATCCTCAAAATCTGTTCCGTCACCATCATCACCATTATCATCAGGAGCATCATCATCGGCATCATTATCATCATCACCATCATCGTCATCGTCAGCATCATCAGCATCATCATCAGTACCAGCATCATCATCATCGCAATCAGTATCATCAAATTCCCCAAAGGCCCCAGACAGAATCCATATGAGGCCCCCATAGATCTCCAGAGTCCCGAAAGTGGTGCCAGAGGCCTCTCAGAGATCCAACCATGTCAAGTGTAATTTTAAACGCCTTCCCCCGCAGGAAAACGCAAAAATGCACCTTCGTGTGGCAATCCGGGCTCCTTGGTCTGGCAACTACGGTCGTGGCCCAGCTGGGCATCTCAGGCTGCACTGGCCGCCATGATCCGCCCGTGTAGATGTCCACTGCGTTGTGCGGGCCCTCGGGCCCAGCTGCGAGTGCAACAGCAAGCCTCGCTGACTGATGAAGCTACTCCTCCTCTCTTGGCCCCCCCCGTCGAGAGTGCCGAACAGGGGTGGGGAAGAGAAAGAGGAGGATGAGGACGAGGGAGCACTGCAGACGGAGGCAGAGGAGGAAAGAGGAGCAGGAGGAAGAGCAGCAGGAGGCATGACGAGAATGACAGCGTGCACGGGATGGTGCATCGATTACGATATATTATTGCCTTGTCCTCCCAATCTCAACTAGCATGCATGCTTAGTGCGGTGTTCTATCGCTCGCGTATGAACGGAGCAGAGCTGCATGGTAGTGGCCGTGAAGAAAAGATCGTGTTTCTCTTTGTTGCTGTTCGTGGTGAACGAAGTATGCCGTGTGCGTCCCAATCATTGACGTGAGACGCGCGACTCCGTAATATGCAGTAAGGCGTCGCAGTGCAGCCCCAGAACAACGCGACGGTAGCATTGCGAGAGTCTTTGCCAAAAATGCGCTTGCACCTCTCCGCCTCGGATTGCAGGCCGCGCTATCTGATTCAGCCGATCGTTCCGCTCATGCGTGTTGCCGTCCCCCATTACGTTCATCTTTTCTTCGACATTCTTTCTCGATGTTACGAATGTTTGTGACGTGAGCCCCCATGGGATCTCGACTCAGTTCTGAGGGCGAGGCTTTCTCCGCAGCTCGGTTTTTGATGGCCCCAGACACCGAAATCGGTTTCCGGAGGCTCAGATCGTAGAGAAACCAGCCGCCTCAGATCGTAGAGAAACCAGCCGCCTCGATCTTTTCGTGGCGCTGGATGCCTGGCGCCGTCGATACCTGCTCCGCGCGCCCGTGCGCACCGAGGAGTTTTCTGGCGCCTGGTCGGCGAAATATCGCCGTCAGCAGCGGATTGTCGGGCGCCCCGATCGTCTCTCGCGGGCCCGCATTGGCTTCCAGGGGCCGCATCAGTTTCCAGAAGTCGATGCAAAAGTGGTTTCGGAGAGCGTAGCAAGGTATGGCGTCTCGGCAGGGACCCACAACATCACTTGGGCAGTGGGTGCCGTGATCGTCCTTCCTCCTCTTCCTTCTCCTTTTGCCTTTGCCGTTGCTCCCGAGTGACAAGGGATTCAGATGGATTCAGTATCACGTCCAAGTTTCGGTATTGTTCTTGCGCTTCTTTTGGTTTCAAAACCACCTTTTAATTTCAGTATCGCTGCCCTTGGTTTCAATATTAGCTTTTTGGGTTGCCATACCCCTCGCTCTTGCTCTTCGCGCTCCTACCACTACTTCCCTCCATCTGAAACAAATGCTGTTCAGACTCTGGGGCGCCCCCAGACTCTGGGGGTTGGGGGTTGCTCCGACTTTGTCTCTCGTTGTCCGACTGTGTCTCCTCGCTCATACCCCCTGCCTCCTTCTCCTGGTCCTCCTCTCTGTTTCTCTTCCTACTCCCTCTTCGCCTGCTTTTCCCAGTCCTTTTCTTCCTATTCCTCCTTTTCCTCCTCCTCCTCCTCAACCTCCTCCTCCTCCTCCTCCTCGCCCCCAGTGCGCCCAGGAGGCTTTCAAGATGGCCCCATGACGGCCCAGGAGGCCCCAAAGACGGCCCCAAGAGGCCTCTAAGACGCCCAAGATGGCCTCCAAGACGGCCCTGAAGCGCCTCAAGAGGACCCCACATCGGTTCAGAGAGGCCCCCAAGACGGCTTCCGACGGCGTCAGACCCGTCAGACGGGCTAGGAACGATTTAAGACTGCCAAGGAGAGGCCCCCAAGACGCCCCCACGGCCCCCAAGAGGCCCGTAGGCGTCTTGGATCCGCCGCCCCCTGTGCTTGCCACAGGGTTGGACGGCGTGCCAGACATTTTGCTGAGATTCTGATTTTCAAACCCTTCCCAGTGGCCTTCGGCCCAGACCGCCTGCCCCTCGGAAGGACCAGAAGGTGTGGCCCACATCGCCACCAAGACGGCCCAAACGGCCCAATATGGTCACCAAGATGCCTCCAAGGCGGCTAGGATCGCTCCAAGAGAGCCCAAGACGGCTCCAATATGTCTCCAAGACGGCCCAAGATGCACCCGAGGCGTCCAAGATGGCCCCAAGATGGCCCAGGACGGCCCCAAAGGCCCCCAAGAGGCTTTTAATGCAGTCCAAGAAGCCTCCAAAGGGATCTGCAGGAAGGCCCGAAGAGGCCAAGACAGCTGATTTCCCGTGGGCTCTTGATGGATTTTGACGTTTTCGGCCTGCCGACGGCCCAATGCCGCCGAAGAGACCCCCAAGATGGCCCCAACAGCGCCCAAGAGGCCTCCAAGACGGCCCCATGACGGCCTCCAGACGGTCCAAGAGGCCCCCAAGGCGCCTCCAAGACGGCCCACGAGAATTCCAAGGCGCCCACGATGGCCTTCAAGACGGCTCCAAAACGTCCAAGATGGCAACGATACGATTCGACATAGCCCCAGGATGTCCCAAGACAGCCACAGAGGGCCCCAAGGGCCCCAAGGGGATGCAAGGGGCCTCCTAGACAGTCTAGGAAGTCTTCAAGAGGACCTCCAGGAGAGCCCGAAATGCCCAAATGGTTGTATTTATTCCCTTCAATTGTTGAATAATTTGGGCGCGTTTTCTTTTTCGGCTGTCCGACGGCCCAAGATGTCCACAAGATGGTCCCAAGACGGCCCAAGCTGACTTCAAGATGGCCCCAAAAGGGCCCCAAAGGGCGAGGAAACAGTCCAAGAGGAAGAGCAAGAGGAAAGGACGGAATCAGAGGCCCGAAGCGGCTCCGAGAAGCCTGCAGCTCAGCGCGGGCTCGTCTGCGGACGCCCTTGCCCCCCCCAGGAAAAACATATCACCCCGAGGCCCGGTGATGTTTTGTGGGGCCGCCATCTCAAAGCCCCACGGCCAGCTTTTGGGTCGAGGAGGAGGAGGGGCAGGAGGACGAGGAGGTGATCAACAGGAACCAGAGGAGCAGGAGCAGCAGGAGGACGAGGAGTTTGAGCAAGGGGTCAAGGACGGAATGATAGGCCAGAAGCGGCTCCGAGACCAGACCGCGCTGAGCTGCAGGGTTTTCGGAGCCGCTTAAGGCCTCTCATTTCGTCCTTGTCCCCCTGCTCAACCTCCTCGTCCTCCTGCTCCTGATTCTCCTGGTTTTGCTCCTCTTCTTCCTCGACCCAAGAGCCGGCCGTGGGGCCTTGAAAGGGCGGGCCGAAAAAATGTCACCGGGGGCCGAGCTGCAGGCTTCTCGGAGCCGATGCGGCCAAAAAGAGGCTGCCCTGCAGGCTGTCTCGGAGCCGCTGCGCCAAAAGAAGGACACCTTGTCGGTTTAACTACTAGGTCGCTTTGTCGGCTGATTTCGGGCGCGTCGTCATCGTGGTCGTCGTTGCCATCGTCGTCGTCGTGGTCGTCGTCGTCACCACCATCGTCGTGGTCGTCGTCGTCGTCGTCGTCGTTGTCGTCGTCGTCGTCGTCGTCGTCGTCGTCGTCGTCGTCGTCGTCATCGTCGTCGTCGTTGTCGTTGTCGTCGCCGTCCATAAGATGGCCCCGAGAGGGCCCTAAGAGGGCCCCAAGAGAGCCCCAAGAGGGCTCCGAGAGGGCCCCAAGAGGGCCCCAGGAGTTGTGCAACAACCCAGCGGCCGCTGGTACATAACTCCTGGGGCCCTCTTGGGGCCCTCTGAGGGCCCTCTTGGAGCCCTCCTGGGCCCCTGGTTGGCCCATGAGAGGGCTCCAAGAGGGCCCTAAGAGGGCCCCAAGAGGGCGCCAAAAGGGCCCCAAGAGGGCCCCAAGAGGGCGCCAAGAGGGCCCCAAGAAGGCCCCAGGAATTATGTACCAATCCAGCGGCCGCTGGTACATAACTCCTGAACCCTCTTGGGACCCTCTGAGGGCCCTCTCGGAGCCCTCTCGGACCCCTGGTTGGCCCTGTAGGGCCCCAAGAGGGCCCCAAGAGGGCCCCAAAAGGGCCCCAAGAGGGCGCCAAGAGGGCGCCAAGAGGGCTCCAAGAAGGCCCCAGGAATTATGTACCAACCCAGCGGCCGGTGGTACAGAACTCCTGGGGCCCTCCTCCTCCTCCTCCTCCTCGGCGACGACGACGACGAGGAGGTGTAAACGCACCCTTACCCAGCCCCTGCAGGACCAGGCAGCGATACTTGGACCAAATTTCCTGGCCCCTGTTTCGACCCCAGAGCTCTCGACCCCGTCCAGGAGCTCCCGACCCCAACCCGGAGCTTTCGGCCCCATCCTGGAGCTCTCGACCCGCAGACGACGACGACGACGACGACGACGCCGCCTCGACCTGGAGTGGTAAGTTTTGCTGCTGCTTTTCCCCAGGGGTTTGGAGCCCTCGGGGCCCAGGGGGGCCCCGAAACGGATCCGAAGCCTCAAATTTTTCCGGCCCGCGACCGACGACCGGCGACAACGACGACGACGACGACGACGGGCATAAGTTATTTGGCGCCCCCCCTTGGGAGCATCGGGTAACTGGGGGGTGCGCTCCACACCCCCCACTTACCCGGTGTCCCCCAGGGGACATCGGGTAACTCGACCATGCAGGGGGGGGTGTTAGGCACGGGTTACCCGGTGGCGAGGGGGGGGCATCGGGTAACTCGACTTTGCACGGGGGGGAGTCGGGCATGAGTTACCCGGTGTCCCCTGGGGGACATCGGGTAAGCGGGGGGTGCGCTCCACACCCCCCACTTACCCGGTGTCCCCCGAGGGGCGTCGAGTAAGTCGACCTTGCAAGGGGCGCGTTCGGCATTATTCAGTAAACCGGTGGACCCCCATGGGACATCGGAGTTACCCGGTGGTCCCCGTGGGACATCGGCCCGTGGGACATCGGAGTTACCCGGTGTCCCCCGGGGGACATCGGGTAACTCGACCTTGCAAGGGGGGTCTGGGCATGGTTACCCGGTGGCCTCCCGTGGGACATCGGAGTTACCCGGTGTCCCCCGTGGGACATCG